>CM040475.1:19584890-19666562 GCA_022758105.1 Pangasianodon gigas | reverse complement strand
TCTCTCTCTCTCTCTCTCTCTCTCTCTGTGTCTCTCTCTGTTCCTTTTTTCCTCACACACACACACATCCTCTCTGCCTCGCTCTCGTTCTCTTGTCTCTTCTTAAGTGTGGGCAGTGTGATTATGCTCGTGCCGTAATGTAATTTCGCCGCATTGATAAAATAAAAATTGTCCTTTATCAGTGTGCAGCTAATGCTCAATTTGCAGGCTATCTCCTCTGCAACCTTTTCAGGGCGCCGAGCTCTCGGCCTCGCCGCCCCGCCTCCCCCGCACTCTGCCAGCCTCGAGCTGCTGCAAATCCGCGGGTGCGATTGTCAAATCAATTATTCATTCTGTGCAATTACACTCGCACAAAGAACTTTTCCCTGCTCGCGGTGATGATTAAATTAACAGCTATTCCAGCTGCCTGATAACATCTAATAGAATATTCATAAGCAGCCCAAATGGAATGTATGATCTCCATTAACTTCATCATGCTCACTTAATTACATGCTTGTTATTGTATTTACACCTAGTTAGAGCGCATGGAAGCTGATACACTCTCTCTCTCTCTCTCTCTCTCTCTCTCTCTCGGATGAGCTTCATCTCCCTCCCTGCCTCCTGTCTTCTCTTCTCTTCTATCCTTTTTTTTCCCCTCTATACTTCCTCAGTTTCTCTGTCGCTTTATCTTCTTCCTTTTCCCTCCTTCCTTTTACTTTGCCTCTCTCTGCTCTGTCTTCACCTCTCCTCATCTTCTTCTCCCTTTTCTCCCCCCCTCCAAACGCTATTTATTTTAAATACGACCCCTGCCGCGCCTAAGGGGGGAAAGCAAGGTCTATGACAACCTTCGTGGCTTTTAAGTTGCTCTTTTCTATTCGTTCCCCATACAATGATTGGGGGAAGAATAAAGAATGAAGAAGAAGAAGAGAAGAAGAAGAGGAGGTAGTGGAGAAAAAGACAGAGGAGAAGGGGGAGGACAAAAAGAATTATTTTCTTCCACCTTTCAAAAAATGATGACATGATTGCTTTCGCTTGATCATGCATCATCATCTTTCTTCTCTTTGCTCTCTTTCTTTTTTTCCCCTCAGGTAAATAGTATTCTCCCCCTCACTCTGGTTCATGTGCAAGCCTTCTGTTCTCTCTCTCTCTCTCTCTCTCTCTCTCTCTCTCACTTGTTCATGGTAAAATATATGTGTGATAGATAATGGAAGTTGACATTGGTGCAGCCGTGTGTGTGTGTGTGTGTGTGTGTGTGTGTGTGTGTGGTATCTCAGTTTCCAGTGTCTGTTTTTATCTGGATTTTTCGACTCTTCTGGCCCGTATTTGTTCTCCACTTGCTAATAAAAGCGACCTGTGATTAAAATCCAGGCTTTGTGAGCTGATGTGATCGTGTCCCGCCTACATTTTCTCAGCAACAATGACTTTTTGGACGTCTCTATAATGCCACACTGCCCCTCTTTGGCAGGAGGACCAACTGCAGCTTTGTGCACTGAGATTCTTTTACATATGCAGATTCTTAAAAACTTGCGTATCCTTTGGATCCGTGCGAGGTCTCGGCTTTACAAAAGACTTTGGTTAAAGCCTTCGACTCGGGCAGTAATTCCGGTTCAGTCCTGCAAGGCCGCCAGTGGCTCCTCCATCATCTCCTCTCCGTCATTGAAGGCCCTCCCGTCGGGATAAATGACCCAGGATATCGACCCGATTGCCTGACCTCTCAGCTCCCTGGCAGCGCGCTCTATTTAGCCTCCAGAATTCTGCAGACACCTAGCCCCTCAAACCACCGCCCTGCGCCGGATTACTGCGGCATTATCGATTCTCGGGGACTTGTGTTTGAAATGATACTTGATAAACCTCTCTAGTCTTCTGTCTGAGAGCAGAGTTCGATATTATAACCGATGGTTTTTCCTCTCTCTCTCTCTCTCTCTCTCGCTCTCTCTCTCTCTCTCTCTCTCTCGCTCTCTCTCTCGCTCTCTCTCTTTCTCTCAAACCGCCTATGGATTCCTCTTTTCACATGCTAGATGATTATATTCGCTTTTTTATTTTGTTCAAATGTTTGTTTCTCAGAAATGATGAGAAGGTTTTTATGAGTTAACTGCTTGGGACGTCTGTTTGATATGTTACTGTTGGAGTTCTCAGAAATATAATGGCCTTTGGTTGGTTTGTTTGGTGTTTTTATAAATTGTGTTAAGACAACGTTATTAACCATACACTCTCAGAAAAAGAGTACCATTTCTTGTCACTGGTTTGGTAAACCTCTTGTAATTTTTGTGTGGATCTTCTATCTTTAAAGTGCTTACTCTAAAACACAATCATGTACTTTAAATTATTAAAGGTACACTACATCGACATCTCCAGGTGAAGGATAAAGGTACCAAAGGTACCAAAGGTGTACGCTTGTTAGTACCAGTTTGGTCCAAGCAAAGGTACAGTTTAGTACCGTTTTTTTCTGAGAGTGCACAGACGGATATTGGTTTCACTAAGAGAATGCTCAAGTTGTATACTCATTATGCTGGATTTTAATATTTGCAAAACAGTATCGATTATTGAATACTTGAAAATTATGGAAATTCAGGAAACATCTTGGAAAAGCTATGGATTTGTCGTCAAAGTGACTGTGGTTCTTATTTTTCACCCTAAACTTCCGTTCCCAGGAGCAAGTAACAGCTCGCTTGTGGTTTGTCTCTTATGGGAGTGTATCGACCACTACTGTTGTTTATTGTGGGCGTGGCTTATCCGGTGCTCTGGTAGTAGCTATATACATCTTCTTCTAAAGCCAACTATTTAAACGCAAATAAATTAAAACACTAATCAGCGTGAAAATCAGTTTGATTTGATTTACGTGTTATGCACATGGCTTCGTACTAGCTTCGTTCTCAGATTAGATTAGTAAATCAAGCTAACTGTACTAGCTATGTACACTCTCTAAAAGCACCAGAGATATTTTCTACCTCCATCCAAGCTTTATTTTGGTCCGTAACATCTCTACACGTGTAACGAGAGGTTGTAAGTGACAGGAGAAGATGAAACCGTGGTTGTGAGTTTTCCTTCCATTTATGTGAGAGTTAACTACAGGTAGGAAATAATTAAATTTGTGAGCGGGGAACTGAAGAAACGTCGGACCACATGCTTCATAAGATTGGTCCGTGGAATCATTTGAGTTTGGATTTGTCGCTTTGCTAACCTAATTTGATTAGAATATATATATTTTTTTATTTCTTTCAATTATGGTGATGTCGAAGTGCCGTGTTGCGTACGTACGTAGAAAACCGTTCTCTAGTGCGAACGTGGAGCCACGCAGCCTCGCTTATGCACATCACATCATTTTTGCCATGTTTTCCCTTTTATCTAGCTACACTTTCTCATTCATCTGTTCTCTGCTCTGTCCACAGTGAAATTCAAGAAATACTACAACGAAGAGAGAGAAGTGTATAAGAAGCTGAAGGCGGTGGTGGACCGCGTCCTGGCGTCCAGCAGCTACTCCGAAGTCAACCTCGCCAAACTCTTCCAGGCCTTTACGTTGTTAAAGTAATGTTTTATTAGCGTAGTGTCTTTCAGGTGATTGTCGAACCAGGATTAGTTTCCGTACACATGTATATACGTGTGATGTGTGCGATTCTGATTTTTTTTTTTTTTTTTTTTTGGACAACCTGTAGTGCTTACCTTATATCACCTGTATTGCTGGTGGTCGTGATGATTGCCTCGCTCGTCAAGAGCTTCCTTGATTGGCTGCTTGTCACTCAACGTCTTTCATCATGTCCATTTAGTAGCCCTGTGTCCTGGTCTTTAATCGATCCCAATTCGGTGGTAAAATGGACATGAAGAGAGCCTAAAGACCCGTAAAAACACCAGCACCCTCAACCCAACCTCCCCCTCTCTCCCCCTCTCCTCTCCTCCTCTTCGTTCCTCCACAAACAACGAGGGAACAATCAGGGGTAATAACTTCTCTCCACCACCACTGGTCCTTGACTGCGTAGCAATTAGCCAATGATACAGGCTTGGTCTGGTGATTGGAGGAGCTGGGACAGATTGGACGCTCGTGTTGGACATTACCTCTACTTTTATACTTTTTTACATGTTGATTTTATTTGTTGTTGTTGTTGATCTGAGTGAATTTCTGATCACGTCTCTGTTAAATGATTTTATACTGCAAGTTAAATAAAGTGATTAAGAACCAGTTTGCTGGCGTTTTAAAAATATCCAGATCTTAAGTAGATGCTTTGGGGGAAATAGTATTTCACGAAATTGTGTTATGGAAGTAAAAAAAAAAACAGGGGAAGGAGGGATGGATGAGGAGTCGGAATATTGCAGTCAGCTCTGCTGCATGTGTTAAAAAATGGCGCTTGTTCTATGTGTTTATAATGACAGGTGAACAATTTTTTTTTCGCCTTACACCATTTCATCATTGCAAATGCCAATTTCCATAAGTACCATGCTTGAAAAATCACTTTAGACGACAGCCACTAATGGCATCGACCTCAGAGAGTGTACACTTTCAGAGTGGCTTTCTGGCCCGGGTTTAGTCCCGTGTGTGTGTGTGTGTGTGTGTGTGTGTGTGTGTGTGTGTGTGTGTGATGGACAGCGCTCATGCGGAGGCCCGTGTCGCCGGAGAAGTTAATTTATATATTTATTATATCACATCTGCTGTGCGTCGCAGCGAAAAAATACTTTACATGACCTGAGTAGTTAGTGCTGCTTTAAAAGAAAGGATCTTTTCTTTCTTTCTTTTTTTTTCCCCTTCGCACTTTACAAGGTTAAGTCATCAGTGCATGGGCTCGGGTTTCAGTGACGCATTCCTCCAAAAGCGTTTATCGTGCCAGCGGAGGCTGTTTTCAAACTGCGGCTCTCTCAATAGCCGCACAGCTTTGCATTCATTTTGCTCACTAAGCTAATAAGAACTCTCTCACTCTGTGTGTGTGTGTGTGTGTGTGTGTGTCTTGCTAAGCTTTATTGCCCTCCTTTCGGACCAGAAATAGTAGTAGGACAAGGTTTCCTTTGATGAGGGAATTAGTGCGCCATTCTCTCGCTATTATTCATTGCGCGGCGGAATATGTAAGTAGCCGTGGGTGTCAAAAGGAAAAGCCGCTCCCGTTGCAAAGTGCTCCCCTTGTTTCCTTCAATGGCGAGCTATGAGATGATAAACCGCTTAATACACTGAACTAATTGGATGAGAGTAAAAGAGACGCGGGGGAATTAAGGCGCGCCCACAGGGAGGGGTGGTGTAGTGCAGGGGGGTAACAAGGGGACGGGGTGCGAGTGGTGCGAGTGGGGGCCCCAGCCATTCAGCCTTTTCACTGATTTTTCTTCTCCGCGACTCCAAAAAGGGAGACGAGAGCCTCATCAAAGCGCCTTCAGTGCCTCCAGCACCCGGCCAATCCAATCCAATCCAACCGCGGCCGGACCGAGAGGCGCAAAACGCGTCATGATTATTATCCGCTTCAGACGCGACTCAAGACATTCACAATCAAGTACAAAAAAAAAAAAAGTTGATGTGCGATGGATTTTCAGACATTTTTTTTGAGCTCTCAGGCGTAGCTTGGTGCTGATGTGATGATAAATGTTTTATCACGGCTTATAACTTTATAACTTTTCTTTCTTTCTTTTAATTACGCAAGTTAACTAAAGTTACTTCAGATCTCGCGAGAGTTCCTCTTTCGAAAGCTTACTGTATCACCTTTGGTTAATAACGTTCACAATACAGCTACTACTAATGCTACTAAAAATAATAATAATAAGATTAAGGAATTCTTGATAATCTCCTAACTAAAAGCCCCACAGAAGTAGGAGTGGAGAAGGTGGAGAAGGTGGAGAAGGTGGAGAACCCTGCGCTCCAGAGCTCTCCCTGTTAAATATAATAGTCCTCATATGCTGGAGCTGCCGAGAAAATGGGTTTCTTTTCTTTTCCTCCCTCCTTAATGCCCCTTTGAACATATTCTGCTGCTCTTGTCAGGCAGCATGGCATGTCAAATGTTTAATATGGACTTCTAGGAGTCTGGAAGGATGGATGGAGAGATTGGTGGAGGGAGGGAGAGAGGGAGGGAAGGAAGGGGGGTCCTTAGCGCACGGAGTTAGTGAGAATAAATTATGTGAAGAGTCACAAACGTTCGAGAGAGAGAGAGAGAGAGAGACCCCCTTCTTTCTTCTAACCCATCTTCATAAAGCTTTATTTCCATTTTCACTGATCCTGCTTGTTTGTGGTGTCGAAATGAGTCGGATTAGCGGCTGTAAAACAAGGAAAGGGAACTCTTTTCACCGCGAGTAGGCGATTAAAAAAGAGAGAGAGAGAGAGAGAGAGAGAGAGAGAGAGAGAGAGAGAGAGAGAGAGAAGGGAAAATTAATCCTAGAGGTAATTTCACGCGATTTGCCTCGGCACCATGGACGGGTCAAAACGACTTGGCTGAAAGGAGCCGCATTGATTGCTGTAATGGCATCGCGATCCAGCGGAGAGGATTTTAGGGAGGGAACTAAATCCAGAGAAAAGACATTCTGATAAACCAGTTGTTACTTCATTAATAAGAAAAGAGTCGCCTCGGTTTAGGAGGCATTGCGCATGTCGAGTTCAATTCGCGGCCTCTGAAACTTCTCCAAGCGTGTTTTGTTAACAGGTGGAACTGAAAAGCGCCATGAATATAAGCACGACTAATGGAGCGAATAATCATCTCTTTACACCCTCTTTTTATACACACTGAAGCACCACCACGACGAAAATATCTTCAGGAGTAAAAATATTGCGGCACTAAAAAAAAATGTAATAAAATAAAAGCTTTTTTTTTTTTTTTATCTCGTGCATAAAATCTTGAGCTTAATCATGACCCCTGGTTTTCTCTGCATTAAAGAACTCCTAACACACATGTAGACACGATTAATATATAAACTGGCCTGTATGGCTAATATTATTGAGATAAATCTATAAGAATAAAAGTATAGCACATGTATTCATCTTGGAACAAAAAAATCCTAAATTATATTGCTTCTGTACTTTATTTTTAAATGCATGCTGTACATTGTGCATATGTTATTTTTAGTTTATTATTTCTGTCTAAATTTATCACTGAATTAAACATGAACAATAATAATAATAATAATAATAATAATAATGTTTTTTGTAAAATAATGGTTGGGGTTTCCATTTCATCAGATTCATTCAGCAGATTTATTCATACTTTTTTTATTCTGCTTGGGTTTGCCAAAAAAAAACAACAAAAAAACAAACAAAAAAACAAAAAACCCAGAAGAGTCTCTCGTGGAACAGCAGTGTGTCCTGCTGTGGATCTGAACAGTCCACAGGGTAGACATAAATAATCATCTACAAACCTAAAATTTCATAAAATGAACAGAAGTTGAGCTCTACTAGGAACCATTCATACAATACTACATCAAGTGAATTTCAATTTCAATGTTTTCAAATGTACACCTTTTTTAAGCTTAAGGTTTTCCCCCAATTTAACTCATCATCTTTACAGTGCTAATGTGTGTGTGTGTGTGTGTATGTGTATATATATATATATATATGTGTGTGTGTGTGTGTGTGTATGTACAAATAGGCTACTCTTAACAGATCAATGAGCAAGCAATCTGAACTCCATCATTGTCCTTTTGAAGAAATTGGTTGTTAATTTCCCCCCTAAAGATCGTAATTAACACAAGGGATGAAGGCGTAATCTTCACGGAGAGGACGGGAGGTTGTTTATTTTTTTCTTTTCCGTATTTCTCAGTCGATGAATTTGGTGATGGTGCGATTTGGAGGGTTCTAGCAGTTCCCTTTGGCATATTGACCCCCTCCTCTGGTCCCACACTGGAGCTGATGCTTCTTGCAGAGGAGAAGTTGTTGCTGTTTTGTGTGTGACTGCTGTCACCACATCCCTGACCCAAAAAAAAAAAACATAAATGGATTGGATTTCCTAAGTACAGTTTCACTGGCTGTTGCTTGGCAGCGTAGCTACATTGCAGACTGGGGTTCGGGTCACTGATGGAGGATGTCCAATAAGATGGGCGCTGTAACAGTGCGTCACGCCTCCAGGGCTCGGATAGCTCGCCGGTGTGCTGTTGTGGATTTGGTCATGCTTTATTATTTTTTTTTTTTTTCAGTAAGGGGTTTGTTTTTCAGAGCAACAGCTTCAGCAGACCTCCTTCCCCGTAGCGCTGGTGGGCAGGATGTTCAGCTGAGTGAGCTGAGCCGAGTGTTCTTTTGCTTTAAGACGTAGCGCGGCGATGCTTGAGGCTCGGCGGTCGGCAGCCGTAGAGGTGGAGGAAGAGGGCGAGGTGGTGGGCGGGTCCGACAGGCCTGCGGGCGGCTGCACCGGACTTTCCACCGGCGGCGTGGCTTGGCGCAGGAGTGCAGCGGCTGTGGAAGCGCTGGTCAGGGGACCCATGCTGGAGAAAAGTCTGAGCAGAAGAGTCAAGCTGATTAGACAATTCTAAAAAAAAAAAAAAAAAAAAAAAAAAAGAATTTCGAATTTGCGACTCTGTCATGCGGACGGTCGTAAACATCCTCAGAGGTCAAGCGAGAGGATAATTAAATATTACACTTCCTAGCATTCTGCTGTGATCGTGAGCTTGTTCATCACACCAGCCTACCTGCCAAAAGTGGGTCCGATGAAGGCCGGATGGCGGAACATGGCGGTGCCCAGGAAGGTGCCCAAGCCGAGGGGCGTAGCAGGAGGAAGGGCGGAGCTATTATGTGGTGGTGCCAGTCCTGGAAATGCAGCGGCGGCTGCGGCAGCGGTCCAGGCTGACTCCAGAGCCGGGTGTGGGTGAGGAGGGAACGGGCCTCCCTCTAGATAGTGACTCAAGGGGTGGGCTGCAGCTAGGGGACCAGGGAAGGGCAGACCTGGAGGATGAGACTGAACTCCTGCCTTCTCCCTCTTTCTCCATTTTGCTCTACGGTTCTGGAACCACACCTGGACACAAAGAACGGCTTTCGTTAACAGACAGGCGTGATGTGTTAAATCCTAAGGCCCTACGTTTTTAAAGTGTTTCTTATTACTGTGATTCGTCTCATGATAGCGTCCTGAGTTCACTTTGTGTTCCGAATTGTATACCGCTCTGCATGCTTGTCTGAGCTCGACACTGTAATCCATGTGCAATATTTGCTTCGCTTTAATGAGGTGACAAATAGGCGGAAAGTCAAGGGTAATTACATGACCCTAAGCCCCACTCCCTTATGGTCTGTTAGCCTAACTTTGCTAATTAAAATCTGGTTTTAGGCTGCACAGAGGGGGAAAAAAGGGGTGGAGTGCGGTAATTAAGAGCCTTGTTCACAAAGGATTTGGGAATAACGGCTTGAACAGGGGCCAGTAACAATTAATACGCTTTAAATGAAAATTCCTGAAAATGCAAGTGACTTTGAAAGGGTATTTAACTTTCCCACGGGTGCCCCAATCCATCTCTGCACTGCTGGTGTGTATGGGCTACTGCAGTGCCAGGGCCTGGAGACGAGTGTGTTCGCAATGAGGACATTGTCAACAGTGACTGTCTAACACACACACACACACACACACAGAGGCTCTTTTGCATTACAGGGCCCCTGGGGAATTTATGAGTTTTATCACCTCCTGATCGAGCCCATTAAGTGATTTGTTCATCCGCAGTCCCAAACAGACATCTGTTGTTTTATGTTGGCAATAACCCTGCCATGTGTTTGTACTGTCTCTTTGGTTATGGGAGTTGAGCTTGATCATGCAAGCTTTGAATGGGCAGGATTGGAAGGAGGAGGAGGAGGAGGGTGGTGGTGGTGGTGGTGGTGGTGAGGGATGGAGGGGGCGACAAACACCTTTAATAGTCTCACTTGTTCCAAGTGCAAAGCATCGGATCAATGCTGGTCTATTGCAATCACAAAATGGGAAATCAAATAGCATTATCCTCGCACCCTCCTCCTCCTCCTCTTCCACCTCCACCTCCACCTCCTCCTCCTCCTCCTCCTCCACCCGCACAGGGGCGATGAGAATTCAAACACCATTTTCTCTCTGGAATAGCAGTGTTTGCTCTTGCGCTAAGTGCGCTTTTACGAACGGCGCGCGCGTCCGCGTAATTGCCGTTAAAACGCTCGCTCCATTGCATGTAATAACTTTCGATAACAGGAGAGATCTCCTCCGTGACGTTGGGGAGTCGTTTAACACAGCTGAAGGCTACACTTTCAAATGAAATTAAATATAGACCATTAGCCAGATATAGCACACGTCGCTTAGCACAATTCCCCGGAATTCTCGGAAATCTTAACGCTCTACTAAATATTTAAATATATAAATATATATAATAAATAAATAAATAACCAGGAACATGAGGGCGGCTTTTACTGTAAACCTGATGATTATATCCATGAGTCATTTTTTTTCTTCTTCCTTTAAATCCCTTTAGGAAATCACTGTCCTTCTGTGAATACTTAATATTCTGCAATAATAATAATAATAATATCTCCCTTCCTTCCTCTATTTCCTGTTTAATTCATTATTAGTCTCTTGTTTTATTTTTTATTTTTTAAAATGCTTAGAAAGTGAATACAAATATTTGCAAAGGATGGATTAAAATGCATGCATTATGCTATTTCCTGTCTCAGGACATAATTACGTCATAGTCTATTTTTTTTAAAAAGAAATTATTATCAGATGTGGTAATGGGTTTGCACGCGTGTAATAATTTAATAATAATTTAATAATAATGTAATAATAATGTAATAATGTGATGTGACGTGTGTGGTGTTGATTCATCAATATGATGAGCTCTCTGAGGCTTTAAGGAGAGAAGAAGAGCATTTTACCTGCACGCGCGCCTCGGTGAGGTCCAGCCGCATCGCGAGCTCCTCTCTGAAACACACACACACACACACACACACACACACACACACACTGATTTTAAATTCATCTCAGAAAAATGCAGTTAGACACGAACTAAATCAAACAGAAGCCGTTAAATAGATTTAGGACTTTTTTTTTTCTTTCAAATTGCACAATCTCTCTCTCTCTCTCTCGCTCTCTCTCTCTCTCTCTCTCTCTCTCTGATTCACTCTTTTTTTTTTTTAATAATTTCTTCCCTCCTTTCTGAAAGCTTTAACTACATAATGACGGAAATAATGTCTATTCAGGCTATAGGCCCGGACAGGAACCGCATCACTGTTCACCGGTTGGTGATGAGAATAGCTGCCAATTACAATTACTGTGTACAAAAAAAAAAAAAACAACAAAAAAAACGAGCCACGTCGATTTAAAAACGTCAATATACGCGACTGATTTGTAAGAGAAAGGAAAAGCTTTTATTATTATTTAAAAAAAGAAGCAAACTCGTGTTTTATTGCTATTATGAAAATGTTTCCTTCAGTAAAATATAATAGCACGAGCTCGGAGATATCCACTGAATAATATGTGTTAGGTTTAATATTAGAATGAGCTGATTATTATTATTATTATTATTATTATTATTATTATTATTAGAAGCACACATGTTATACGAACATTTTGCGAGGTGATGTTTGCCATATTGCACTTCCACGTTAATTAAACGCGCACATTTCCGCGGCTGAAAAACGCGCACTGTGAATTTACAGATTTACAGAAAGGCATTGTTTTATTAACTGCAGCTTATTAGAATAATATGAAACAACAAATGGGCCTGTATACAATAAATACAATAAACAGGCTGCCTGAATAAAGTGCGCGTTTTGGGTGACTGTCAAACAGAGTTTCATTTTAGTGAATTTTAGCTGGATGTGTTTTTTAAAGCCAGCAGCAAATCCAGTGTGTCACAGTAAAGGTAAGGATTTTTGTTTTAATGTTGAAGGCTGGCAATGTGATCATTCATATTAACGTGTTATTTATATTATTATTATAATATTAGTGTGCATTTTTATAAATGCCTATTTTTAGGTTAGACATTTATGCACGAGCTCTAATTTATACAGCTATATTCTATATTATATTCCATATTATATTATTTTCCTGTTTTTGTAGAGATGTGAGGAAGTAGACTTTCCTAGCCTTAAAGAAACAGAATTTTTGATCCACTACTACAACTTATTATTATTATTATTATTATTATTACTGATGTTGTTGCTGTTGTTGCTGATGTTGTTTGGATTTTTTTGGGTAGGTGTGCGTACCTGGTGAACACGTCTGGGTAGTGGGTCTTTTGGAAAGCCCTCTCCAGCTCCTCCAGCTGGTAGCTCGTAAACGTGGTCCTGTATCTCCTCTGCTTCCTCTTCAGCATGCCCTCCTCCGAGTCGCTGCCCGCAGACAGACACACGCTGTCCTCTCCGTCCTTCACGTCTGCGTCGTTGCGCGGACTCGGCTCGTCCTTGGGCGACAGGCCATGCTCGGCTCCGCACGCTTCCTCCTCCTCTTCCTCCTCCTCTTCCTCCTTCACCGCGTCCTCCTCGAACTTGAGCGCTCCGAGCTCGGCCAGCTCCGGGCTGCTGCGCGCCTCCTCCAGCCCGCTGAACGGCGCGTTCTCCCGGTACGACTTGCTCCGGCTGATGCTGACCTGCGGCGCCTGGCTGATCTTCAGGCCCTCGCAGCCGAGCTCGCCTTTCTCCCCGTGCTCCTGAAACACCCTGGTGGTGTCCAGATATTTTCCCCCGGGGCCGTAGAGCCGGCGCAGTTTGGGCGGAAGGTGCAAGTCCGAGTCAAAGGAGAGCTCTTTACTGGAAACTGAAACAAAATAAAAATAACATTTAAAAAAAGAGGGAGAGAGAGAGAGAGAGAGAGAGAACACCTGCATGTTTTTAGTCATGTAGTAACCTATTTTTATTACTGTTTATCTCTGACTACATGCACAGGTGCACATTAGCTCATAGCTAACTCTCATGCAAAGCATTCTTTCCACGTTTTTCTCCCCATAAATAAAAGTAAAGAAATAATCATTTCAGCACGGTTCTGGGAGTTTTTTTTTTTGTTGTTATTTTTAGTACAAGCGTAAAAAAAAAGAAATACAACTAAATATTTGTACAACATTTTTTAGAAAAAAAAAAAATCCAGCGAACAAAACTAAACCCATTTATTTATTTATTTATTTATTTATTATACAATTCATAATTTTACAAAAGTTTATATCAAGCCTGTTTTTATTACTGCTCTCATTTCTGAGAAGGAAACATTTTATATTATTTAAACATTTGTTTTTAAACTCCTAAATATATCAAACAATACCATAAATCCAAACCAACTGCTAGAGCCTTTACCATCTCAGTTTATTTTCATTTTTCTAATTTCTCTTTAGAAATAAAACCAGCACGAGATAAAATATTCTGTTTACATTTCCAAAAAACCCATTTTTTATATTATCATGTATGAGCTTATAATATTAACCTTATGATTTTGCACTGTTTTCTGTAAGAGGGATGGAGTGTTGAACCCCACACAGCTCCTGGACTTGTGGAGTTTGTAAGTTTAACCAGGTCTGATGTCCTGATCATCTCTTCAAAGCCTTAAAATGCTTATTATGCAGTTATTCCCCAGAAAACAGCGCATGGCTTAGTACTGCGTTATAAAGCCAGAAAAAGGTGCATGAGATTATCACAGTCACGAGCTTCCATCTTCTGATTTCTGATCTGTTCTGTCTGATATCAAACAGGAGGATATTTTAGTGGTTCTTCAGGTTCTTTCACAAGCAGAACCGCAGGAACATCTCCAGAAACGTTGCTGCAAAGAGGTTTAACTGCTTCCTAGAAGGTCCTTTTCAGCGCGACGCACATTATCTTTTAGAAGGTGTGTGTGTGTGAGAGTGTGTGTGAGAGTGTGTGTGAGAGTGTGTGTCGTACCTTCAGAAGGCTGCTCATGCTCCGGCCGCGCTGTTAAACTTTGCGAGCCCACCAGTCGGACTTTGCAGGGACTCCTCCGGCCCAGAATGCTCTCGATGCAGTAGGAGGAGAGGACAGTCGGGGATTTGCTTTTACACTCGCTTCTGTCTCGCGCATCGTCGTCGAACTGACTGCTCATTTTCTCTCTCTGTATATTTTAGCCTCTTTTCCTCTTTTCCGCCTTCTGCGTCCAGTGAAGTTTCAGCTTGTGTGAGCGCTATACACTCGCCCTGCGCCTGTAACCCGAGGTGTGTGTGTGTGTGTGTCTCTCTCTCTCTCTCTCTCTCTCTCTCTCTGTCTGTGTATGTGTGTGTGTGTCTGTGTGTGTGTGTAATGCTAAAGTGTGGAGCTCCTCAGCGCTGCAGCTCCTCTCTCCATTCCGCCGCACTGACGTGGAGCGACAATCTGATTGGCTCCCGCGGGGAAAAAGGGGGATCTTTCAGTTTTCTCATTAAAGTTCACCGGCCTGAGAGACGCACATTAGTCCAATAAAGCCGACTTCACACTTCAATTACATCTAACTAGCAGCATTTTTTTTTACGGCAGATAAAACGCACACTATGTTTTCTGTAGCTATAAATATATAATACAAGATCACAGGACGGATCTTTATTTATGATCACAGTTAAACTGTATGTTAATTCATATTTCTTTTTATTTGTATTAGCGGGGTAACTGAAATAATATACAATTAGTAAGAGATTTAAAATAATAAATAATAGCCTATTTTAATCACTGTTTGTAACAATAGTGTTATTATATATATACATTAAACATTTCATCCAAAAAGAACATATATCTATCATAATTCTTTAAAAAAAATGGATTTAATTTATTTCACAATAATAATAATAATAATAATAATAATAATAATAATAATATTATTATTATTATTATTATTATTATTATTATTATTATTATTATTATTATTATAGGTAGTGGAAAAAATATGATTTTTTTTTTCAGTGTTTAAAAAAAAATGCTAAGAATCTGCGTCCTCCCATTTGGATAGCTTTTGCTAGACTGGATTTCAAAATTTATCCAATAAAATTAATTTCCTTAATCATTTAATTAGATATATTTGTCATTTTGTTGTTATATAATATGTAGTATATTGCACTGCATGTGGTGTGATCATACATTATCTTAAAAAAAAATAAAATAATAATAATAATAATAATAATAATAATAATAATAATAATAATAATAATAATAATAAATGAGCTATCAGAAGGCGCATAAGGTGTGACTGGGTGAAGGCTTCAGCTGAATGTTACTGGTGGCCTTCCACACACTTTGGTGGCCTTCCTCACAGCCTGCTAGCCCTCCTCACCACCCCTAATTGCCTGTCCTCTCTGAAGCGATCAGATAGTCTCAGATGGTTGAAGGTGGTGATAATGGCCCGCAGGTAACTGGACTCAGGAGCCTGGAGAGGTTGATTGAGAAGTCTATTTAACCTGCTGCGGATGGCGTGACCCCGCTCAAAGCCATCATAAAAGGATCTTTTTTTTTTTTTCAGAATTCAATCCTGAAACTTCAACAAGCTACAATTTACTCTCTCCTTTCAGCGGTCTGTAAGGAGCTGTGCAGCTCTGTTACAGCCTGAGAAGAGGCACATCAAGAAATAATTATGAAATACCGAGAAAACACTCAACGCAGTCTATGTTATGACCTTAATTTTGGCCTCTGGAGATGACTGCCTGTTTGTTACACTGCGATCGAAGGGTTTTTCTAAATGTTTGCTAAAAAAAAAAAACTCCTGAGTGTAAATGTTTCATGCTTGTTTTTCTTGCGCATTGTGACTGCGCGCAGTCTGTCCTTCATTTACAATTATCCACAAGTCAATGTAATTAATATCCAGAAGCAGGCAGTAAATTTGTGCCACAAATACACTCCTGCTCTAAACTTCTGGGGCATTTGTAAAGCAGATCAACAGACTAATGACAATAATAACAATATAAAACGTTTTTTTCTCCTTGGTCCCAAACAGCCGCGCAATGCAGACCCGTATTTAAAGTCGCTATGTAATTTGGGGCCACAATTTGATTCATTTATACGCACTCTGTTATTAACCCAAGAAAAGAAATGTCAGGGACTATTACCGCCAGCAGGATATCCGTGCTTTGTTTAAATGCACTAATTACAAGCACACACTTTGGAGAGAGAGAGAGAGAGAGAGAGAGAGAGAGTGAAAAGGCGCAATTTTCCCATATTTAATTTTCAGTGGTCTATTTAGCGCAAGGCGCGCGGGCCACTTGTTAGCGCCGGCGCACGTCACTCTCCCTCTCCTCCAGTTCCCCTGATGCTACCGTGTGTCATATTTTCACAACAAGACTAACTTGATAATTTGTACAACAATCTAGTGTTATGAGTGGTGTGTAAACTATAGCGCCTGTTTTGTTTTCCTCATCTGCAAACTCTCACAAAACTCATCTGTCTCTTTCTAGCTGCTGGTTTTGTACCTTCAGGAAAACTTATTTAAGGTGCATGATGGGATCTGCTCTAAAAAGCCAATTAAAGGTACAGCACATACACTTTCCCAGGTAAATGATACACACACTAAAGGTTAAAAAACAAAACACTGATGGTTCCACACCAGCAATTAAATAATGACGTCGCGCCTGATGCCTTGTACCTGGTGCGTTTTTTTTTTTTTTTTTTTTTTTTTTTTTTTTTTAATACAGTCATCATGAATGTTCGGCTGTTACACAAACAAGTCTGGAAAATGTGGAAAAAATCTTATGGATAAAGTATAGATGTTCTACTGTCGAAGCTTCTAAGAGGCCACGCTCCTATTTTCTGCATGAACTCACTTTCTGATGCTTTTTGCTTCCCCCGTTAATAGCTTTTAATGAGGAAATTCATAAAAGATCAAAAATAAAAAGTCATAAACACTGTCTTAGATGGTGACATCTTTCCAGTGGTGTGAAAAGTCAAAAGAAAAAAAAAAACAACAATCTGAGCTCAGTCATCACCATGCAGCTCTGTTCATTTCACAGATTTCATTTCAGTCCAATCCCAGCAGAGCTGATCCGGCTGATCAAGTCCACCGATTATCTGAAGCAGATGTCGGATTTATGGATTTGGACCTGAGTTCTGGACTAAGCTGGATCTCCTGGAAGGTTGGTGGTCACTGATTTCATGTCTGCAGGAGCTTAAAGCCCCAAATGCTTCTCCTTTTTCTGCTTTTTTGCAAGCAGCGCCCTCTGCTGGCAGCTCGGGCTTAAACCGAGGGTGCGAGGTGCATGGAGTATTCCATAAACTACTGCACAGGATCCAAAGCCTGGACCTGGAGTAATCCATAAAATGTGCAGGACAGGGGTTTCTCCAGGAACAGGGCTGGGAACATGTGGACTAATACATCCTTATTGTAAGTGCTGGAAGATAATATACTGGAAGATCATATTCTCATGTGGAATATTTACTGAGGATGGAACCTACAGGCAGTGGTGTGTCCACCTAATTATTTATAGAACATCATGCATTCATCTTGAAGGTTGTGGTGGACCTGGAGCCTATAACCCGGGAACGCTGGGTCCATCACATGGCAATGACGGGGATCCATTTGTTCCTTGGTTTAAAATGTATAACTGCTTGACATCACAGTTTTGGCTTTGTAGTTGCTTTATAATCCTCATGCTGAAGAGATTTGGTCTGCAACATTACAGTGATGATTAACATCCATGATTTATTGCATCTGCATGAATTATAATCCATAAATAACTACTCAGAATATATTATTATAACATTTCAGAGATGATCAGAAGTGGCATGGTTTGTTTTGGAGCCACGTTGCTTTGGATATCAGGAACTTCTGCACTGCATATAGGGTCCACTTCAGATTTTGAGGTACGTTTTTCCTACTAGTGTGTGATTTTAGCCAGATTTTGGTGTATTGAGCCAGAAACTGAGCTGTGCTGTGGTCAAATGTTAGACAGGATCCATGTTAGACTTCTGGTCTTCATGTCTGATTGCTCATGGAGTTCTCCCTCACTGCACACCTGACTCCAACCATTAACACCAAACGAAGTTAAGATTGTTGTGTTAGAAGAAGAAGAGTATATCATACTCCATGACAATGCTACAGGATATTGCCTTGCTTCAAACTGAGGCCTTGGCATGTTGCACAAAATACATTTGCACACGACGGTCATAATTGTATTCCTTTCTTTTTTATTTAACATATGTAGAAATATGTAGAAATTCTTCTTTTCTTCTTATTTATTGTATGTAACAGGAACAATAACAATAACAATAAGCTGACAGTAAAGATGCTGGTATTTGATGCGGAGACTCCAGGACCAGCTCAGGGAAGCCATATCAGCCTAACTTGTTAGTAGCACTCTGTAGATCACTTAGCACTGAAAAATTGGGAGGAAATGTACATAAAGTTGCTTTATATCTGAATTTAAAAAAAAATTATATTCTACACATTTTGTGCCTGATTAGGTTGACTTGACCTGTTATTGATTTTTTTTTTCTCTTAATAGATTCAATTTGAGAGCTATAACCCCATAATCCTATAAATGCACCTAATCTTGGACTAATCCCAGAAAAGTAGAACCCAGTATCCTTATCATCAAGGATGTAGCCAGGGACATAGCTCAGTGGTTAAGGCCTTGGTGGAGTTGGTCCTTGAGCAAGACCTTTAACCCTCATCAGCTCAGTTCTGTTCTGTCTCAGCTTGGAGAAAAGCATCAGCCAAAGTAGCTAAATGTAAATAAAAGAAACCTTGCCACTGTATATTTGTTACCTGTGTTACTTCTGTGCAGACGAAATGAACCGCATCAGTGATGTAAATCCTGATTGTAGTGTTGTGTTGAAGGTGTTTGGATCAAATCCCTCTGGGCGTGACGTCATTCCTTCTGCACTTAGAAACAAATTAAATATCGTGCGACTTTTGTCTTATTGTGAGTCATGTGACTGAAGACAGAGATGCTTTATGTACCATGTAGGTTACATCAGAATCGTAGAAACGTGGAAGTGATGCTCATTAGTGACGCAGCGTGATTTTGATCTGCATGGATGAAGTGAAATGAAATGAAATGAAAGGAAATATAAAAGTCGGACGCGGTGTCGCGTGCGCGTTAAACGCTTCATTTCGGGCTTTTCTCCCGGCTGACCGTCTGCTCAGTGTCTTTACTCAACTGGGAGTCACACCGCTGACAGTTCATTCCAGTTGCTGGGACTTAATTGGATGCTGCTCAGGCTGAAAGAGGGAACAAAAAGAGAAAGGAGAGAGAGAGATAGAGAGAGAGAGAGACACACACACACACACACACACGCACGCACACACGAGCTTTCCGTCGCGCGCGTAAGCAAAGTTAATTAGCGGTTATTAACACTGCGCATAATGAGGGTGCGAGGGAGTCAATTTAGCGACTTTGTTAGCCCAAGTTTAGAATGACAGGCGATGATCGCAGCAACAATAGCGATCCCGAGCGGGAGTGATCATCCGTAATTTTCCAGCGGCAATACGCTCTAATAAAAAACAAAAGCACTCTAATTTCGCTCAACTGACTCGATAATTTGAATTTATTGAGGAAAAAAAGAGGATGACTCAAACATTTAAACCCAAGATCACCCTTTTCCTCAGCGCCTCCATGCTGCAAAGCTCGCTGATCTCTTCACTTAGCTCTGTTCCCACTTCCACACTGTTGTGTCATCACTTCCTGAACATGTCCAGCTACAAAACACACAGATTCACTCCACTTCCGCTAGCAGTGTACAGATAGCTCGCTTACAGAGCCATTACTGAACCTTTTCCTGTTCTAACACACACTCCAGCTCAGGAAGTGCCGTTAATTCGCTGATTCATTGGATCAGGTGTGTTAACTGGAAGCAGGGAAAACTCTAAAATGTGGAGTTCTCCAGGACCAGGGTCAGGAACCTGTGCTCTAAAGTGCTGAAACTGATCTACAAACCAAAGGACTGACAAGAATTTACTTCTCATGACGTCATAAGCTCACCAGCCAGGTACAGACAGGTCAGGTACGCTCGCTTTCCAGTCTTCAGCTGTCCAGCGTCGGTGAGTCTGTGCCCAGGATAGCCTCACATTCCTGATCTTGGCTGACAGGAGAGGAACCTGATGTGCTCTTCTGCTGTTGTAGCCTCAAGGTTCGACTTGTGCTTTCTGAGATGCTTTTCTGCTCACCACGGCTGTAAAGAGTGATTATTTGAGTTAGCGTAGCCTTCCTGCCAGCTCTGGCCATTCTCCTCTGACCTCTCTCATCAACAAGGCATTTGTTCAAACGCTCAAACCAACAACTACTTCAAAATCACCTAAAGTTTTCCTCATTCTGATGTTTGAGGTGAACATTAACTGAAGCTCTTGATCTCTCTATCTGCAGGATTTTATGAATTGTGCTGCTGCAACCTGATTGGCTGATTGAATAACTGCATGACTGCAGGTGTTCCTAGTAAATATCAATCAAATTCAATTCATTTTAATTATATAGTGCTTTTAACAATGGACATTGTCATTAAACAACTTTACAGAAATCCTGATAGAGATTTAAAGTTGCAATCGTCATTTTTTTAAAATCCTCATAATCTGGAAGCTATGTAAAACATGATTAAAAAAAAACAAAACAATGGATTGAGCCTTAGCCTTAGTGAAAGTGTATGAAATCTTTGGAAAACTGACTTCTGATCTGGAATGCTTGTTTATGTTCGGATACATTTCCTGTTTATTCCTAATGAACAAGCCAGAAGACAGGAAGTAACTACAGTAACTCAAATAATCACTCTGTACAAATGTAGTGTGCAGAAAAGCATCTCAGAATGCACATGTCGAACCGTAAAGGTCCACAGCCTACTAAAGCCGTGTGTGCTTTAAACCCCAGGACAAGGAATGGTACAGTTTAGTACTCTTTTTTTTTTTCTGAGAGTGAATGAACCACATAAACAGGCCACTTTAAACATGAACCTGATGAGGGATTGATGTCTGAAATGCTCTGGTACTAGAAACTTTGTGCTCTTTGCAGTAGCATAAACACGATCATACACACTTGCAGCGGAAACAATACAACTGTTGGCCGTCTCTCCTGGATAATTTTGGTTCTCTTGGACATCAGATTGTTCAGTAGTTTCTCTTTGACCCTGATGTTTATGTTAAGGAGCTTGGAATCATCTCCACCTTCCCCTGCTTGTGTATGTACATACGTATACACTCTCCGAAAAAGTAGTACTATTTGTAATAATAATACTAGTATGTTTTGTTTACTCTAAAAATGATTTATGGTCCAATTATTCACTTAAATCTTTTTTAAAGGTATAATATATCCACATTTCCAGGTGAAAGATCCGTATTAAAGGTACAAACAGGTGTACGCTTGATGGTTCCACCTCAGTGACAAGGAAAGGTACAGTTTAGTGCAACTTTTGGACCTCTGTATTATTTCATTTTCATTCTCCTGGATATTTTTTTGTTCCATAAGGTTTCCTTGAGCTTGCTGTCTACCTCAGGTGCTTGGACTCAAGTTTCCCACCTTCTCCTTTATACATAATTATACACTCTCAGAAAAAAACAGCACTGTGTGCACCTTTACAGCTTTAATCTAAAGACTAATCACAGTCCAGTCATGCACCTTAAACCTTTTTTAAAGGTATAATATATTCACATTTCCAGGTGAAAGATGTGTATTAAAGGTACACACAGGTGTATGCCTGATGGTATCACCTCAGTGATAAGGAGAGGTACAGTTTAGTGCTGTTTTTTCTGAAAGTGCCTACAAGTTACGCAACATTCAGGGGAACCAGTCCAACTTTTCGTGCCTCCGAGTCGGATCATTTTGGAGTCAGGGCACTTGGAATCATCTGCACCTTTCCCTGCATGTGTATGTGCATACCTCATCTCATATATCTCCTATCTCATATATCTCCTATCTCATATATCTCCTATCTCATATATCTCCTATCTCATCTCCAGTACACAATAATGGCATTTCTATAAGTTTATATATGACTTATACATTTAGTAATAAGTTATAGAAGTAATAAGGTTATGTTTATTTGCAGCATATGGCCAAAAGTTTGAACATTTTATCTTGTGTGTAAGTGGACTTGACCTCAGGAAGGTGACAGATTTATTCTGTTTTTTTTTTTCTCCCCCCCTCCAACAGCTTCTGCCTCATTTTCTCGGTAATGTGAAATGCGGCGCTGTGCAGAATAGCTGCTGCTCCTCCGCTGGAAGTTTCCCGAGATTGCATTTTTGCGCATCATTTCATACATGTATATGCGCTTTCTGTAGATTAAAGCTCAGCATTCATATCGACTCCGGGAGCGCGAGGCGAGGAAAGGCGCCGGGGTCACTGAGGGTCACGAGGCATTTTTCTTTTCTTTTTCTTTTTTTTTTTTTCCGTCCGAGCTCATTATAATAAGCTTTACGGGTGACCCGATGAGCGCGCGCGCGGTGACCCCTCACCATCAACCACCACCCGGACAAACAGTGTGTGCGTGTGTGTGTGTGTGTGCGTGTGTGTGCACGCGTTCTCGTGCGTTCATTGGCCTTTATTGATTAGCGGCCCCGAACACGGAGCCGTGTTTTTTTTTTTTCTTTCCTCGAGAACTGCGGTCCTTTATTAAGTTAATCAAAGTAATGCATGCAAATGATGCTTCTTCTGAGCTTCTAAAAAAAATTATATATATAAAAAAATGATAATAATAAATCGCTTCTCCCCTCGAATCGGGAGAAGTCCGCTTATTCACTTAGCGTCAATATCGCGCGCGCGGATCGCCATGCAAATGAAAGCTGATTAGAGTAAATGAGGGACTTCGCTGCTATTTGACCTTGTCTGAGTTTTATGTAAATTGCTGAAAACGACACAATGAAGCAGATGGCATTTAGAAGATATTCATATTTAAAAAAAAGATTAATCAACACATTTTTATAAAGAAGGAAAAGGATAGAGTTTTATTAATATACATCAGAACCTGTTACAGGAGACATGAGATATTCATAATGATGCAAATTTCCACAGAAGCATATGTGGCAAATGTATTGACACCCCTAAAGAAGGTTTAACCCTTTCGTGTGTGCAGAGTGTCCTCCACATGCATCTACTGTCAAATTAAGACTCTTTTTAAAATGAAAATAAAGGATGTAAATCACCTCCAAGACACCATTACTGTAATTTAACTAAATCCTAATAACATCATCCTTATTAAAGTTTGTCTCAGGTACAAACTTTCTACACAAAAAAAAAGAAAGTTTAGTCTAGAAAGTCTACTATAAAAAAAAGTGTGCCAGATTCCAATAAACACATCAACTTTTTAAAAAACTATTTTTATTAAAGATTCTGAATCTGAATCATGCAGCATTTCTAAATAAGTATTTTTTTTTGTCAAGAATATTGCTATATTATTGATATATTTATATTTTGTATATTTTTGGTCATCAACATGAAAACATTTAGATTTAAATTTCAGGTATCCTGAATTTTATCCTTTTTTCACTCACTCTATTTCTACACATGGACAATTTATCCATTTACTTTTTTAATAGAAGTGATATTCAGAAAAGATGGAAAGGGTTAAAATAATGAAATAAAAAAATCTTTAAAACCTGCTCTTAGTCTCAGGACACATGTGAAATGTCTTTTTCATCTAACACTGAAGAGACAGATGGATAAAAAAAAATCATGCATGAATAAAAATATATATAAAAAAACATGTTTGTATGTTTATTAATAAGCAATAAGTTCTAAATAATATTAATACATTTTAAAAGTCTAGAAAATTTGCCATGGGTATAGATTCAGTGCTGTAATTCTGTCCAAATGTACAACATAAAAAAACTTTATGTTTGAAAAAATAAAGCTATGGCAGGTTTATTAATACAATTCACAGTGCTTTAAGTAACTAAAGAACATCAGACATACATTAGATTTATATAATGATAATAATAATAATAATAATAATAATAATAATAATTAAAAAGAAGTGCAAAGTGCTGGCTGAAACCAGTCAAATGTCAACAGCACGAGAAAAGAAAAGAGTTTTAAGTCTGAACTTAAAGATGGAAAACTACATCTCAGTGGATTTATTATTCTTTTTAGAAATGCATCTTCGCTCATTTTCTTAAAGGGTGCCAATAATTCTGGACTCTTGATTGTAGTACTAGTATATAAAATATAAAATAATGTTTAAGTATATATTAAATAATAATATATGTGCAATATAATAATCAACTATATAACATGAGATATAGAAATATTTAGTTTGATATCACAGATACTGTATACTAAACATTATGCTGTTAATAATAATAATAATAATAATAATAATAATAATAATAATAATATCACACGTCATTTATTATTTAGTACATCTGTGTTTATTTAGTACATCTGTGATTTTTTTTTTTTTATAATAAAAATTACCATGTAAAAATCAAACCAATTAAAAAAAAAATCATGCATCTGGTAACAAATAAAGAATTTTAGTCAAAAATTGATTTTTTTGAAACAGGGGTTTTACTGCCATCTAGTGGACTAAAGCGGTGTTTCAGAAAAAGCAGAAACAATTCATGCAGCTTTTGTAATTTAAAGGTCTGATTAGCAAACAGATATGCAGATTATATGATAGGTTTATCGAGGCCTGGACACGTCGCTGTGTCCTTTTCTTCAGCCGGTAGATCAGGAATAATGTCCAGCTGTCCATCGAGGACTTCATCTCAAATGAAATTAGCTTCCTGCGTGGGTCAGAAATAGATGTTCAGGTGTTTTGCTGTGACGGTAATAGCTGCAGTGTTCAGGTGAGTCCAGCCCTCCGTGTGAAGCCATTTATTTTATTCTGTCTCTCTCTCTCTCTGTCTGTCTCTGTGCTCATCAGGACGCCCTGTCTCAAGCTAATCATATTTATTTTGCTGCAACGAAACGGGGGTCGGTCTTCAGAATTGCGAATGGACGCTTTAATTTGGTTCTCTGTGTGAAGGATAGAAGTGTGCCTGTGTGAGTGCGGCTACAAATTTAATTTCTGTTGCAGTCTGGGGATTTTATAGAGGATAAAATGGAGGACATCATTAGGTCCGTGGTGACCTGGAGACTCTGGGGATTGCCTCTGAAGGTCTCCAGACAAATTTGCAGGGAGGAAAATGTTCAGATCCTTGGCTGAGGGTCTGATCGGCTTGGTAGGGGTGCAGAGGGGAATTTAGAGAAGCTGTGCAATCTCTATTGGATTTATTCCTGTTGTGTGTACAGGTGTGTGGTGCTCCTGCGGTGAGGAAGTCAGAGCAGTAAATTCTGCGTGGATGTCGAGGTTACGCCAGAGTCACACTCAGGCCCCTGACTGACCTGACTTCATTCATCACGCTTCCGTTTCTCTTTTCTCGTCCCTCCCTTACATTTTTCTCTCCATGGAGGATTGCAGGGAACATTAATGACTCCTGAAGCTGTTTTCAGCTCTGCGACGTCTTTGCATCCCTGCTGCTGTGTGATATTACCTCTGATGAAACACGCTCAGAAATAAAGGTACCAATCTGCACCTGCTACCGTTAATTAGGTTCAGAGTACAGGTAGTGGTCTTTAAGCTCAGATTATGCACCTTATGATATTTTTAAAGGTGAAACATACACACTAAAGATAAAAACGTCCCCTTGATGGTTCCATCCTAACAACAAGGAAAAGTACACTACGGTACCTTTACGTGAGAGTGTATCATCGCTGTAAAGACCTTGCTCTCATATTTTCTGTAAAATCCACCAGTTTAGTGTATTTACCTTCTTGTCATTTTGTCTAATGTAACTGAGAAATCGGCGCAGCCAGTGACAATGGAATCTCCATCTCAAGTAATTATGCTTGTGTGTGTATGTGCGTGTGTGTGTGTGTTCATGCATGTGTGTATATGTGTGTTTACGCCTCGTTTTTTTTTTTTTTTTAACAAAATGCATCTGTATAACCAAACGATTCTGAAGCAATTTTCTCTGTGGGAGGAGTGTGTAATTTTCTATTTGGTGACATTCTGATGTGTAAGAAACTAGCTGTGTGTGTGTGTGTGTGTGTGTGTGTGTGTGTGCTTTTATATCTTAGTGAGGACCAAATTTCCCCACAAGAATAGGAATATCTGACCTGGTTTGACCTTTTGGGGACATTTGGTTGGTCCCCATGAGGAAATCTGCTTAATGTTTTAACAGAATCTGCAGCTTTTATTTTAAAAAAATCTAAAAGAGCTGAAATGTTTCCTTTGGGTTCCTGAGGAAAAAGTAGAAGGTCCTCACAAGGAGGGTAAGACAAACTGTGTGTGTGTGTGTGTGTGTGTGTGTGTGTATACAGTGCTTTAATGGCCGGAGTGGGCGATGGAGGGGAGAGATGTCAGCGAGGGCGCTGTTTAATGACTCCAGAATAATTCCTTCCTCATTAGCGTGAGCTCAGAGGATCCACCAGGGCTTGAACCACTAGAGCATGGTGTGCCTCAACAGTCTTTATCTCCGTATTATTGCATTTGCATAACATTACAGCCCCCGCATGAGAGAGAGAGAGAGAGTGAGTGAGTCCACTCCGAAAGGCCGCCTGCACTTCATTTTAAAAGGGTATAGTGGACGTCCCTGCAAATCTAATCAGAAGTAAGTGGAGGTGGTGGCGATGCTGCTGTGGTAGGAGGCGAGTGCACGCAATAAGTGACATGCAGAGGAAGAACTTTCCAGAGTTATTAGAGTCATTAGAGCACCTTTTAAGTAATATTACAAAGACAAACTCTTCATATCAGCCCTTTAAATTCATGAGAGCCGTGATTTATTTCTGTATGTTCACGTGTTTCCTTTTGAAACAGGATGTCAGAGTGACAGCGTGCTGAAGAAGGACTTGACTGATTTACGCGACGGCCAGTAGCTCGAGTTCGAGATACACCATGCCACACCTCTAAACAAACCTGATTAGCAAACTAGGTAAATATGGAGAATAGCAAAGAGTTTAATGAGAACCTTTCCTTTTTTTAACCTGTGGACGATTTCTCACCACCACCTTTACCCTCTTTAACCAGGACGATGGTGAGATGGCGTGTGTTTTTGGAGATATGTTGTACGTGTTTGAGTCGATGTTGAGCGCCAGGGCCGCTGATGGTGGCAGAGAGCCGCAGAGAGACATCTGATCCATCTGAGCTGTAGATAAAATGATATTAGAGACGGTGAATAAAGATGGAATTCTCCATCAGTCTGAAGTAGCGACATTCCAGCCAAGTTGGGGAAAAAGTCTCAAAGCTGCCATACACAAACTCCGCCCTCTTCCAAATGAATAAACCTGAACCTTTTATTTCTCTGTTGGAAAAAGGAAATAGTGTGCAGATAGACGCAGAGCCAAAACACACACCTATGATCCATGTTTACTGCTAACGAGCTGCTACTGTAGAGCAAGACACGCCCCCGGGGGGGCGGGACTTATAGGTTATAGAGAGCATTAATTGGATGAGCACAAGACTAGTACAGGATGAGTCGTCAAAAAATTTTATCAAGCTATAAAATTAAAGAGAGAATATCTATTTTTTCTATATATACTATCATATTGGTGTCCATGCCACTAAGAGACAGGGACAAAAAGCTCTGAAACACCTATTTTGATTTCTCACTCCATATGTCACTTTTACTTCCATTGAATGTTTCTCTTCTCTACAGAAATCCTGACTCTCTCCACGCTCTCATATGTGATATCTATATCTGATCTTCAAGGCAGGATTCCAGTCTAACACCCTGATCTGATGAAAGGAAAAGCAAGCCATCCAGGAGGTTTATTTCCAGCCTATTTATCAGCATGTAGTTTTGTTCAAATGATGGAGGTGTGTTGTAGGCTCGTATCGGATTGCTCTGGCCGATCTCGAGCCTGTCACGGCGCTGAATTTCCTTTCCCTTCAGACGATGAACAGTGCATCCTATATATGTTTGAAAAAAAATTTAATTCAGTCATTTTTCTCCCCCTGAGGTGCAGATCAATTTCCATAGACTGGCTGGAGATATTTTCCGTCATTAGGCTTTTGAGCACAGCCTCTAAACTGCAGGCCAGCGGGGGACTGGATGCAGCTGCACGCTTCACTCGGGGTTTATTCCTGCCTCGCTATAAGAAACATGCTGGATGTGGGTCACTGCATGAAAACGGTACCTTCTCTATCCTCGCAATAACATTCACTATATTAAACACTCCATAAAAAAAAAAAGTCCAGCTTTCTCAATATGATATCGATCTAAACCATATAAACATCAGTGTAGAAGGAGAGAGTAAAGAAATTAACCTTCACTGTGATTTTTAATTCGTTTAATACAGATATTATTTTTAAAGCTTCACAGTTTCATACAGTATGAAGTAGATATTGTTTTTGGAATTTATGGAGTTTCTTCATTACTAATTTGTGTGTATATTAATCCATCATTCATGAAAATCCTCTTTATAGCTTTAATAACTGGAATATTAACTGAATCAGATTGAATTAATGTTAAATTATTAATGTAAGGAACTTTTATCAACAAAGTGTGTGAAGGCTTTAAGGAGATTGTTAAATGTTGGAACGCAAATGAAATGAGTTTGGTTGAACTTGATGTCAGTAAACATTACTGAGTGCAACTAAACAACAACTAAATTAAAGCGAAACAACAACTGGAAACAACAACTAAATTAAAGCGAAAATAAAAAAATAAAGTTAATGATATGCACTATAGGTCTACATGACATACATGTTTAACAATCATAGAATTAAATATCTAATCAGATAATAAAACTATAAAATCATTGTTTTTTTTCCAAAAAAGGAGAAATGGTTACATGATGATGTTTTATTTCGTTCAACTGAACAACAACAACAGCAACAACAACGAAAACAACAATTGTTCTTCTTGTAAATGCATGATTAGTTACTTTGTTCAGGTGTAGACAAGAACCAAAGTGCTATTTATTAGACATTTTAGTTGCATTATTTTTTTTTTTTACACAAATATTACACATTTCTCCAGCAGATTTGACACATCACTCAAAACATGTTTAAGAAAATCTCTTTAGAGGCCGAGATTGCACAACACAATGTCCCATCAAAGTGTCTCTTTCCAGAAGCCATTCAAAAACCGACGAGAAAGATTGTTTGAAATTTCGCTTTCTGAAAGTAAAATGGTGTATCCTCCCCCCTTTCTCCTTTTTTTTGTCAAATGACCCATTTACCTCCGAACACAACGAGGGGAAGGGCACGAAGGGCATAGCGTGGGGGGAATGAAGGAGGAAAATTGATTCTGCATGATGATGAAAGGCATAAATAAAGCACAGCAGGGGAAATTCAATGCATAACCACCAGAAGTTCAGTTCCAGCCCAGGTGCCAGCTCCTGATACACACAGACCAGGCAATCACGGGCTGAAGAGCTGCTGATTACCTGGCCGAGAGCTGAAACAGAACTGAACAGTACTGGATTGAGGATCGTGTACCGCAGTGGACCTGATGCATGTGGTTTGAGGCATAATAGAAATTCTGACATATTAGATTCATGCATACAGACTGGAGGAAATCATGCGCAATAAGCACACACTTTCAGAGAAAAGCTACTGTATTGTACAAAACAGCAGAAAAAGTAGGTGCTGAACTGATCACACAGGACCTGTAGATGTTTTTAGCCTCATACAATTAAAAATTTTCACAAATTTGTGGAACACCTTGCAAACGCTCATCAGTGAGATGATATCATCAAGTGCATGACTTTTTTTGTAGCTTAGAAAAAAGAAAATACTCAAACACGGGGTGGAGTGATGAAGCAGAGTTACTGTTACCACCATAAAGCTGATTAATTTCCTATAACAGCACATCACAAGTGTTTA
Organism: Pangasianodon gigas; assembly: GCA_022758105.1. Classification (NCBI taxonomy): domain Eukaryota; kingdom Metazoa; phylum Chordata; class Actinopteri; order Siluriformes; family Pangasiidae; genus Pangasianodon; species Pangasianodon gigas. The sequence goes on along the minus strand of CM040475.1, from coordinate 19,637,020 downwards.
TTCCTCTTCTACCACAGAAATCTGACAACAGTTACAACTTTTTTAAATTAAAGTATGATACGTCATACATTTTTTTCATTTATAGTTATACTGAAGTGATGGAATGTCCTCAAATAAGTTCCTGTTCTCCCTTACGTTATAGCAGCTATAAACACTCGTTCCCTCACCAGCCTCTCTCTTTTCTCTCTCTTAGTTAATAAGACAGTTAAAAAAACACAGCTTGTCATATTACCGAGAAACTGCACAAAAGCATAAACTCCTCATCCTGAAGATGTCAGAAAACTTAAAGTTACAGCTTTTGTACTCCAGACTGTTACAAAGCGCTGACACTGGAGACTCCTTCCAGAACTGTTAAACAAACATCTCTTGCAGAAAACAATCACCATATCAACGATTCCACACGTTTTTTTTAAATTAGTTTATGTGGAACGTCCTCTGCATGAGACGAGTCCCTGTGAATGAGCTGTTACTATAGAAACGCTAACGTATTAGAACGAGTGCATTAATATAAACCTGTGATTTGGAGCTGCGCTACTGTCAGAGCTGCTGTTCTAGAAAATTCATCAACCCCTTCTGACCAATTCAGAAGGAGTCTCCAGTGTCAGTGCTTTGTAACAGTCAGAGGTAAAGCTCTAACTTTAAGTTTTCTGAAATCTTCAGGACAGAGGAGTTTACGCTCCTTTGTGTTTTTTGGTAACATGACAAGATGTGTTTTATTTGCTTTATTAACTTAAAGTGAGAAAAAAAAGAGAGAGGCTGGTGAGAGAACAAGTGTTTATAGCTGCTATAACGTAAGTGAGAACAGGAACTAACCTGCTTCTTGTTTCATGGAGGTTCCACAACATTAAATGTAACTGCAAACATGATCTGTAATGAAATTATGAAAGTATGATCTTTAATACATATAAATTGTTAGCGGTAGCAAATTGCTGCGGTGTAGAAGAAATAAAACACTTCAGGACCTGGTTTTATAGGAAAACAATCAGCTTTGGAGTGCTATCAGTAACTCCACATCATCACGTTGATTATTTTCCTGTAACAGCATGACACTTCCTCACATACTACATGCTGAATCAGGAATGAATGAGGACGGGTTGTTTCTAAGAACCACTGCTGGATATTTAAGGATACTTTACATTGTTTTTATGTTGAAGAACCAGAATGGACCAGTACTGAATATTTTATTTATTTATTTATTTTTATTTTAAACACGATTGAACTTGTAAAGAAGTTATCCAGCTTTAATTCATGCTCGAAAAACGTCTCATGAGACGTGACAGGGATCAAGTCCTGTCCTGTTTGTTGGAGTTTATCTTGGCTGCTGGTAAAGACATTTGTTTGCACACCTCTCGATTGACCATCTAACCTCTCCACCCACCAAAAGCTGCTGACGTCACCAGCAGTCTGAGCTTAATTAAACCCATATTGAGAAAAAGCATAAATTCAACCTCTCTCTCTCTCTCTCTCTCTCTCTCTCTCTCTCTCTCTCTCTCTCTGGGGCTGATGTGAGAGGTGGGACAAAGTCTCAGGCTGTTAAAAAACTACCTCCAGTTTCTTTGTAAAGATCAGCGACTTTTCCTTTAAACAAGCGCGCGCCATGGCCGGGCTGAAGGTGAGTCACGCGACACAATAACGCATAATAATGTTCATAATGTTCTTGCACGGTGTGTGTTTATTGTTATGTGTGATATGTGTGAAGGCTTTGGTAGGGGCGTTCCTGGTTAGCCAATCAGAACGCAGGAAAAACAGCAGCTGCCCAGATGTTGTCTGCTCGCGCTGGACTTTCAGCTCGGTGCAGGAAGCAAATCAGCGCATATGCTGTATATATATCTATATATTTAAAAATTTTAAAGTTGCAATCGTTTTAGTGAGTTTCTATAAAGTTTGCATGACGCAGAAAATCCCGTGCATTCGTCTTCTTTTTTAATTTGTGCTTATGATGTGTTAGAAATAGTCTGGTGGAGGAAAAAACATACAAAACAAAACTATTTTACTATTTTTGTCTTGTCGCAGCATATTCTACCTCCTCTGGTGCACTTTGTCCAGCCCCCTTTGCAACTGCAGATCCAGCATGACTCAGCTCAAATTTATTGACACCCCCCCTCTTCCATCGAACCCCATACCCTCGACAAACGTTGTGTTGTGTGCACATAATCTTATTTTCTCAACTTTACATTTCATTTCACTTTTTCTCTTTAGTACCTGAGCGGTTTTGGCAATGAGTTCGCCTCAGAGGATCCTCGCTGTCCTGGGGCTCTACCTGAGGGCCAGGTAACTGCCTTAATCACAGTGCTTTTATTTAAAAAAAAAAGAAACTAAAACATTGACATGTTTTTTGTTCAGTGTCATCATGTCATGCATTAATAAAGATGGTCTAGAAACATACGCAGAAGACCCAGTAAAGGTTTTAATCAGGATCAGGCTCATCATCATGTGACTTCTGAATCAGAGCTCTTACTGAAAGGAAATAAAACAAGAGCTCGTCTCTGTTATTCCACTGCAGGGGACAAAACAGAGAGATAAACTCAGGGCCATAAACCAACCAGGTCTCTCAGAAAAAAATGTTCAAAGCTTTAAAAATTTACAGCCTAAAAACTACCCACATGTTGAAAATACCCACACTGCACCACATCACCATGTGACACTTCAAGGGGGGTGAATACTTATGTAAGACACTGTATAGTAAATTTGGAAAACATTTCCTTTTATGGTAGTGTGTTCATCTGTTTTGTAAGTGATTTATGTTCAATCCATTTGCGTGTTCAGATAAATTCCAGTAAATGAACACATTTTAGAGGAGGTGTTGATCACAAAACTTCTTTTATTTTGGTCCCGCCCACTTTACAATGTATGAAGTGAAACATGGTGTTTACCGGAAATGAGTTTGTTGCTCCTTGGTCTAGATCTAGACTTGAATTTCTGTCAAGCTGCGTAGAGGCAATATCGATTATTAAAAGTGCTATACATATAAAATCTAATTTATTATTTTTTCCAGAACAGTCCGCAGGTGTGTCCATATGGACTGTATGCTGAGCAGCTCTCAGGCTCGGCCTTCACTTGCCCACGAGGAACCAATAAGAGAAGGTATATCAACTATATATAATCATCAATGACTTGAACATAGAATAATAAAGTGTCCAGTATATTTCCTAACATTCAAGATATGCCTCAAAATATCATAGGAATTTTTCCACCTCTTTAGTCTGATTAAAAACGCCATGATGGATCAATGCACGTGACTGTGTAGTACTTTGTCCGTCTTTAATAGCTAGCCAGTTAGCCATGGATGGACACGAGTTGGATTTCAGTATCAGTGTCTTGATTTACATCAGCAAAACTGTCTGAATATATAACATTACTACCACAACTAAGATTTTGTTCATCACTAACATTAACTAAGTTAGCTAGCTAGATAAAAAGATTAGCATACAGACTCTGCATCTAAAGGTTTTTAGGTTCTATGTTGTATTACACTAATTCAGTGGTTCCCAAAATTTTTGCACATCATGAATTTTCTGCAACTCCAAGCCTTGGCATTTTGGGTTCTCCTCGTTATTGGAAATCCTTGTTTAATAAATGTTTCAGCATACATTTGTGTTTGTTTTCATGACTTCTCTTGTTTGACTTCTCTCTTCTCTTGAGTCAGTCACTTGATATTGTCGAGGAACTAGTGGAGGTAGATGGATGGACAAATTTGTCCATTTTTATTGCTGCTCTAAGATAGAGAAACAGCACTAACACTCGTCATTTCAACATCGTGTGTTTCATGTGCATGTGACTCCCAAAATGTAACATTTTAAAACGATATCACACAAAAATATCCAGCATCATAGTTACAGTTAGCGATATTCGTAATATTAATTAGTAAAGTAAATGAATAAAACAGAAGAGGAGATTGTGAGTTTCTTTTATGACATCATTTGTAAATCACGTTGCAACCCATGACCCATTTGGGTGCCCCTGAGCTAATATTTTGCATATTGAACCTGATTGGTTCAAAGGCATGGAGCATACTTTGTGACATCACAAAGTGAGATTATTTGTAGCCACACCCACAAATCAGTTTGAAGTAACGAGAAAGCGTTTTTTAAATAGAAAAATGTGACTTTTTGCACCATAGAAAATATTATCCAAACATCCGAATCTATGTAACCAGAGTCCAGTAAGAGTTTAATTTAAACGCGACTGCTTTTGTAATGCAATTCTCAGAGTGAATGAAGTGTGTGTGTATGTGTGTGTGTGTGTGTGTGTGTGTGTGTGTGATTGTGTGTGTGTGATGACAGCTGGCTGTACCGGATACTACCTTCTGTTCAGCACAAACCTTTCACTCCCATAACTTGTGGAAACCTCACTGATGACTGGAATGAAGTGGAACCTGATCCCAACCAGGTGATTAAAGCATCTTTATATATCAATAATTTACTCCAGTAAGTTTCAGGTTACAAATTTCTGGAGTCAGGATCTTTTCATGGCTGTGTTTTTTTTTTTAAAGCTTCGGTGGAAGCCGTTTATCATCACTAAAGCTCTGGAGAAGAAGGTGGATTTTGTAGAGGTAGGTTTCAGTCAAACACTTCCCTCTTGTGGTTCAGCCACACAGTGGTGTGTGTGTGTGTGTGTGTTCAGGATTTAATTATTTTTGTTTTAGGGTCTGCACACAATCTGTGGTGCCGGAGACTCGAAATCTCGCAATGGGATCGCCATCCACATATACACCTGCAACACGTCGATGATTGACAGGTCAGAGTTTACTGCATGTCTACTGTTCGGTTCATGATGTCGTAATCATCCTACGTCATGCATCACTAGAGATCTGGGAATTTCTTACTTTATTACTATATTAAAATTCTTTAAAAATTTGTTTTTAAATGAGTTTAGTCTAATACTACTATTGCTACTACTACTATTAATAATAATAATATTAGGGAACTTTTTAAAATATATTATTTATTTTTTTGTATTTTATACTTTTTATATTTACATTTAAAAGGCAGCTCAACATGCTTTACAGTGTGAATAAAAAAAAAAACAGAGGAATAAAGACAGACACAAGGAAGGTAATAAAAAATAAAACCATAAAATAGCAAATAATAAAAACTCAATAAATAACAGCAGTGACAGACACAAAAATAATATAAAATATTTTAAAAAATGTAATAAAAAAGTTTTTAAAAAGGAATAAATGTACAAAAATTTAAAAAATATAAAAGTAAAAGTGCCAATAAAAGTATACTAATAAAGGCAATAAAATAAATATAAAATAAAATAAAATATATTTTTGAATGGTGCGTTAAAACAAAAAGCTGCTTCTTTTTAAGTTTCATATGTAGGATACAGAGAGAAGGCTTGCAGTCGACGATCTTAAGCCGTAGAACATCGTTTATCAGGTGTTCAGAGAATGAACGAAGGCACTAAACCATTAAGAGATTTAAAAACTAATAACACCATTGTATAGTTGATTCTAAAGGAAACAGGAAACTAGTGAAGTGATGCTAAAACTGCTAAAAAAAAAGGTAATATGATATTTTTCTCTAGTGCGGTTTAATATCCTCGCTGCTCTAATAGTAGAAATTCCTGTGAGTGATGTGTCACAATAAATTCTCTAAAGCCCAATAACTTAATAACTTAATAAATGATATTATAAATGAGTTTGAATTTAATTGGAATTTTTTAAAATAAAAATCCTACCAAAGCAATAGGGATCCATCACCTTTGGTGCTTGGACCCCTAATAAACACTGGTGAAAGAGATGTTAATGTGATGCAAAACATTTTAAAGATATTTAAAATACACACAGGTTTTTGTTGGTGGAAGGTTTGGGGATTAAAAATCTCTTACAGCTCCAATATATAGCGCTGATATGAGAATGTGTACATTTATGTATAAATAACTGGATTGTGTTATTAAAATGAATCATTGAAAGATGTTCCAAGCTACAGAAAGGTTGAAATTTCAGTCTGTTATACAAAAATATTAGAAATAACAGGAAAATCACATGACTGTTTTCATTTCTAGGTGCTTCCAGAACTCGGATGGTGATTTCCTCATTGGTACGTTCCCATAATGCATCTGTGTTTCCTTTATTGAAGCTAGGATCACTCATGGACCTAAAATGGCTTCTTCTTCCTCTTCATTGTGGATGATCTAGAGGTGGGTCTCGTGTTAATCCTGATGTTTGCTGTATGATGTTTGTTTTAGTGCCACAACAAGGTGAAATCTTGGTCACCACCGAGTTCGGGAAGATGATGGTGGAGCCGAATGAGATCTGCGTCATTCAGGTGGGTCAGATTAAAAAGCATAATTCTTATTCTTACACCACAGCGCTGTAGAGTCCTGCATTCTGATTGGTCAGAAGGTGTTGATTCGTTTTCTCTGACAGTAGTGCAGCTGCAAATCACACGTTTATAGTAATGCACTCGTTCTGATACGTTATCGTTTCTATAGTAACGGCTCATTCACAGGGACTCGTACGGCAGACGCTCCACATAATTAACAGATAAAAGAAATCATTGACATAGTGAAACTTTCTATAAAGCTTTATGTAACATTTATGGAAGGAGTCTCCAGTGTCAGTGCTTTGTAACAGTCAGAGGTAAAGCTGTAAGTTTAAGTTTTCCGACATCTTCAGGACAGAGGAGTTTACGCTTTTTTTGCGGATTCTCAGTAACATGACAAGCTGCGTTTTTTTTGTCTAATTCTTCAAGAAAGAGAAAAAGAGAGGCTGGTGAGGGAAAGAGTGTTTGTAGCTGCTATAACGTAAGTGAGAACAGGAACTAACTCGTTTCACAGACGTCCAACAACATTAAATGTACCGATAAATGGATAAAAGGTACAACGTGTCGTTCTCTAATAAATAAAAAATTGTAATAGTTAGCAAATTGATGTGGTGTAAGAAAAATAACACACTGCTGTGTTTTATTGTTTGCGTAACATCTTTAAAAACATTATTTAATTCTTATATTCTTTTTGTTATGCTTTAGCACGGGATGCGTTTCAGCGTGGACGTGTTTGGAGAGACCAGAGGTTATATCCTGGAGGTCTATGGCGCTCACTTCGAGCTGCCGGACCTCGGACCCATCGGTATCACTTCCATCCTCTGATTCTTTTCTTTTTCTATGACTATCATTTTTTTTTTAGAAGTTTATTAATATTTCCTGTGCTGTATTTCAGGGGCTAATGGACTCGCTAATCCTCGAGACTTCCTGACTCCTGTGGCTTGGTTTGAAGATCGCACCGTAGCCAGCGGTTACACCATCATCAACAAGTACCAGGGGAAGCTCTTCTCCTGTCAGCAGGTACATTACTGCTGTAACATCAGTCATGGCAGCTCAGGGGTTAAACTTCTGTACTCGTGACCAAAATGTTGTGAGTTTAAATGTGATGGGTTTCAGAAAACTGCATTAACCCTTAACTGCAATAAGCAAGACTTATTTTTAAATCAGGCACCGCTGTCAAAAACACAAATTCTGCTTCTAGTTGTTTTTATATTTTCATATATTTTTTAGATCTTTCAGTATCAGTAACTTTCATACTTCTGCAGTATGGAAAAAGAAGTGAAAAGTTACTGTAGAAATATTTCATGTCTATAATTTTACCCCCTTCAATAAATATAGGTAAATGTGTATATTTTTTTTTCAGGTGCACATTCATCAGGTGTTTTTAATGTTCAAAAGTTAGTTTCCTGAAATGTATCCTTATGTAGTCCATAATAACAATATTTCTTTTTTTAGATGACGTGATTATTTATACTAAAAATTCACCAAGGTCACCTGGAAAAAATTCACCTGGAAATTTATTGGTTACTGATGTTACTGTACGTTTATTGGCCTTTTTCTTAAAAAGAAGGAATGTGAGAAAGAAAGAAAGAAAGAAAGAAAGAATGAGTGTGAGGTAAGCCAATAGAAATAAATAATTTCCAAAGGAGGGAAGGGGGGAGAAAAAGAGAAGAAAATGTGAGAGAGAAAGTGAAAGAAAGTATTTAAAAAATTAGAAAGAGAATGAAATAAAGAAGAGAAATGAAAAAAGTGCAATGTTTGGAAAAGAAAAAGAGAAAGAGTTAGAATGAGAGAGGTAGAAAAAAAATCTTGTAAGAAAAGAAGGAGAAAAAGAAGGAATAACATGAGTTTAAAGCCAAGCTGCTGATTGGTCGGCTGTGAAGCGCACTGTGACATCATCAGCGTGAGTTTGACTTAAAACAGACATTCAGGAAAAAAACTTTAAACTTAAACATGTTTTAAATAATTATGAACTTTATCAAAACTGCACATGGATTTTTTTTAAACTCTTGCTAAAAATATTTGAAACACAGTTCGAATTGAATTCTAATGATTATAATATGTGATGTAATTAATTAAAAAACAGGAGTTAATTAATGACATCATCAATGACATCCTCAGTGAGAAAAGCAATTCAAACTGACAAACTGTAAACTTAAAAATGGAAAAAAAATCTATTAATTTGTTAGTAGATTTCATCATAACCACTTAAATATTTGCTAAATAATAGAAATTTTTATTAAAACAACTAGTAGATTTCTTAATTCTCAGTAAAAATATTTGGAATGCGGTTCATGTATACTTTAATAAATGTATTATATTTATATGATGTCATTAATACTAATAAGTTAAAATGATTCTAAGAATAATAAGAAAAAGTATTTTCTTCTTCTTTCCTCCAAAATTCTGTCTATAAATCAGATGTTTTAAAATCATCTGGTAAAAAACAAATTATTTTGCTTATTATTATTATTATGATGATTATTATTATTATTATTATTATTCACATTATCTGTTATTTTCGTCATTATTTTTTGTGATAAAGGATCAGTGCGCTCCCATTTTCACTAATCCTTCGGTTATAATTACGTTTAATTAGAGAACTTCAGAATCGTCAGCGTTTTCACTGCGTAAATCTTTCCATCTGGAAACTATTTCCTGAGTTGAGCGTTCGTTTCAACATATTTTCCACGGAAATGATTTCCTCGAGCTTCCTGTTGCGTGTGTAATTGGATCGACGTGTGATGGGAGAAATTTATTTACCATCAGATGGATGGGATCGTTCTTCATTACAATACTACATCAGATACTATGATGTGGGATTTTTTTTCTTCCTCTTCTTCTTCTTCTTCTTGTTATTATTATTATTTGTGAGGCAGAACTCGTCCACTGTCTCTCCTTCCTTTTGAGGTTGTTGGACGCCGTCTCGAGGGAGACGCTGCTGTCTCGTCCCGCTGTTCTGCTCTCCAGCTGAGCGCTGAAATTGCTCGAATTAACTTATTATTTGCTTGACTGGGCCAATCTGTTTGTGTTTTGTGTGTATGAGTGTTTTTTTCTCTGTTTTAATCAAGTCTGGTGGAGTTATCCTGCAAGCAGTAATGTCTGTGAGATTACAAACCTCAGGGTCCAGGAAGCTCCCAGGGTGTGAGGAGAGAATGTCTTTGTGAGAATGTATGTAACAGTAAAAAAAAAAGAAAAAAGAAAAAAAAAAATAAGAGAAAAAGACACACACACATACACACTGCTCTTTAAGTGTGTATTTATTTGTGTTTGTGCTTTAAGTTCTTGGTGTGTGTGTGTGTGTGTGTGTGTGTGTGTGTGTGAAGAACGAGGGTCAGGACTGCAGGTAGTCTTGGCTGTAATGAATTATATTGATTTTACAGCCATCATTCACCGTCTCTTCACGACAACATTTTCAGCAGAGGACTTTATAAAATTGCTGTTTTTTTTCTTCTTCTTCTTCTACTACTTCTTTTCTTTTTAACAATCACAATGAAGAAATATCTCCACTATAAAACCACTTCACAATTTCATTCCTGGCAGGAAAATAGAAGAAGTTTGTTTAAAAAAAGAACAGAAAGAGAAAGTTTTACTCAGAGCATTAACTGGATGTGTTAAAAAAAAAATCAAGTAATAACCGTTTAAATGTTTTAAACCACACAGTAACCTGGAATCCAAACAACGATGAAGCAGCAACATAATGAAATCTAATTTTTAAAATCAGATAACTTTTCTGTTATGTTTATAATTTTATATATATATAATTTTGTGGAATATGGATAGATGGGATTATCAACAAGCATGAAAGAATGAATGAAGGAAAGAAAGAAAGGTGGAAGGATAAATAAAAAATCAGGAAAAAGATAAAAAGGAACAACAAAAATGAGGAGCAAGAAAGTGCAAGAAAAGCAGAAAGAAAGAATGAAAATGTGAGAGGAAGAAAGAGAAAGAAAGAAAGAAAGAAAGAAAGAAAGAGTAAAAAGAGAAAAAGACTAAGAAAAAGAGCAAGAAAGTGTGCGAAAAGAAAGAAAGATAGATAGAAAGAAAGTGTGAGATAAGACAGTAGAAACACAGACAGACAAAAGCAAGGAAAGAAAAAAATATTTTTTTTTTCTTTTTGTAAACAATCACAGTGAAGGAGTTTGTAAAAAGTTTAACTGGATGTTAGAAAACTAACCTGAGGAATAAAAGTCGATGATGATGCTGGACATTTCTGTTATGAGGCCAGTAAATGGAGGCCATGTTCCTGCTCCATGGGTTTAAATGCTCTTGTTTTGCAGGACTTTTCACCTTTTAACGTGGTGGCGTGGCACGGAAACTACGCTCCCTACAAATACAACCTGGAGAACTTCATGGTCATCAACTGCGTAGCGTTCGATCACGCTGTGAGTAACATCCATTCACTACAGATGAGATGTGGCCCAGATGTGGTCCAGATGTGGCCCGGATGTGGTACTGTTTCACTCCTTACAGCAGCGGTGTCAAACATACGGCAGGTCCGGTGAAGGTTGTGGTCCGGCCCACCGCGTGAGTTTATGAGGGTGTGTCAAATTAAAATCGTAAAAATGTGACATAAATTGAATCCAAATTTTGTTCTAGAGGAATCCGGACAGTGCTGGAATACTTGAATGAAACTGAGATTGTGTAGAACATATTTGTTACACGTATTTTCAATAAACAATGCAAAATAAAAAATATTAAGGTTTTCATTTGACTCACCCTGATTAAGTCTTGTGGACTGGAATTGAAAGCTCTGAAAAAAACAGTGAGTTTCTGTTTCCACTAGGGGGCAGAAATAGAGCAATAATTTTGTTCTACTGACAAAATGTGCTAATGATGTGTTTCTTCATTAGCAAACTAATAGAACGAAAGCATCCGTCTCTTTACTCTGTTGTTAGTAAATTGCCTTCGACTAAAACTCGTAACACAGAATTGAGTTTATTTACTTTACACCCATCGATATAGACACAATAGTTGGTTAAATCTGTAATACTGATCGTCCAGTTCACTGTTTTGTGAACATAAATACATCATAAACGCAAACACAAACGTTGGAAATGACATAATCCTGAACACTATACAGTGAACAAACCTACAAACAGCAATCGTTGTTAGGAAAGTCTAACATACTCTCTCTTGTCTACGATGCTTTCTATGATTCTGCTCTTTATTATTATTACTATCTTATTTGTTTGTCAGTAATTCTACAGGAATATATTCTAAATCCAGCAACACACACTGGTATTGGTGTCCACCATTTTATGAGAAACAGAACCTGTTTATTTGTGTCTTGTCTTCACTTTCAGTCTTTATTCCACTTCTGTGAGAGGACATTTTGTCTCTCTTGTTTCATTAATGTCCTCCATTTTATTTTCTCCTCTAGTCTAATGTACTCTGTACTCTGCTCTGCTCCTTTCTATTGAGCATTCGAGTTTTAAATACAGATTTCCATTTCCATTTATGGCATGTAGGAGCTGCTCTTATCCAGAGGAACGTAGAGAAGTAGTTTGTAGTCTCGATCAAAAACATCTCCTCATGCTAGTTCACTAGGAGTACCATCAGTATAAAAAGCCTGTTGGAGAGGTTTAGTACAGCAGACCAGCTCCTTCTGATGTCGTAAAGGAGAAACCTGCATGAACGAGTCACTTTAACGCTGTGAGGTGAGAAGGATGGTCAGTCATCTGTTGTCCAGGACTACCCCAAGGTTGCATGAAGTAACATGCTGAGATGTGAGAGCTGTTTCAGCTGATGAGCGGCCTTCCAAGATGAGACAAGATTTAATTTTTTTTATTTTTGTGGTTATCATTTTTAAAAGACAAAAGCACTATAACACTAACTGCTTTATGTGTGAGTTGGTGGCTTTGTGGTAAAAGCCTTGCCTCTGAACTCAGAGGTTGTTGGTTCGAGTCTGGCTTGTCCCTGTACTCAGGACATTGAGATGGTGTGGAGAAAGAGTTCCTGAGGAGCCTCATGCTTGAAGAACCCAAAAGTGTGGGTGATAGTTTTTAAACAGCACTCCCTATATATGCAAAACTAAGTCGACACTCTCTCTTCGAGCTCCATAACCTACTCTGTTCCTCTCCCTGGACTCTGGGGGGGCAGCTGCCCGGATATTACCCCCCCCACTCTCAGGTCACGCCCTCCAGCCATCGATTCCTGAAACCGCCACGCTCATATCCCAGAGACCTGCCTGGAGTTTGAACCAGCAACCTCTCAACCCAGAGGCAAAGCTCATCCCACTGAGCCACAGGATCTCACACTTGCGAGCTCCTTTTTTAGAACTTTTCACTTTTTTATATTTAAATCCTGAACTAATGCTAACGTAAAAAAAAAAAAACAGTGACTTGAACCATGAACATCTGGCATTAAAGGCCATGATGCTAACCATTACACCAACACAGGACAGGAAGTGCTGTTGCTTATTGGACTTTTGGCTTAATAAATGTGCACTGACACACGCTGACACTGAAACCTTTAGTGGATGAGGAGATGGTTAAGGTTCAGCAGTCTTCACTTCCCCATAGTTCATAGTATGAGATCTATGAGATCACTGCTAACCAACACACACCAACAAACTGACGGAACGATTACCAGAGAGAAGCGGTCACAAATTTATTCCAAACACAAGCACATGGAGGCACATACTCATAGATCTTTTGTTAATTAGCAGTAATAGTTAGAGCCATTACTCATATCTCAAATACCACACCTGAGGCTTGACCACCCAGGGACACAGGTAGAGGTTGTATAATGCAGCTCTGGCTTAAGAAATGACTTAGTTTCAAGAAACAAAGAAGAATTTTTGGGGTTGGTAGCTGATTTCAGCACTCAACATATAATTAGCTAAAGCATCATAGCCATTGATAGCACTCAGTTCTCATCTTCCTCAGTTTATTTCCCGTATAATCCCAAACTCGGGCTTGTATTGCGTCGTTAGATTGCAGTAAAGTAGCGGTGTCAACATTATGGTAGATGGCTGTCAGAAACCATTCCAGGTGATTTATACTGGAATTTGATAATAATAATTTTAAAACTTGAGTCGTCTTTATAATCCAGAGCATGAATGAGGTCGGTCATGAGCTAGTAAGAAATGCTAGCACATTTTCATAATCCAGCTACAGTTCATGTCACCAAGCCATTACCCAGATACCCCCAGACTTTTTCTATTCTCACACCTTCAGTGCTCATATTCTCAAAACCCAGCTGGGATTCAAACCAGCAACCTCCTGACCCAGGGGCAAGCCTCATCCAATGGAGCAAGATCTCACACCAACGTTTGACTGTTTTTCAGATTGCGCCACGCACTAGGGAAAGCAACTGAGAAGCAGAGGGTTTGTGTAATAAATGGAGTCGATGCAAAATTCAGTTTAGTTTTATTCATGTTATTATTATTTGAATACCTCCAAGGTAATTAATGTAGCTAGCTAATGCACTTCTTTTAAAATCAATAACATATGCATATAAACATTCAAGTGTGTGCATTTCGTGGCCAATATTTAAACAGGGGAAACATGAACAATGCTAAATTAAATGTTTCCTGACATACCTAATTGATTAATACTAAATAATCCCCCTAATGTAATCCATTATTATTCCGTATTACTAAAGTCCTACTATATCAGGAAATGTGAAAACCTTCTCAAGTGGAAGAGATTGTTCACATGTACATCATTTTAAGATCATTTATGATTAGTAAACAGGCAGGAATGTGTGTACGGCTGTACAATAAATCATTTGTAGGAAAAAGTTGTATATCCACATTTGAAATAATTCTATTCTACATGTTTATAAATGAGGCTTCAGGATCAGAGCAGAGCAGAGCAGAACATACCCATAATGCATTTTCATCTCATCTTTGTAGGTAGGATTCAATAAAATATTGAAAACACCTTTTGTGTATGTGCCCAGTGTCCTCCATCTGGACGTCACAGCCGACTACATGACTTTATTCTCCTAAAAGTTGATATATTTCTGAGGCTCTCTCTTTCAGGATCCGTCCATTTTTACCGTCCTGACGGCCAAATCCACTCGGCCCGGTGTTGCCATTGCTGATTTTGTCATCTTTCCACCTCGCTGGGGAGTCGCGGATCACACCTTCAGACCTCCGTACTATCACAGTAAGTCTGAAGAGCTGATTTACACACAAGGATCAGGGGTCACGTTCACAAAAATCTTACTGACTCCATGATTGGGATGCAAGTTGTGACTCATTACTTATTACTGATATTACAGTTACAAATCTGTATGCAAAAAAAAGATATTTTTAACACAAATGAAATGTGTGTGTTTCAGATAAAACCTAAACTAAACCTCTACAGCACTTGTCCTGAAATATACTCATTAAAATACTTATTTTTGCTTTGGTGTGTGAATCCTTTTAATATCTCATGCTTGAAACATTCTTCTCCACACGTCGTCCATTACACATAATAAAAAAGTACATTTTAGTGTCCCACAGTACTCTCAACTCTTACTCAACTCTTTTTTTGTGAACGTGACCCCAGAACATTCAGGTTACACTCCGCCACCAGGCTGGATTGTTGTGTTACAGTACCCCCTGTGTGTGTTTAAGGGAACTGCATGAGCGAGTTCATGGGATTAATCAAGGGTCACTATGAGGCAAAGGAAGAAGGTTTCCAGCCCGGAGGAGCGAGTCTGCACAGCATGATGACCCCTCACGGCCCCGACGCTGACTGCTTTGAGAAGAACAGCACGGCTAAGCTCAAACCCGAGAGAGTCGCTGAGGGAACAATGGTACACACAAACACTCAAACATTAGTATTAGTAAATCCTAGACCTGTGAGCAAGAATCTAAACAAGGCCCTTCTCCCGTTCCAGAGCTCTGAGACTGCTCTCACTGCTCTGCCAACGTCTTTCCTTAGGCGACTAGCTTCTTCTTGCTTTTTACCACAAATACTCGTCCACCAAATCATCAAAGTCCAGCTGTTTAACAAGCTCCGACTCCACACTCGGCAGTGACCTCGTGTCGAATCTTCTACTTCCTGTTTTACCTTAGCTCATTTGTACACTGTCCACTTCTGAACATTTGAGGCCCTAAAAGACAACATACTCAGAGCCTCCCACTCAAACCAGTCATGATTTTATATGCAAGAAGGAACAGAATTAACACTCCATTATTTTGGACGAGCCAACAGACTAGCATTGTCATAGCTAGAAGAACAAGCGTTTTACTCTCTTGATACCAGCTGGCTAGTTAGCCTCTATGGGTTTACATTTTTATTTTCACGCAAAAGCAGAGAAATTGATTAAATCCATTTAATTAGCATTCATTTCTTACCAGTGTTTTGGGTCAAATTTTCCTTTTCCTCGTATAAACCTTTTCAATAAATTATGGTGTTTTTTTTTTTTTTGCATATCTATTTTAAAAAACATGGAGCCCCCTGGTGGTCTGGAGGCCCTAAGTGACCACTTATAACAAGAAACGACCCTGTTCATTGCCATGCTTAGTGTGGGTTTACGGTTATCAGTGTTTCTGCTTCTCTAGCTCCAGTTAAAAACAGCTAGGACCTGCCTCACTGCTCATTCAGACCCCTATAACATTTCTGAAATTATTTCAGATTCTGTGATGAAACTGTGGCCAGGGCCCCGTCGTGTAATGTTAGAGTAGTTGAACTAATCAGTTCATTAACAAGATTTAAATAAGGAATAAAACACTCCGGGTCATGCTATAATAGGAAAATAATCAACAACAGGCTGGTGTGATGGAGCAGAATTACCTTTAACGCCCCAAAGAGAATTATTTTTCTATAACCGTACGTCTTTCTCTTATATCACAGAAATTTGCTAACGAATACAGTCTTTAATTTATTAAAGAATGACATCCTACTTTTTAGAGTTTAGAGTAAAATTGTAAATATTAAACGTTCAACATTTACGACTCGACATCCTGTAAGCGCGTGGGAGAGGAACCGAGCCGATGCACTCGTGTGAACACGCTCTTACGTCATTTGTAAAAACCGTTAACCAACAAACATACTTATTTGTTTTACTCTGAGGTTTGTTAACTAGCCATTCTGCAAGATCGCAGCTTCCGAGATTCTTACTCATGTCTAAATCTTGTCATGAGTAAGACATTACTGTGAGATCCAAACAGCTTGGCATATACGTTAATTCGAAAAATCCTTCAGCTGTGCATTTTAATGGGTTCATGTTAAAATCCAAAAAATGTCGTCCTGCATCTTTCCAGCAGCTCTAACTGTGATTTTTTTTCCCCTCATGGTTTTGTCGCAGGCCTTCATGTTCGAGTCGTCCTTCAGCATGGCGGTCACCAAGTGGGGCCTTGAGACGTGCCAGCGTCTGGACAAGAGCTACTACAAATGCTGGGAGCCTCTGAAGAAACATTTTAACCCAAACTGGAAACCTGGCAGCATGTGAACAGGCGACGGTGCAGAGCGCAAGAAGCCTTAATTATCCCCGTTAATTATCCATGAGTCATGTTTAATTATCCTCTTCCTATATATGGATATATACCAACTGCAGTGGCAAAGTATTACAGCATAGACATGCAGAGTTAAAGCTGAAAACCTGAAAGTTGCAATAAAATCAAATTTAATCACGAACAAACTGCTTTCACGAATTATTTCATCAATAGTTTATTTATAGTTACATGTACAATCGGAGACAAGGATTTAACCTGAAATACAAATCAGAGATCAGTATGAGAGTCTGAAAGGGCGTTTATAAGTCCCGTCTTTTATCCGCTGCTCCCTCTTGTCCTGAAATTACAAAAAGATAAAACTTTAGACCACTGTGTTAGAGTACAAACTCTGCACACGCTTCATGAATTAAATGAATCAGCGTTTAGTAATTGAGAGAATTTCACTTCCTCTGTACTCATAAACCTCATGCAATAACGAGAAACACAGTTACAGTATCATGAACGTTGTTGTTGTAGAGAAATGTTAAGCTCATTTTATTTCAGTCAAATGCCAAAGTCTTACTACAGACACTAATCACTGTACATCACATGAACACATCACAATTATCCCCTTACAGCTCAGACATTACAGACGAAACATTTCACGCCTTGAATTTAAATTTAATTACACCACAGCGCTGTTGAGTTCTGGATTCTGATTGGTCAGAAGATGTTGATTAATTTTCTATAAAAGCAGCTCTGACAGTAGCGCAGGTTTATATTAATGCGCTCGTTCTAATACGTTATCGTTTCTGTAAGGAGACATTTATTTAACTCCTTATTTATGGAAGGAGTCTCCAGTGTTAGCGCTTTGTAACAGTCAGAGCTAAAGCATTAAGTTTAACGCTAAGTCTTCCGATATCTTCAGGACATCTTTGCAGTTTCTCGTACCTGCTCATACAGAACATTTCCTTTCAACACACTTAGTACTGTTTGTCTTTACTCTTCTACATCTGAACTCTGTAATGATTTATAATCCCACCATCTGGTGTCAATAAGAACTGAAGTACAAGATATAAGGTCTAGGAATGTGTCCAGATAAATATTATAAATAAATACTGTATTGCTAAGCTATAAAATTCCCACAGCTTGTCTAAGATCCTGGTACCATCTCTCACTCACAAAGCTATTTGCTAAGATAATACTGATGATTAAATGAAAGCAGAAACATTTTCAACCAATCAGACTGCGTGTTTGGAACTCAGTGTTGTAGAGGATTGAAAAGTTGCACTATGAGCACATAACCTGCTCTTTGACCAAACCCACGGTGTTACACATCCAGCAAAATCCTGTCAATGATCAGCGACGGCCAATCAGAAGTATTTTCATCATTATTTTAACTCGTTAATCCTCCAAATTTTGAGAAGCAAAGCCCTTGGGATAACTGTTACTCAGTTTCATCTGTTACTTCATATGAAACTACTGTAGTTGAGAAGATTTTGCCCTGGTTTTGTATAATCTTGTCATTTCAGTCAAAATTACACTGCACTTCATTCATCTATGAATAAAAGTGACAAAAGTTTTATTCGCCCTGCAAAATACTCACCATTACCATACATGGTTAAAACAGTGTGTATAAAACTAGACACAGTTTTGCTCACACTCAAGCACAAAGAGGCCGAGAGAGCAGGAAAGAAGGCATGTCAGTTTCTGTGGCTGCAGTAAAAGCAGAGTGACGCAAGCAGATAATTCTGATCGGTACTCTGTTAACGCTGATGTCGTCTCTACCAAATACTGTCCCAGCCACCTTCTTGATCAGCCAGAAGACACGAGCAGAAAGAAAATTAATGAAAGAGATGGCTTAACTGAACACAAAGAGTCATTATTCTTTCTTCTGCACTCAGAGGCAAATTCAGCACAGACTACAGATAATTCACTACTATAGATATCAAACTATAGATTAGAATAAGAAGTTAATTCTGGAAATAAGCAGATACGGGTTTTAAAGTCACTCATGATTTTTTACTCTCAAGTACAGGACCAAATCTCACTTTTTTTTTTTGCTTTATCCAGGAGAACGCAGAGGTTTGAACCTGTAAGTGAGGATTAACCCACAACAGACTGTGTGTTTATATGAAAATAAGGCATGCTGGAGTGATGCGATCCCCTGTAGTGCATTATTTTCCTCTAACAGTACAGTCTGGAGTGTTATTCTGCTCACACCACAGTGATTTGCAAACAAGTACAAGTACAATGTTTAATTTATTAATGAATGACACAGTGCACATTTTAACGGTTTATATTTAGATTTAACGCCGTCTATCATCCGAGAGACGAGTTCCTGTTCAGACTTACGTTACAGCAATGATAAACAGTTGCTCCCTCACCAGCCCCCACTCTCTCTCTCTCTCCGTCTCTCTCAAACAACAAAGCCTGTGATTTTAACAAGAAACCAGAAAGCGTAAACTCCTCTGTCCTGAAAACTTTAAAGCACTGTGATTGTTACAAAACTCTTACAACCGAGACTCCTTCCATAAACGTTAAATAAATCTCATCTAATCAAAAAATTTCACCACATCAATGATTACAGTTTTTTTTTGTTCAAAAAAACATGTCTTCTTAATCCATTTTTTTTATTATTAGACTTAGATTATGTGGAGCATCCGCTGTACTTGTTCACAAGTCCCTGTGAATGAGCTGTTACTATAGAAACGATAATGAATTAGAGCAAGAACGTTCTTATAAACCTGTCGTTCATGTTACAGCCGGAACTACGGTCCGAGCCACGCTGTTATCCAGAGACACTGCTCACCTTCTGACCAATCAGATTTGAGAATTCAGCCACGCCGTGGTATAAATGTTATTCATTTCTTTGCACTTGGAGAAGATTTTAAAGAGAAGAAAATAGCCTCGGCATTGTCTCGTGTTTTAAACACTGCTTACGCGGTCAGTCTTCAAGACGTAGTACAAGATGAAGAGTGGAGCGACGCCGATCAAACCAGCGATCAGGGAGGATTTCGGTGATGGTCTGAAGTGATTATACAGCTCAGTACGGGCGTACGTCCACCTCGTGAGGGCCGGGTCCTCCTGCAGGAAAAAAAACAAACACGACATTAAGGCATAACCGTCATACGATCAGATTATTTAAACTACTGAATTAATAAACAGACTAATTTTCCTAGATAGTCCAAAACCCCAGTGGAGTGGAGCAGGACCTGATCTAACTCCTCCTCACTCTAACGCTAACCCACAAGACACTGCAGTTACAGACGGGTGTTTGGACTCGACACGGCTCTCCGGCTCACATCTCAGCTGCTGGTTATTCGAGCTGAGAGAGCAAGTTCACACGAATCATCACCAGTGTGTAAAGCTGGACTGAGCTGCACTTGTGTGAGCCGCTGCTCTCAACAACCAATCACTGCTCACTGTTCGTCCATCCATGAACTTCTTCCTTCTTCATTTTAAACTCTTTTCTTGATAATGTTTACAGTAATAAAAGCTACTTATTCCATCTGTAATCATTCCTGCATTTCTAAACTATAGTATTTTGTAAATAATTAGTTTATGCAGCTGTGCTTAATATGCAAATGATCATATTGAGTAATGAATATGCAAATGAGGCAATGACGCCATCTGGTGACTTCTAGCGACTTTTTGAACATGTATTATCTACTTTCCCCTGAAAAGACTAACAACAGACCTGGGTGCAAATGCAGCGATACGGGAAATATCGAAATATCTATCTATCTATCTATCTATACTCTGAATTGTGAACTAAGTGTTAATTACTCCGTTATTATTAACGCGAGCAGGCAAACTAGCATCAAGGTCACTCTCTGCTTACTGACTTAACTTCATTATCCTACAACTTCTACAAATGTCATGTGTCTCCAAATTATCGTTAAAACAAACCACTAATCTTAAATCAAAATACATAAAAACGCAGCACAATTTTTCGCCGTTTTTATTTGCTATCTGTTTTTATTTACCTACGCTAGTTAGCAAGCTAGCTGGCTAACCCACAGTTCTCCCCTCCGCACTCACAATCAGCTCTTTCCGCAGAGGATTATTCAGCTGCATCTGATATTCTCTCTTCAGTAGGGCTCTGAACGCTCCTCGCTGCTCCTCCGCCCGGCGATATTCAGGAGAAACGTTAAAATATTCCGCTGGCTCTAATGTTTTTGGCCGAGTCGCCAAAGGTGCCTCCTTGTAGTCCGCCATGTTTGCGGGCGGTCGCTGATGGAGCACGGAGCGATTTGATTGGTTCACACAGACTTTGTGTTCTCGCGATATTTTCCATGAACATGGCGCTTGCGCATGCGCAGTACCAAACAATAAAAGCCTGTAAATGTAAATGAATATTCTGTACAGTTTAGCAGCATGAGATTTGCCTTTTCATATTATTTAAAATTTTAGTAAAAAAAAAAATATTTAGGCAAAATATTTACAGCAACCTCTCATGGAATATATGGCGTAATTGTTCACACACACACACACAATACGAAAATACAATGCGTTTTACAGTTTAAAATATAATTTAGTAAATATTTAAATAGTGCTTTTCTATATTATTGTATATTATTACACAAAACAATAATTTATTTGCCTTGTATATCTGTTTATTTATTAAAATTCATTGGTTAAAAAAATGCAGTGACGTCAGTGACCTCATCGTTTCTAGGAGACGGTGTATATAAACTCCGTTGCTATAGAAACAAGAGACACGCTCCCTTTAGTAGGCTATAAAGGCAGTTTAATTGCATTTAAATTTGTACAAACAAATAATCTACAATTTATCCTGAACAAAATCTTTGTCTTCTTGTTGAAGTTTGGTAAGTTTTCTTAAACTGTGCTAGATTAGCAGTCGGTTTTATGACAGCTGTTAGCTTTAGGCATGCTAACTTGCTAATCGTAGCGGGTTTGGGGGTAAAAACGTTTATTTACATCGATTTCCAATTTGCTGTTTTCTAAAAGTTAATTGTTGAATAAATAATTAATGAAATAAATGACTACAGTCTGCATTTAACCCTTCAGAGCCGGCGTCTGTTGTCATATTTCAGGGATTTTTCTTTATTAAAATACAGAAATTAAGAGAAAGCGCTCTGATTGGTTCACAGAGAGTTCAGGGCAACCAATCAGAGACAAGCTTTGCTCTTTAGCGGGTCATATGAATTTTTCAAAACTTCTCAGAACCTTTCAGAACTTATTTTTATGTATTTTATATAATCTGATGACATCTAAATAAAATCTAGGGTTTAAACGAGTGCTTTTGGACAGTAATTCTATAATCCTGTAAAATCTGAGTTTCCATCACAGTAAATATTTGGTTTTAATAAAATAATATCAGTTACCATGAGTAAATATCTGTAGAGAGTGTTATCTATAATGTTAGTAAGTCTATTTACATTGTAAAGAAGGTGCTTTTTTCAAATAAATGTTGGGTTTTATTATATTTTAAAAATCACACAAGATGCTTAGAAGTTGTTAGACATTTAGCTTATCATGTACTTCATGGCTATTTTCAGTAATAGATATATCCTAAATGATAACACGACACAAAACAGCACAATCAGACAGCAAGGCAGCAAACAAACAAACACACAAACGTGTAAAACGAGAGGCCGAGTGACTTTAACACACTTCAACAGCTCATTAAAACAAACTCTGGTAAGAGGGGCATTAATATAAACCTACACAGAGAGAATTTTTAGTAAAAATACTCCAACCTGAGGAATACAAGAGGCTTTAGAGTACACGGGATGTAATCTGGATTCAGCGTAGATATCTGGACGTCATTAATGTAAGTTACAGTTGTGTGTTTTTTTTTCTTTACTTCACCTCAGGACAGAAGTTATGCCTCTTCCGGACAGGATGTACTGCGCTGAGCAGATCAACATCCCGCCCGAGCTGCCCGACATCCTCAAACAGTTCACTAAAGCTGCTATTAGGACACAGCCGCCAGATGTGCTGCAGTGGTCCGCTGCGTGAGTCTGATACACTTCACCTTCACGGCTCTAATTCCTCAGGAACGATCCAGTCTGGAGTCAGGAATTCTGTAACGTCACGTAGACAAGCAAAGAAACACCGTTTAACGCTGTAGAGCAGTCGCAATGATGTCACCTGGCCTTAAACAAGAGGAGAACGAGCTCCTGAAATGGCAGCGATCGTGACTTCTGAGCTCCTTCCTGACAACTCAGAGTTAAAGAAAGAGAGACGTGCAGCCTACACTGTAAAGAAATAAACCACTCTGTGTCACGCTGTTACAGGAAAATACTCAACGCCGGTGTGCTGTGATGAAGCAGAGTTCCTCTTCCCACCGCAAAGTTGATTATTTTCCTACAACAGCACATTCCTGAGTGTTTTATTCCTCTTACACTGCAGCAGTTTGTAATTTAATAAAGGTTTATGTTTATGCTATTATCTGTTTATAGTTACATTTAATGAGCAAGTTAGTTTTAGTTCTCACTTACATTATAGCAGCTATAAACAGTCGTTCCTTCACCAGCCTCTCTCTTTTCTCTCTCTCTTGAAGTTAATAAGACAAAAATAAATAAATAAATAAATAAAACGCAGCTTGTCATGTTACCGAGAAACCGCAAAGTGTCGAAAACTTACAGCTTTACCTCTGACTGTAACAAAGCACTGACACTAGAGACTCCTTCCATAAACGTTAAATAAACTTCTCCTTACAGAAAACTTGTCCCTGTGAACGAGCTGTTGCTATAGAAACAATAACGTATTAAAACGAGCGCATTAATATAAACCTGTGATCTGCAGCTGCACCAATCAGAGTCCAGAATATAAGAAGTGGTATAACAAATATTAATAACAATACTTTTGTTCAAGAATGTCAGTAATTCAGTGACAAAATATTCATTGTTTAAACGCTTTTATTAAACATTTGCTCTCTTTGTATTTTAGACACACTTTTTTTTTTGTCTATTTGTAAAATATAATTGAGATCCCAGTACACAAGTGACAAAAAGTTTCACTTTTCATTTTCTTCAAGTCAATTTGAACTGAAACAGCAATTGGACAAGTGACTTTAGTCTGTTTATTTCATGTGAAAGCTTTTCGAAAGTTTTTATAAAATGTGGTGTGAAACATACTTTAACATACGCTGAAACTTTTTTTTGTACTTAATATATATATATTTTTATAAAAGTAATCCTCCTGCCTTTGTCTTTTTCAGCTATTTCACAGCGCTGTCAGAAGGTGAACCTCTTCCAGTCAAAGACAGGCTGGAAATATCTGGAAAAACACAGAAGACAGACAACGCACTCACTCCAGGTCTCCTCAAAGTCCTTCATAAACAGGTTTGTCTGTTACAGGTGGATTATCACACAATTAACACTTAATACACGTGTACTGAATACATACATACGCACATACATTGCACTATTTGTCCATGTAGTACACAGTTATAGAAGGGAGTTATTTATAATCGCACTATCCACTGCACCCAGATGAGGATGGGTTCCCTTTTGAGTCTGGTTCCTCTCAAAGTTTCTTCCTCACATCGTCTCAGGGAGTTTTTCCTCACCACCGTCACCTCTGGCTTCCTCATTAGGGATAAATTCATACATTTACAATTTATTTTGGTTAATTTGAATCGATTTATTTCTGTAAAGCTGCTTTGTGACAGTGGCCATTGTTAAAAGCGCCATACAAATAAAATTGAATTGAAATTGAAAAACATACGTGTCGTGAAAATACGATTCCCCTTTTTTCTTTGTAGCTTTCATCCAAGAAGAATGTCGGTAAAGAAGAGCTGGAGCAGAAGTGGAAAGGCCTGTGTCTGCCAGCCGAACAGCTCGACACACTGCTCACGCTCGGGAACTTCAGCACCGAGGTCGACTGGATGCACTTCTTCGCTCTCGGGTGCAGTGCTTTGGGTGGAGTGAGTAGAACAGATTTATTTATTAGGATCACGTGATCACATGATCACTTCATCCTGCTGTAATTAGAGAAGAGCCTGTAAAACTGTCAGATGAGATCTGACCTAGTGCTTCAGTCAGGGTGTAGTTCCTGTAAATACCGCTTGGTGGCAGTGTTGGACTGTAAAACTCAGAAAACACCACACACACACACACACACACACACACACACACACACACACACACACACACACACACACACAGAAGAAATGATATTGTACTTAAAAATAATATTACACACTGAGAAAACAAGTCTCTATCTTAGTTTCACATTCACAGTAGAATTCATTAAGAATAGGTAAAAAAAAAAAAAGTCAAAATGTATTTATACTATATATAAGTTTTTAAAGGTTATTAAATGTAATTTATTTAATTTCCTCATACAAAATGTACGAATGAATTAACTTATAAATGCGTTATAAATAAATTTAGTATATATTATTTGAAAATATTGTTTATTTTGATGAAACACTTTTAAGTATTAGTTCGACAAAAAAATATTTGTCACATTAAATATATAAAAGAAAAAAAAATCAGAGATGTGAAATACTTTTCTAGATTTAAAAAAAAATGTAGATTGTGTGTGTGTGTGTGTGTGTGTGTATTTGGGGAGCTCACTCAAAAGTGCAAAAGAAGATAAGAATAACTTCGATAAGCTTAAATATTGGTTCATTTGATTAAATGGATTAAAAAGTTTTTTGTAAAGAGATGTTCATTTAACATTTTATGGAAGGAGTCTCCAGTGTCAGCGCTTTGTAACCGTCAGACGTAAAGCTGTAACTTTACAGTCTACAGCTCAGAACAGTAACTCTGTTGTTGATTATTTGTCTACAACATCACACCACGTGATGTTTTATTCCTCACACAATGACGCAGAAGCCTGTTAAAGTCAGGACCAGCTGTAGGTAACGCTGTATGAACGAGCTGATGGGAATAATTACGCATCGTGACGGGTGTGTGAGAACGCACGTGGTGTGAACGCGAG
Organism: Pangasianodon gigas; assembly: GCA_022758105.1. Classification (NCBI taxonomy): domain Eukaryota; kingdom Metazoa; phylum Chordata; class Actinopteri; order Siluriformes; family Pangasiidae; genus Pangasianodon; species Pangasianodon gigas. Next base: position 19,611,448 of record CM040475.1, on the reverse strand, counting down.
CCTCAGGTCTGTCGTCGTGTTCACAGACGATCATCAGTGCTCTGAAGTTTGCGTGTGAAATCCTGAGCGAGGACCCGGAGGGCGGAGCAGCTCGAATCCCCTTCGACACGTTCGTCGGCCTGTACACGTATCTGGCCCAGCTGGACGGAGACATTCCTCAGCACGAGATAGACAGCTTCCTGTCCAGCCTGCAGGAGCCTGTGTGAGTAAACACACACACACACACACACACACACACACAGAATGGTCACTCTCCCGGTCTTCACGTTCTTCACTGCTTTATGCTTTTCTAAATCTCACACATTAGATTCAACTCTATAGCAAATTACAGTTGAGTGCAAAAGTTTGCACCCCCCTTGGTTTCTGAGTGAGAAAATACTAAAAAATTCTAAAAATCCATAATAAACTACAGCCATTAGTGGGATTGATTTGGAACACAGCCAGACCTAGCTTTTATTTTGACAGAGTATGAGCTATGGTGAAATATTATTCTGTAGGTCAGATTAAATTAAATGTATTATTATAGATTAATTTTAACGAGTTTAAGGATTATAGTTGGGGTCATAAGTTTACATACGGCTTGCAGAATCTGCAAAATGTTAATAATTAAAAAAAAATGAGACAGATCATAAAAATTGCATTTTGTCTTTTATTTAGTTCTGCCCTGAATAAGCGATTTCACATAGCAGATGTTTCCATCTAGTCCACAACACACAATAATAACCGAATTTACACAAAGGAACCAGTTCAAAAGTTTCCATACGCTCGATTCTTAATACTGTGTGTGTTACCTGAGGATCAGCGACTGGTTTTATGTTTTGTGGTAGTTGTTCATGAGGCCCGTGTTTGTCCTGAGCAGTTAAACTGCACACTGTTCTTCAGAAAAATCCTCCAGTTCCTGCACATTCTTTACTTTTCCAGCATCTTCTGCGTATTTGAGCCCTTTCCAACAGCAGCTATATGATGCTGAGATCCATCTTTTCACACTGAGGACAGCTGAGGGACTCGAACACGACTATTACAAAAGCTGCAAACATTCACTGATGCTCAAGAAAGCAACACGATACATTAAGAGCCAGGGGGGTGTAAACTTTTGAACAGGATGATCGGTGTAAATTGTTATTATTTTGTCTTGGAGAAATGGAGAAGAGTAAGTATGCTGGATTATTTTACAGTAATTTACAGATGACTCAAGAGTATTCACTTGCCTGTAATTCATGTAATTTCTCTTCACATTGAATATATTTACTAACATGAAATAAATCTCTAACTTCGCATGTACTTCTTTTCCTTAAATGTGCACTTACTATCAAAAACTGATTTTCGTTTACAGTCTTAGAGAAACTGAAATCTAGAAAAGATCTAAAGTGGTCCATATTATTGTTGAAATCTTATTTAACGTCGTTATTAATGTACTTTTAGTTCATGTTCAACATTCGGGTTCGCTTTAAAACTTATGATGAAGATGAGTTCAGGAGCGAACGACCCGTCTGTGGTGTTGCTGACATTAAAACTGCTGAAAATATGAAGTCAGACTTCATCACTTAGACTTACTGTCTGAAGATAGACGCTTTTAGTGACGTTTTTCTGAATATGGTGATGTGCTGATGAATATCTTTGAATCTCTGATGGATCTTAGTAAGTAATCTGTCACATCAGTGTCTCGCCCCCTGAACGTGTCGCTTCAGTGTGACACTCCTGAGTTCACTTACGTGTTAAACGTGAACTGGGCGCTCCTCTTTGCCCTGACATTATTATTATTCCAGTCTCCTGACTGAGTGATTAATGCGCCATTAATAAAGCATCACAAGCAGCTTGGAACTGCTCATTTCTCCTCAAGCAGAGTGTAAAAGCATCATTTCTTCCACTCTGTTTCAGTGCAGCTCATGTATTCAGTGCAGTATGAATTTTCCAGGAGGATAAGCTAATTTGACGTAAGAATTATACCCCAGTGATGAAGTGATCAGGGAATATCTTTAAAATGATACTCACGCATGTGCCACTCTTTTATATGATCTGACAGGGCAAAACAAAACGGCATGATCCAAGCGTCCAATTTCTACAGCTGCAAAAAACGGACCAAAACTCCATAAGACACAGGATCGACATAAACACATGCAGTTAACTGAAATAAAAAAAGAAATTTTTGTCAGAATGATGGATTTCATTGATGTTATTTTATAATTTCTTTCACTCAAAGCTCTCCTTTTTAACCCCTAACATGGCTTGATCTTAGAGATAATAAAACAGGGAAGTGTTTAATATGTTAACTTAGACCACAGCGCTGCTGTGTTCTTGAATCTGATTGGTCAGAAGGTGTTGATTAAGTAAAGAATAAAACACAATCTGTTTGATTATTAACACAACGTTGATTATTTTCCAATAACAGCACATCCTGAAGTGTTTTATTTCTCTTCTACAACAACAGTTTGTCAACCATTGCAATTTTTAATTTATTAAAGAGTGACACATTATACTTTTTATCAGTTTCTAGTTACATTTAATGTTGTAGAACGTCTGTGAAACACGATCCTGTTCTCACTTACGCTATAGCAGCTGTAAACAGTCGTTCCCGCACGAGCCTCTCTTTTTTTCTTTCTTGATGTTAATAAAACAAAAAAACACTGAAAGAAGAAACCTCAAAAAGCGTAACCTCCTCTGTCCTGAAGATGTCGGAAAGCTTAAAGTTACAGCTTTACCCCTGACTGTTACAAAGCACTGACACTGGAGACTCCTTCCATAAATGTTACATAAACGTCTCCTTACAGAAAATTTCCCAGCATGTTTTTTAAGCTCCCTTCAACTCAGTTTGTTATAAGTGGAGCTCCGTGTGAATGAGCCGTTACTATAGAAACTGTAACGTATTAGAACGAGCGCATGAATATAAACCTGTGATTTGCAGCTGCACTACTGTCAGAGCTGCTGTTACAGAAAATTCATCAACACCTTCCCTTCTGACCAATCAGAATTCAGCAGCACTGCGTGAATTGAAGTGAACTAAAACACACACTAACCCCTTTGATTGTTGAGTGTGTGTAGTTACTCAGGTGTGCTACTTGGTACAACTCAGAGTTCTAAGTTTCTGTCAGACAAAAGGAAGTGAAAACAGGGGAATTCATGTTTTATGGGGAAGAGATGAGCGCAGTGAGCATTATAAACTGTCCCAAACCGGCCACATCACACCGTCATCAACTCTCAGAAAACAAAAACAGCAACATGAGCTGCTCGGCACACACACACACACACACACAGACCCCAGGGGAACCCCATTAGAGCCTTGTTTTGCTCAGTGATATCTGGAGCTGTGTTCTCTGGGCTGGTGAAGTGTTTTTGGAGATGTTTTGCGAGAAACAGGACATCCAGGAGAGAGAGTGGATCAGCTGCTTGGACAGGAAGAGAGGGTTAAGTGAGGAAAGTGATCCAGAGACAGGCTAAAGATGGAGGGAGAGCGCTGATGGAAAGGATGGCAGTGATGTAGGAATGAAAATAACACCGATAAACACAACAAGGTACAAGTTTTATCAGTATATACTGTGTATTACATAAAATTCCTTGACGTAGTATTCCGTGTGTGGGAATTATTATTTGGAAGCTTTTACTACACCATCGTTTGATTCCCATTGAGTCAGATTCACTTGTACAATGATTTTATACAGCTTGGTTTTCTCTACATCTTCACAATCATCGTGACTGAAAATGTGCTCTCTTTTAGCGATTAAATCCAAAAATGATGCGCTCATAAGACTTTAAAGCAGTCAAGAAATAATACCTTTTTTATTCTGTATCTATTATTACAGCCATTTTAGAACTAAAGAGCTTATGTTTAAAAAAAATAAAAAAATTGAAGGAAAAATGCTAAGTGTTAAATGTGGCCTATTTCACATCTAATTCTGTTTTTTAGACAATAATAAATTTGTACATGAAAATACACACTAAAATAACCATATTATTATAATTAATGTTATTGTTAATAGAATGATTATTTATTTATTTATACATATTTCTTTATTATTTATTTATTTATTTATTTTAGTAAACTGTATGTATTAATATGAATCATATATTATCAGGATATGCAGTTCTTCACTGCATTTTTCTTAAATAAATATGTATGTAGGTATTTATTTATTCATTCATTTATTTATTTATTTACTTAGATACTTAGTTCCTTACTCACTTACTTACTTACTTACTTACTATGATGACCATGTTGCAGTAAACCACAAAGATAGCTCTGGGAAGTTTGTAATTTGTCCTAAGCATTACATCATCCAAGTACTTTAGCTTAGAGGAAATTTTGTTGTTCTTGTTCAGACATTACATTTGGGCAGAGTTTATTATGAGTGGTGTGTATAATTTGCCATTTTAAACACAACCTCAGTCATATGAAGGCAGTCTGTTCACACACACGTGAATAAAGTATGTAAAAGTAATTACTGCTGCTGTTTTTTTCCCCTGTTTTTAGGACACGGCGAGGTGGGATGGTCCAGCCGGCTGATTTCGTTGACCTGGATGTGTAGAGGTGCGAGTGAAAAACAGAAGACAGATGGCTTTCAGATTCACTCTTCACGCTAGGCTTTAAACGGCTTATATAACCACACTAATGATGCAGCAGGATTCAAACATTAACCCTATAAGGGCTGGGCATATTTTAGATTTTTTTTGGTGATATATTACCCTTATTGGTGTCCTCAGCTTTTCAGTTACCAGTTACAGATACTCACCATAAAAGATGAAAATAATGTGCAAGACAAATGGAATTTTCTGTCAAATTAATTCTGTGAAATCAGCGAAAACACGCAGAATGAGACGATTCGAACGAATAACAAACAAAAATAAAACACATTATGGACTACAGGGTGATGTGATGTAGCACCATGAAGTTATTTACCTATAACCGCATGACCCAAAGTTGTTTTCCTCCTCTTATACCACAGCAATTTGCCAATGATTACAATATTTATTTTTTTAATAAAAAAAAAAAACGTTACTTTCTCTCACTTACATTATAACAGCTATAAACAGTCGTTCTCCCACCAGCCTCTCTTTTTTCTCCCTTTCTTTAAGTTAATAAGACAAAAAAAATGCAAAGCGTAAACTCCTCTGTCAGAAAACTTAAAGTTACAGCTGTACCTCTGACTGTTACAAAGCGCTGACACTGGAGACTCCTTCCATAAATGTTAAATAAACGTCTCCTTACTTTAAGAAAACTTCAACATGTCAATGATTTTTGAAATCTATTTATGTGGAGCGTTCGCCGTACAGGTCCTTGTGAATTAGCTGTTACTATAGAAACAATAACGTATTAGAACGTAAAATATAATCTTGAGATTTGCAGCTGCACTACTGTCAGAGCTGCTGTTATAGAAAATTAATCAACACCTTCTGACCAATCACAATCGAGAATTCAACAGCACTGTGGTGTAATTAAAGTTACTGGATGCCTCTTGTCTAAGCCAGTAGGACACCAAATGTATATTTTTCACACTTGTGTAGTGTGAACTGTGTAGTGAACGTATTTATGATGGTGTGTTTGGTTTAAATTACAAAGTGTTAAAGTTGAATGGATTTTAGATTTATTTAAATAAAGCTGATTACTGTTGAAGCAGAAGCATGGAATCGTTCTTTTTGAGTACGAGGCAGTTCTCTGATTCATTCTGATCCTGATCCTATATTAATTTTCCCAGTGAGTGATTCAGCTCACAAATTCTCTCCTTCTGAATGAACAACGTGTCCAAGAACAGAAACTAGACTTCATCCACCTCTGAGTGTTTGTTAGAGTTACAGTTGGAGGAGAATCATGGACGCTGCATGTAATACATTCATTTACTCATTCATTAAGTCTTAATTGCGATGCAGAGGGAGGAAGTGCAGATGGAGACTAATTGTAATCAAATAAAGAGGTGCTCTCCGTGTCCCGCTCGTGTTAGGAAGGTCATTCTCAGTGCTGTGAGCAATTAGTCATCAACTGATTGACCCACAGTCTTGAGAGAATCATTAGTCTATTTTTTTATTAACAAAAACAGCTTAATTTTGAAAACACACCATATTAATTTTCTCATTCAGGTTCAATTTTGGGCCAAAGTGTGCTTGTGTAGCCTACAAAAGGGTTCTTCAGGTGTTCTTTGGATAAGTAAGGGTTATTAGACTTCTAAAAGGAACAGGTTCTGATGGCAGAACACTACATAGATCGTTTAACGCTTCCCCAAAAAGGACAACTTAAGAACCCTTAACGGTTATAAATTTTGAAACAGAATCAAATAAACTCACTCCTGATTCAGGTGATCATGTTTTCATTGATTTTTAGGTACAGTGCGTTGCACAAGTATTGAACTTTTCCACATTTTGTAGTTTCACAACCTGAACTGAACTAAAATGGACTTAACTGGGAATATCCTGTAATAAAGGGGGAGGGGGGGTTGGTGTAGTTAGCAAAATTATTTAAAACATAAACTTTATGTTATTGGACAAGTATTCACATCTGTTCTGTGGCCACCAGAGGTCACATAATTAGTTGAATGAATCAATCTGTGGACAATTAAATTGTCACGTCATCTCAATTTAAATACATCTCGTCCTGGAAAAACCCACAGTTTTCTTAGAGAACTTACCTAAACATGTAGCATCATGAAGACCAAGCAGCGATCAAACCAAGTCTGGGACAAAGTTTTGTAAAAAATACCAATCAGGGTTTGGTTATAACGAATCTCAAACTTTTAACATCCTGCAGAGTGACATGAAATCCTTTATTTAAAAAAATGATGCTACCATCACCACGCTTCACAGTGGGAATGGTGTTGTGAAGGTTATGAGTAGTGGGGTTTCTGCCGAATAGCGGTATTTTGTATAGATTCATAACACATAATGCTAATTAAGTCCATTTCAGTTCCAGGTTGTAACACTGCAAAATGTGGAAAAGTTCAAGGGGGTGAATATTTATGCAAGGCACTGTAGGCAGCTTAGCATGTAGGTTCTGTGTCTGAAATTTTCCACAGTTTGTCATCGTCTAATAATTTGAACATGTATATTGGAATTGGACGTGATTGGTGGAGCTTATTTTGTGACATCATCAACTATGTGTGAATATGTAGCCCCGCCCCCCAAATCAGCATGCAGGAGAAGTTAAGCATATTTCTGGGTGATATTTTACACATTTATGTTTAATATTTTACTTGACAATTTTGGCTAACTACATCACAAAGCTGCCCAAAGGCAGGGGTAAGTGTCACACTGTACATCCAACACGAATCCAACATTAGGATCCGAGAATCCCAGGTGAACTTTTGCGTGGGAGGGATTTCGTCCCACCTGACCGCTTGTCTCAGGGATTTATCAAGTGCTGAGTTAATGTAATTGTGTAAGCTGGAGCACCTGGGGAGCAGAGAAACTCTGACCTACACATCTCCCCCCCGTACATACACACACACACACTCCTCTGGGTCTGTCTACCCTGCAGAGACAGAACACAGGTCTGAGTTCAGTGTGAACACCACAGCGTAGTTGAGTTCTGGATTCTGATTGGTCAGAAGGTGTTGATTTATTTATTTATTTATTTATCACAGCAGCTCGTTCTTATATGTTATTGTTTCTATAGTAACAGCTCATTCACAGGGACTTATGGCAGGCGCTCCACATAAATAGATTTAAAAAAAAACATGTGTAATGGCTGATATGGTGGTTTTCTGTAAGGAGATGTTTATTTAACATTTATGGAAGGAGTCTCCAGTGTCAGCTCTGGTGAGGCTGGTGAGGGAACGACTGCTTATAGCTGCTATAACGTAAGTGAGAGCAGGAAAAAACTTGTGTAATGGGCTTTCCACAACATTAAATGTAACCATAAATGGATAAAAATGGTGCTGTGATGTTTTTTTTTATAAAACAATGCTTATCTTTGGCAGATTGCTGTGCTGTAAGAGGAATAAAACACTTCAGGAGGTGCTTTTATAGGAAAAATTAATCAACTTTGTAGTCATAACAGCAACCGTGCTTCATCACATGACATCATCATTGATTATTTTCCTATATCAGCATGCCGTGCCATGTTTTATTCCTTATACAACAGTTTTGTGGTACCTCATGCAGAGTCTTGAGCAATTTCTCCTCGCAGTACAGCATGTTGAAGTGATAAAACTACAGCTGGGGATGGAGACGAGTCTGTATGAGCTCCAAGTGTTTCAGGGCAAAATGCCTCAGTGATTACACACAGCAATTACGGCACTTAACGGTGAGCTGTAAAGGAAAATGCGGTGTGCAGATACTGAGAGAACAAAAAATACAGTCAATTTGAGAAAAATACGTACAAGCAAGTGATATAAAGTCAACTTGCATTTGTTATTGCAGGAATGCAAACATAAGCCATAAATGCACTTTCATTTCATACATTTTTCAAACTAGGTTTTCTGCAAAATAGCAAATTTCTATTAGCATATGTATAGTTATAATGCTTATAATGCATGCTGTAGGAATATATAGTATAAGTCTCCATGAAACAGTGTATTCAGGATTATATAACTGCATATAGCTATCTGTACAGTATATAATAATAGAGAATTGAGAGAATTGATTCAGTTCTCTTAGAGTAAAGGTATTAAACTATACCACTGCTTGTCACTCTGGCATCTGCTCAGGGTTCTTCAAGTGCTCCTAAAATGGCTTTTCCTTGGAACCCTGCTGCAATAAATGGACTATGGAAAAAATGTATTTGTGTTTTTTGCAGAATAGCAAATATCTATAAGCATTTGTGTAGTGCCTATAGCTTGAAAAATAAGTTTAAAATAAGTTAACCAGCTAACATTACCAACTTCCTAGATCTTTATAAAACAAACTTATAAAACGTACCAGTCTAATAATTTGAGGAGAATTTAAAATATTTTTTTTTTAGGTTTTAAAGGTTAAATTTAAGCTCAACTTGTATAACGAGTTTTATAAGATTTGGTACAATGTTATTTCATTAAAAAGAGAATAATAATGTTGTCATCTGTATTAAAAGAAATTGTTTCTCTCTTCAGCTGGAGCTTGTAGGGAGGGTTAGAGAGGGCTGATGTATTTTCCCCTTAATGTTATGCATATTTATTTATTTTGTGACAGTTGTTTTATGTGCATGTAAATATTGGAGCAGTTTTTAAATGCTAAACTGTACTTTATCTTGTCACTCGGATGTTACCCTTTAGAACAGTGTATACATCTTTTGCACCTTTAGTGTATCCTTTACATGGTAATGTGAATGAAGTGGACCTTTAAAGCACATAATTGCACCTTAATAATAATTAGCTAATAATTTTAGAGTAATAATTTCATGTAAAGTTAGACTTCATGCACATTTCTAGCTGAAAGATTAAGCTGGAGTTTAGTACCTTTTTTTCTTGCAGTGTATGGATTTGGAGTCTGCTATCAGCCCTGGTGTGATGCTTACCAGACAAACCAGAACATGAAGTCTTGCTTTGTGCACCTGTTTATCTCTGCTGTCTCACTCTGCTCATTTGAATAAGCCAGGGTTAGTTTGTAGTTTCGGTTTGGGATGAGGAAGACTGTAGATTTCTGCTGTATTGGGTGATGTATGAGGGGTATTTCCAGGCAGGAGGGGCCACTTCATTACTCATAAAATAAAGAAAAAACCCTGAAACACTAAAACGAAAGTAAACTTTCCCCCCAAAGAGGTGTATTTCCAGCCGCGAGCACGCGTAACGCGTAACGTGTACCCGAGCGAGCACTGGTGCTCAACGCGTGTGTAACACACAGCTCTAGCGTGAGCACGGGAGGGTGTAATCTCAGACTGAAAGCAAGCAGAAGGAGGAGGCAGAGGAGAGCTAATCTAATCGGATTATGGAGCTCCACTTCAGGAGCACGTGAGGCTGAGAGCTACAGATGGATGCGCAGCTCGCAGTGCGCAAACGCAAACGCGCGGGACAATGCGGCTTTTAATGACTTTCCGCGGGGATTAATCCGTGTTCACTAACTGTCTGATGAAGATTTGTGTTTTACTGCCACGGACAGACATGATGAGGAGACCACAGTCTGGAAGTGAATCAAGTTTAGGAGGATAGCCCAGGAGGACAGGATGAACGGAGCTCTGAGTGAAGACCTAACTTTATTATTACTGTTGTTTTTTATTATTTTTATTTCATCATCACTACTCTGACTTGGCGAACACGTCGTTTCCGAAGCCAAATGAGTTAAGAGATCGTGAGTGGAGGAGTTAACGGGTTAGATGTTGCTAATGAGGGACCAGGAGGATGGGGGAAGCTCCTCACCGGGCAAACTCAAACCCAAACTCAGCAGCGCCACGCAGATCCACCCCGCAGTCCCGCACGAGCACGAGCACAAGCACGAGCACAAGCACGAGCCGCCGGACACCCCGCACAGCGACTACGACGAGGATCTCGGCTCGTGTGATTATTGTGAGGAGGACTGTGAGGATTACGATGAGCTCTCCGACTCGTCTGACACACGGAGCATCGCCTCGGATGACTCGTTTTACCCTCCGGATGAAGAGCTCACGGAGTCGGAGAGCGCACCAAGCCCCGGGACGCTGTCGCTTTTCCGCGCCTGCTGCACCAACAGCGCGCTCACTGCCAAGGCTCTGATCCGGCAGGGTGTGACGGAGGAGGAGGTGCAAGAAACCGACAAGAACAACCGGGTAAGCACGGCCAGGCAACGAGTCGATTCATTCTGAACGACTCTTTACAGTGAGTCGAGCGGAAGAATCGATTCACAGCCAGCGATCTTACAGTAAACCACTAATCTGTACCATTCTCGGGGGTTCCCCTAAAGCCACACTCTTAAAAACGTTTCTTCCAGGGTTCTTAGCTTCCTGTTGTAGGGTTTTACTTTAAATGTTTAAGGGTTACCATAGAAACCTCTAACCTTTTTTTTTCAGTTACATGTTTTTTGTACCTTTAATATACATCTTTCATCTAGAAAAGTAAATACATCTATAAATATCTTTAACATGTTTAAGGTACCACCATCAACCCTGAGGTCTAATGATATACCTTCATTTTTAATTTAGTTTAATTATGTCTTTAAAACCTTTGGGTGTTAAAATTCACTCCATTCCTTATCCCAGGTGAAAGATTTAAAAGATTTCTAAAGATGCATCATTAAAGGTGCCGCCCTAGTCATAAGCAACGGTATGCTTTAGTACCTTTTCTTTCTTCTGTCACTACTGACTGAACTGGAGCTTGCTAACTTTCAAAAAAAAAAAAAAAAAGGTCTTTCAAAAACAATATGGTCGTAAGGTTTGTACGAACAAAACTGGTTAAAATTGTAGTCAACATTATTTCTGGATCAAACAAATCAAAACTTGTGTTCCATTTCACTTAAAAATGTTTGTCTATGGACCAATTACGGTTATATTTGTAGGCACATAAGGGCCCAAACACACACACACACACACACACACACACACTCACTCACTCACTGTCAGTAAGTGCTTTATCCCGGTCAGGGTCACGGTGGATCCGGACTCTATCCTGGGAACACTGAGCTCAAGGCAAGGACACGCCATGGATGGGGCACCAGGTCGTCACGTGGCAAAGATCCAAACAGATCTAACAAAAACTCTGTACAAATTTGAAGCCAAACAACAGTGATGTGGTTGGATTTCTCTCTTACTTTAAAGCGTGAAACTAAGTAAATATACAAACCCTCAGCCCCTAACCTTAACTTTTTTTAACGTTTTATACAAACTGAATTGTGTGAATTTGTGTGAGACCGTGTTGAAGGGTCAATCAAGTAGTTTGGGCCAAAACCAGTTCAATTATAAGCAAACATATCTAATGCTTTTCACTAACAGCATTTCACTTAAAGTGACTCAACTGTAATTTCTGGTCTGTCTTATTCCTGAGATCCGTCTCATAAAGGTTGAGTTGTGGCTGCGGCCTGGCAGAAAGACTCGGAGGAATTCATCACCTTCCTTTCACAGCGCTATGTGGGCCAAATGAAAGTGGCAGGCGTGGGCCAGAACTCATTCGCTGTCAGGATAAAGCGAAGTAGGCTGAGGAAGAAAAAAAAAAGTGTGCTTGTGCTTTGTCGCTGCAAAACTGATGTGCAGACTGATAACAGACAAACACTGTTCAGATTCTGCTTACTGGACTAAAAATGAAAGGACATAATTTGGCACAATGTGCAGCCATCTTGAAATAAATTTCATTACTTTATCCAAGTTTTGGATTTACTTTGGGAATAAATTAAACCAAATGCACTGGTCATTAATCATTTAAAGTGTGTATACATCTGACATAAGGCAGAATGTTCTTTTGTGAAGACTGACGCGCACAGATGATCTACAACATTTTTTATTTCTTAAACACGTTTATACCTTTTTATTTCATGTGTCACGTATCTGGATTCTAACCACGTGTATTTACACTTGTAGTAAAATGCGGCTCCATTTCACAAAGACTGAAATCTGATAGCTGCGTTGAATTTGGTTCTTTTATGAATATAATGGCTGCTGCATCAAAATCGTGATTTTTCGTGTCAACTTTAATATTTTAATTATTAACTTCAGCATTCACAGATCATGTGATTAGTTACGAGGGAACAGAATTCCCATAATGCACTTGGCTCTTTGTAAGGAATAGTGAATAGTGGCTGAAACTATTGTAAATTGTTACCAAGTAAATGTTTTTAATAAATCATATTTGAAAATATTTAGAGGTACTCTTACCTTAACCTTTAAAAAGACAATAATTGTTGTCTAGAATAATAATAGATTTAAATAAAAGTTATTCACAGACCTAAGGCTCAGTCCTAATAACGTATGCCACAATACTTTTTTTTAAACGAAGCTCCCCTTTTCTTAAAAGCCATCACACTTTATTTTGCGTAACTCAGAGGAACGTACACGCAGACCTCACCGAGGTTTCTAAAGCTACTTCAATGCTATTACAGTGTTATAACTGATAAATCCATCCAGAGGAGCAGGACGTGATTACATCATAGTTATAGCATCAGTGTGGCGTGATTGTAATAGAGGTGTGTGCATTTCACACACACACACACACACACGTCTCGTCCCGTCCCTGCTCCCTGTGATGTCCTGAAGTGCACCGTGAGCAGGATTTCGTCTGGACCGAGTCCTGCATGTTCTGCGATCATCTGAGATGGACGTATTCTTCTCGGCATCGTGGAAATAAAGTCATTTACACCAGAGCCGAGCTGCATAACACTCCTTCCTGTAGTGCAGCAGCACGAGAGAATGTAAACCAGCACGAAGGGGAAAAACAACAAATACCTTTGGAATCTTGTTTGCTAATTATTTTTACATATCAGAGCTATTAATAGACACAGTGTGTTTACAGACTTAATCAACACTTATTCCTTATAATTGACATTTAGATGAAACCCATCTAATTTAGGTAATAATAATAACTATATGAATTCAATATTAAATTAAATAACTTGTAAAATATCCCCCTGGTTATGCTGCTTAGACCCCACTGGTCTGTATCAGGTTGCGATATTTTCTAGTCAGCATTGCTGGTTGTTTTGCAAAATATATGATAAGTAGTAATTTAAACCACAGTGAGGTTAACCACCTTTATAGAAAAATCACCTACACTTCACATCTGAGAATGTGAGTAATATGTGATCAATATTTTTAACACATGAAGAGGGCGAGTGGCGCAACATAAAAGCGTTCACTCTATTGTCCGCGAGTCGCATCATGAAGATGCTACAGTCATCAGTCATCTGTGGCCAGGAGTCCAAGAGAGCAAAACTAGCTGTGCTGTCTGGGTGGGAGGGGCATACTCTCTTTCCACTGTCAATCACAGCAACACTAGCCAATCATGGGCATCTGTGAGCTCCTGTATGCGGAAGGGGGTAGATAGCGCTTTCCTTCGAATGTGTTACGCCACCCTGTGACTCAGCCTGAACAGCAGTTTGAAAAGACGTGACTGATGGCTTCTTGTGTCTTGGAGGAAGCATGTGATCACCTTCTCCCTCCCGGGGTAGTAGCTGTCGTGTGATAGGAGAGAGCTGCCTGGTGGATGGGAATTGGCCAAGACTAAATTAGGGAGAAAAAAAAAGGGAGATCCATTTCACCATGTAATGGCCCTGAAATTGAAGTCAAGTAAACACGCGAGACTGTGTGAATAATATGGGATCACATGAAAAATAATTATTCCTATAAGAAAACCACACCTAAAAAATTCAACCGAACATGTGAAAATAAATTAATCTTGTGTAAAAGTCACATGTGCACTACATGTGGAGTCCACCACGTGTAAATATCTCATCTGAAACATGTGAGTAATGTGTAAGGACACGATAAAGCAGTTACTAAAGATGAATTATTGAATGCTGTAAATACGTCACACAGCGAGGGAAATCTGCCATGTCCAATACGATCACATGCTCAGAATCATGGCCTTTTTGGGCGTTTTTTGCCCACATGAAAGTAAAAACCACAAGAGTTTTCGTTAGGTCTTTTGGGATCCCTTTCCTGATGTACACATCTAGTACAAAGTGCTGTGTAAGAAGGGTTTTTCATGATGAGTCATTTCTAGAACATGGCTGTTTTACTCCACCTTCTCACACACACACACACACACTCACACACACACTGGCACTTTATTACCGCTCTCTCTCTCTCTCTCTCTCTCTCTCATTTAATAAGACGGCAACAAGACGCCGTGACTCATTAAGACCCACTTCATCAGTCTCTCTCTCTCTCTCTCTCACACACACACACACACACTTCTCCAAAATGTGATTAGCACTGAGTACATGAATAATGAAGTGTTCATGATTTGATATAACAACTAATCAAATGTCTTCTTCAAATCCTCGCTCAATTCAAAATGTCCGGTTCTCTTATAGCCATGTAAACACCGAACAATTTTTGACAATTCAATTAAGATGAGAAGTTACTATGCTTAAAATCATTCATGTGAGTCTGAAGGAAAAAAGATCCAACCACATCATCCATCGACTGGGCAATATGATAAAAATACGATAAAAAGTAGAAAAATATCATATCGTGACACTTGGAGACAATTCTACGATGCATGATACTATATATGTATCACAATATTGCCGTGTTGTGTTAAACATTACATAATGTACTAAAACTGGAAAAAAATAGAGAATAAATAAGAAATTTTTAATAAATTCAAATAAATTAACTGTAAGAAATTTTAAAGATTCTGTGCAATATCTAATCTTCCAATCAGAGCTTGCAACTGTTAATTTAATAAAAATAAGTTATAAAAAGATCTCACAATAACAGCGATATCTCAGAAAAGTATACTGTACGGTGCCACAATTTATCGCGATATCGATATCATCACATTGCCCAGCCCTTGTTCATTTGAATTCTTCCAAATTCCTTATGAGATCAGGTTTTCTGTATTACACATGATTTCATTTACACGCAATCAGAGAGTTACTGATTATTAATTATTAATTGATGAAGTTAATTATGGAAGCAGTTCATTTTACAGTACTGTAACTACTCAGTACTGAATAGGTAAGTACATAAAATAAAAGTGAAAATATCTTGAATACAGTCAAATGTATCTAATATTTCCTATAAGATTACGGTACAGCAAATATTTGATTATTAAACCTATTTCTAGACTTAAAAAATGAAGCTTGAAATAGTTTTATATTTCAGATAATTGTTCGCATTTGTTTTTAGAAAGAAGCAAAATGATCTGCCAATAGAATAAAAATAGATGAATAATTTTGCTAAGATCTGATTTTTGCAGTGTATGTGTGGATTTCAAATCATTTCTGGCACATTCTTTCCAATATGTAATTAAAATCCTTAAAATTAAAAGGTATGTAGCAGATATTATTTACAATTATGACATATTTATCTATTAAATACTAGATCGTTACTGTATTTTCAATGTGTTCCACTTTCAAAAAGAATTAATTTGCTCTTCTGACGAATTACTAACAACTGTAGCTAGCTACAAAATACTAAAACTAACTAGGGCTTCAGATAAAGTATCATCAAACAGGGTTTTTAAAAAAATTAATACTTCTCTCTTGCTGGCAGTTTATATCATGATACATATCGCATATCGTGCATCGTAGAAATACCTTCGAGAATCGTGATATGATATTTTTGTCATATCTCCCAGAACTAATACTAACTTCAAATAAACAAATAACAAAAAAGTGCTAAAAAAACAACAAAGCAGCCCACTACAGCTGTACACTAGCTTGTGGCTAAAACACATACATGAATATCTTTATTTCCTTTTATTTATTTGTGAATATTTATAGAAAAAACAGGTCATTTTAATGTTAACGGTTAACATGATTTTGGATCCTTTAAAAAGCTGAATGATAGAGTAAGTGCAAAAACTCAGCGGCTCGGTCACTAGCTCCCGAGGCTAATCCTTTCTATTTCAGGAGCTGACTAGGCCGCAGATTACAGATATCTGAGTCCGAGCTGAGGGGGGAATAAAACACACCCTGCAGCTGATGCCCCAAAATGCCACCTGCATATATTTACATTACATTTACATTTATATTCACTCTGAAGATACTTTTTGTCCAAAGTAACTTAATTGCGACGCAAATCCAATCCGAGCACAGGCCTACGTCTAGCAGTCCAGGTGTCCTGTACACAAACCTTAACAGCGTCAGCAGTACAGGGTTTACTCTCATTAGTTTCAGGCATAATGTCTTAAAGATACAGTTTGTAATTGTTTAGAGCTTTCTGTTTCATGTGAGGTTACAGAAACCCTGAACCCAGTGTGGAAAAAGTGCCACGTTGTTGTTTCAACTTAATATCTCATAATTTCAACTTAGTATCTCATAATTTCAACTTAGTATCTCATAATTTCAACTTAACATCTCGTAATTCCAACTTAACAGCTCATAATTTCAACTTAATATCTTGTTTTTTTTTCCAACTCTGGATAGTTATTTGACTTAATATCCCATTATTTAGACTTATTTTGTTATTTCAAGATACTATCTCATTATTTTGACTTAATATCTCATAATTTTGACTTAACATATTATTTTGACTTGAATTGTTGGAGATACTATGTGGTTATTTTGACTTAATAACTCATTATTTTGAACTCATATCTCTTAATTCTTGACTTTTTTTTTTTTTGATTTTCATTTAATATCTCAATTCTGAGTTGAAAAGCATTATTTCCACTCAATTTGTTATTTCAAGATACTATCTTGTTATTTTTGACTAAATAACTCATTATATTGACTTACTATCATTATTCTGACTTAATATTTCTTTATTACGTGTTAATATCTTGTTGTTTTGATTTGTTATTTCAAGATATTATCCTTATTTCTACTTAATAACTCATTTTTTTTTTACTTAATACCTTATTTCACTAAAAAAAAATTTCCAAGATACTATCTCATTATTTTGACTTGGTAACTTGTTATTTCAAATTAAGAACTTTTATGAATAAAGGGAGGAGCTGAGCAGCTCTGTTCATCAGGGGAGGAGCTCATTCTGGGTCAGAAAAAATGTAAATTTCATCAAAGCCTGAAATGAAATAACTAGTAATATCACAAATAACAGCATTTCTAATGTAATTTTATTATTCTGTTATTTTTTTTTTAAATTAATCTAGGTGTAGAAACACTATTAAACATCTTATGACAAGACCATGGTGTCAAAAAGGCAAGGAGTCTCAGTTTAGTAACTCATTTAAAATGTTTTATGATAACAGGAGCTATATTATTACGACTGAAAGCACAGTTGTATTTTCTGGAGTGAACAGATTTCTTCCTGCTGCTTGAGGATATTTATAAATGCTAGAAGCCATTATCACAGTTTGGGTCGAGTAATTCTACCGTCTGTCTAAAGGTCAAACTTGCAGATTTGTTTCCTTATTTACAATTTTTGTTGATAAATCTGATATTTTTAACATTCATTAGAATATTTTGGGCTGTTTCTGAACCTTTGGGGTCCCAAAGCGACATCAAGTAACAGCTGCTGTATTATCTGTACTATATAATGTACAGTTTCTATAAAAATCCTACTTTCTTACAGACCTCCCAAGTGGCTAAGCTACTGCTTTTAACACTTATAGGTAGAAACAGCCCTGGCATGTCTGTAAGGAGTCTCCAGTGTCAGCACTTTTTTACCAGTCAGAGGTAAAGCTGTAACTTTTAAAGGAGCTTACACTTCTTTGCGGTTTCTCAGTAACATCACAAGCTGTTTTTTTTGTCTTATTAACTTCAAGACAGAGAAGAAAGAGAGGCTGGTGAGGGAACGACTGTTTATAGCTGCTATAACATAAGTGAGAACAGGAACTGACTTGTTTCAGGATGTTTCACAACACTGAATGTAACTATAAATAGATAATAAATATGACATATTGCTGTGTAATAAATTAAAAATCAGTTTGAGTTGAGAATTGCTATGGTAGAAGAGGAATGAAACACTTGAGGATGCGCTGTTATAGGAAAATAATCAATGTTGGATTGGTAACAGTAACTCTACTTCATCATACCACCCTGTCGTTGATTATTTTCCTATAACAGCAACACGGACATTGTTTTATTCCTAGTGACTAACTGCACAACTACTGAGCACTAAATCCCTCGTGTGGAAGATGTAACAGTTTCATAAGAAACTTTGTGAATGTATTTTACCATAAAAAATTCAAATCTTTATTGCTTTAAACAATGTTCACACTGTCTTTCTATTATTAGCACTATTAGCTGTTAGCCCTTGGGTCACTTAGAAACATCTACAGATGATCTTATAACATACGTAAATATAAAACAGAGAAGCAATGCAGATTTAAATCCAGACACAGACGAGTGTAAAAGATGTGCAGCGCTCTAAGATGTGATTAGACGTTCCTTATAAAGAATTGAATCAAACAGGTCAAGTGTGAAATCTGTTTCTGCTAAAATTACTTTTTAATCAAAATCAGGACGTTGTGTTTTTGGGCAGAAGTTGTGTCTGAGAAAGCAGTTTGAGATTAAACTGGTAATAAATCTACAGCATGTGTCGAGTTTGTAAGAACAGAGTTACTACTGTCTAATAGATGCTTCTTAAAAACAGCAATATTTAAAATAAATACTAATATGGCTTTCAGTCCAATCAGACATTTTTAATCAGATATCATTATTTCATTCATTATATACAAAGAAAATACAGTAAAGTCCCAAAGTCTGACTCGACTCAGTCATGCTGCCTTACAGTTGAGAAAGCTCCGCCTCTTCTAGCTTACCTAGCTTGTCTACATGGTTTTTGGGGGCGTGGCTTTAGAGGGAACACTTGAGAGGGATTGCGTTTGTTTTTCTCCAAATTACAAACTGCACCTTTAACTGCTATTGTGTAAAATTTTACATATTAATGTATTATTATTGTTATGTCTAATACCACAGTGCTGCTGAATTCTCAAATCTGTTGATTAATTTTCTATAACAGCAGCTGTGACAGTAGTGCAGCTGGAAATCACAGGTTTCTTACGACGTATACAGTATTAAAATCTATTTTAAGCTATTTTTTTTTCTTGAGGATCAATTCTACAAATTTCCTAAAGTATCATCCTGAAGCAAAAACGAGTGCTGAAAACGTAGCAAGACTAAAAAGATCTGCAATTAACGAGCACTAATGTTTTTTTTTTTTTTTTTTTACATTTATTTTACATAACTTAATATTAGAATGAACTAGTTTGAATTAAAAAAAGCCCATAATGGTGAAAAGCATCTTACTGCCAGCGTTCATTAATGCACCACATTAAAACATCACCTCTTAACTCTGTACCTGATCATCTTATCTCAGGTATGATTAATGACACTCAGCATGTGCTAACATTTAGAATCTCCAGCAAACATCTTTAGCTATTTTCCTGCAGTCTTGTCAGCTATTTCCTCAGGACTGGACAGTTTTAATGACACTGTATTTGTGAATTTTGGCTCTGCAGACTGGGCTGATGGTGGCGTGTTACCATGGCTACGTGGACGTGGTCATCGCACTTTCTCTGTGTCCTCACCTGGACGTGAACTGGCAGGACAACGAGGGCAACACGGCCCTGATCACCGCCGCACAGGCCGGTGCGTTTCACCTTGCTTTCTGTTCTTACTCTCACGTTGTGCGGAGAATAGCGATGGGAATTCTGGGAGTTTACTAAGTCAGATCATTTGACTCTTTCGGCTCCTGTTTGGCTCATTGCCCTTTTTTTTTTTTTTTTTTTTTACTAAATTAAAAAAAAAGGTTTGTAATATCATGACTGATGATTTTTTTCTTTGCCTAACTATGGCATGAAATTATTTCATAAAATTTTAGTGATAACAGCTCACATGCGATAATATAACTGCCTCACTCACACAGCTGAGAGTCAAACACATGACTCACGCTAGTGATTCACACTAAGAAACAGCTCAGATGTTGAAAAGATGTTGTTCCATAGAAGCGTTTACCGACAAGAAATGAAGGAATGGATGAATAGCAACAACGCCTACATACTCAAAAAGAAAAATTAACTGCCTCACATATGTGAGTTGACTCGCAATGTTCAACTAGTCAAAGAGTCGACTCGTTTGCAAACGACACACCACTACACTGTGCAGAAAATGATCTGAATCAGACGCAGAAAGAAGCTTCTTACTACACTCTAAAAAATGACAGTGTAAATTTACAGTATTTTACTGGCAGGAAGTCACTGTGTTTAATATTTACATCATTTATACTGTAATGCTTTTTTACAGTAATATCTTACTGTATCTTTAAATCGAGTGCAAAACTATACTATACAGCACTAAACATTGATAACAGCTGTATTAACGTAGATTAATGTAAAAATACTGTTGCAATTTTTTTTAGTTTATTGCCAAATATCACATTTTATTTATTTTTTTTATTCCATAAGGCTTTTGACTCAGCTAGCTAAAGTTCAAATAAAAATTCAATATTGTAATCGGTTGTACAATATTCAAAATAAAAAAAAAAAAAAGACAAATTTACACTTTGCTACACTCTGGAAAAGCAACCAAGCATAGATTATTATTAAGGTATTGTCATTTCAGCCAATCAGCAGTCAAGAAACGTTGAGGTGTCATGAATTTGAAACAAGTATGTTAGATTATTTAGAAATGTACAAACTGTAATCTAAATCTGATTCATTTTGAAAATATATATACAGTGTATATACACCGCTGACAAGTGAAGTGAATAACGTTGATTATCTCGTTACAATGGCAGCTGTCACGGGGTGGGATATATTAGGCAGCAAGTGAACAGTCAGTTCTCGAAGTTGATGTGTTGAAAGCAGGAAAAATGGGCAAGCGTAAGGATCTGAGCAACTTTGACAAGGGCAAAATTGGGATGGCTAGACGACTAAGTCAGAACATCTCCAAAACAGGAGGTCTTGTGGTGTGTTCCCGGTATGCAGTAGTTAGTACCTACCAAAAAAAAAGCCCAAGGAAGGACAATCGGTGAACCAGCGACGGGGTCATGGGCGCCCAAGGCTCACTGATGCGCGTGGGCAGCGAAGGCTAGTCCGTCTGGTACGTGACAGGGACTTTACCCTGCATTAAATCATTAATTCCTTTAAACATCAGGTAACATTTCTCACACTGTCTTTTCCAAGTAAAACAAAACAAAAAAACAAGCAAACTGTGACCTCTCTTACGTAAGGTTGTATATGATTCAATTCAAATTTTATTTGTACAACGCTTTTAACAATGGACATTATCACAAAGCAGATTTACAGAAATAAATAAATTCAATTTAAATTAAACCAAAATAAACTGTAAATATGTGAATTTATCCCTATTAAACCAGTTTATCTCATGATTGCAGGCCACATCACGATCACTAACTACCTGCTCAACTACTTCCCTGGCCTTGACATTGAAAAGAGGAACTGTCACGGATTCACTGCGCTGATGAAAGCCGCCATCCAGGGCAGAGTGGACTGTGTCCGAGCGCTGATCATGGCAGGTACTTCATCCTTCTGAAGGATATAAACTTCCCCTGCTTCTCTTAATGTGACTCAAAGTTTGTGTTTTTTCCTGTTAACGACCTGACAGGACACGATTCCAAAATGAATCCATAAATTAAGACAAATAAAACTAGACATAATTTGTACGCAACTAGATTTTTGGAAATTTGACGATTCTGAATCTGAGGAATGTTCACTTCTGGATTGTTTGCTAGGAGCTGATATGGAAGCGAAAGATAACGGGCGTAAGCTGACTCCTCGTGAGTGGGCGCTGTTCACCGGACGATATGAGACGGTCTTCGTCATGCAGCGGCTCATCCATCGGCCGTGTCCTGAGCAGTGCTCTGACTCGTACCAGCCCGAGTGGCCGTTATTGCCAGCTCTGGTGGCCAAATCGCAACAGCGCAAAGGCTGTGTCCAGAAGATGATGGAGGCTCTGCGCAACTTTTTTGACATCAGCAACGTGACAGAAGCTTCAGAAGACGGTGTCTTCGACCACATGGTGCAGATGACAACAGCACTGGGCAGCCCGTTTATCGCCATGTCCTGTCGGACGGTGTGTCCCGGTAGTCCGCCGCGCGTCGGAAAACGCCGCTACTCGGTCCAGGAAATCCTAAAAAAGCAGCGCATGCAGCAGCTCAAAGGACTCGGACCTGAACGCCTGGAGAACTACAGACGCCTCTTTCAGAACTCTCGCGTCACTCTGGTGCCTAAATCCAAAGACAGACGTGCTAGCCTTCAGCCCCAGACTCCCAGGGACTCTTCAGCGCTCCGGAGAGGAAGTCTCCTCCCGCTCCACCTGGTGAGACGGAGCAGCGTGAGACCGGGCCTGGTGGTGCCCAAGCTGCGGATCACCAAGGCTCCGACGGCAACGCACGAGCCCGAGAAGGAGCGGCGCAAAAGTAGCTGCAACAGTGGCCAGTTCCTTCAGGTGCCCAAGTGGAGGTACAAAGAACTTAAAGAAGAACGAAAGAAAGCAGAGGAAGCTGAGAGGAAACGGCTGGAGGAGATCACTAGGCGACACCTCGCTGGCGGTAAACAGAAGTAACGCTGTCACGACGTGTGCACTACACATCCCAGTCCTGGCATGGGAATTTTGATACTTGAAACTTTTGATGATAATTTATTTTCATATTTATTCTTTAAGAAAACTCTCACTTTTTGTGATGATCCAGAGGGTCAAACATTTCTATAACACACAAAAAAAAATTATTCCATGGTAGGACCAATACGGTAGCTGTTAATGGCTTAAACATCTACACTACCAGCATAAACATCCAATCAAAAATATCTGTACATACTAAAAATTTTTTTTTTTTCAGAAGCAATGTATCAAAAAGGTACACATCTCAGAAGCCTTTCCTCCATGCATGCTTTAATCTGCAAATCTACAGCCCTTTTAGGTAATAAAATAAGTCCCAGGAACAAAACTTGAATGTGAAACTAAATATCAGCACAGTGGGTGTGGCCTAATAGTCGAATGAGCACATTTGTTCAACACATCTCTGTCTGAGACTCCAAGCCTGCTACGTTGCTCAAGCTGAACAGCAGGGACCTTTAAAAGGAAACACACGAGTAGCCAGTTTATAAAGCGCACCAACCTTGTAGCTACTGTCTGCCGACGTATCTATTCAGTGGTGCTCTCCTTCCGCTGATGGATGGGATACAGAGGTGCCAATACTTTAGAATCTGGAACACGCAGACTGCTAAAACTGAGAAAAATGCAGTACAGTGCATGTCAAGCAAAAATAAAAACACTAACCAGAATTAAATAACGTTTGAGTCGATTCCCTTCACGGAAAACTCAAATCCATCACTACCCCAAATCTGTAGTCGGTGTTAATGCAACATTAAACCACAGCGGTGCTGAATTCTGGAATCTGATTGGTCAGAAGGCGTTGATTCATTTTCTATAACAGCAGCTCTGACAGTAGCGCAGCTGCGAATCACAGGTTTATGTTAATGCACTCGTTCTGATACGTTATTGTTTCCATAGTAACGGCTCATTCACGGGGACGTGTACTGCAGCTACTCCACATACACGGATTTAAAAAAACGTTAATAAGGTGAAGGTTTCTGTAAGGAGATGTTGATTGAACTCCTCATTTATGGAAGGAGTCTCCAGTATCAGCATTTTGTAACAGTCAGAGGTACAGCTGTAACTTTTCCGAGGTTACGCTTTACGGGTTTTCAGTAACATGACAAGCTGCGATTTTTTTTGTCTTAACTTCATAAGAGGGAGAAAAAAGAGAGGCTGGTGAGGGAACGACGGTTTATAGCTGCTATAACGTAAGTGAGAACAGGAACTAACTTGTTTCCTGAACGTTAAAATAACTATAAACGGATAAAAAGTATGAGAGGTCGTTGTCTTATAAATCGCAATTTTGCGGTGGTATAAGAGGAAGAAAACACTTCAGAACGTGCTGTTATTAGAAAATAGTCAACTTTTGGGTGGTAACAGTAACTCTGCTTTGCACACCCTGTAATTTTTTTACGCTGTACCTCATGAACTAGCAGATGTGTGTGTTAATAAAGAGAAGCTGCATCATGAAAACCCTCTATAATATCAAATCAAACTGTTATTAACACTTTAATCATCATCATAACCTCAGGTTCTATACAGATCAAACAAAACATGTTTTTTTTTCTTCGTTCTTGACCACGGAACCACTGTGCCTCTGTTCCTACTTCCCAGTATTCCTATATCTCCAGTGCCCTCCAGAATTTTTGGCACCCCTTCGTGCACAAGAGCAAAAATTAATATATTAAGAGTAACACATGCAATAAATGATAAATATAAAAAGCTCAAATATAAATACGACAACATTGTATAATCGTATTCAAACATCATTGTTTCAAACACTGCTTGAATTATTTCCTAAATTAAAGCTTGAAATGATCACATTTTGCTTCTTTTTTTCAAATAAATGCATGAATTATAAAGAAACGCAAAATTACATCAGCAGAACAAGTGCAAGTTTAAAGTGAATAAAAATGGCTTACAACATACGTATAGTTTTATTTATTCCTTTTTCTTTTCCAAACACAAAATTTGCACCCTTACAATCAACATTACGGTCTTGGAGAGAATCAAAGTTTATTCCTGTAACATTTAACAAAATCATTTCAAGTATTCCTTAGGATTATCAATACTTTCAGTTGAACAACGGCAAAAAGTTTTTTTTTGTCATGATTTGAGTGAAAAGCCTGAATTATTGTGTGTTATTTTTTTAAAATTTGTAGTCATATTTGTTCATGTTTATGACAAATAATTCTGGAGAGCTGTGTGTATGATTCTACTTGAAGTCACATGACCTGTCGAGCAATAGGACTGCGTGAAATCGGATAAGCAGCGATGTTTGAGGAAATTGTATCTGATGAAATGTGAATAAAGTTTGCAGTACTGCGCTGTAACTCGAAGACGAATTCTGCTTTCGTTTCTTCTTCTTCTTCTTCTTCCTCAGAGACATAAGAGCTGTATGAGGAGAGACGAAGGCTTTTATTAAGCCCTCAGGTCACTGGAGCGGGACGACAGATGCTGGGGGACTTAGCTTAGCTTTGCTGCAGGAGTCAGCATTTTTTAAGAATGATTTAAGATTTAAGAAGAGAAGGAAGCACTGAGACAGCACCTGCTAGTGGACGATGTAGAGGAATATGTACAACTGAAATAGATCCACTGTTGATGTTAGTGACATGGGTATAATCCATGGCTTTTTTTTTTTTTTTTTTCTTGGAAAATACAACGAGAATCGAAAGCATTACAGCCGACAATCAATTAAAAAATAACCCAGATAAAATCGAGAGAATCCATACTGTTAAACACTATTAATACTTTTAATAAATGTATAATGTAAAATCAACATATTAATAAAAATATTAATTTAATAAATATAAAAATAAACTATTAAACAACAGTTTATAATACAGTTAAAAATGAAAAATTAATAAGCTGAATGGTTATCCTACACTGTGGGAAGTCCCTATAAAACCGGTGGCCCTTTTGGATCAAAGTTATATCACTTCAAATACTATGATCTATTATTCATATTTTCTATCACAGTGCTGTTGAGTTCTGAGTTCTGATTGGTCAGAAGGTGTTTTCCATAACAGCAGCTCTGACAGTAGTTGATAATGTATTAAAGACAAACCCTGAGCGAGGACAGACAGACTCAACGCTACGCTGACCCTGGACCTGCTTTAATATCAGCGCAGGTAAACACCAGATAACACACCGTGGAACAGCAAGACCCTGACCTGAATACAACAGCGCTCCAAAAAGTTCCACTTCCACAAAACAGACGAGTTTTTATCCCATGTGAGAGTGAACAGATCAGAGAGAGAGAGAGAGAGAGAGAGAGAGAGAGAGAGAGAGAAAGAGAAACAAAGCGAGAGAGAGACCGAGAAAAAGAGAGACCATGGGAGAGAAGAGAGAGAGACACACACAGAGACAGAAAGACAGAGAAGGAGAAATACAGAAAAAGAGTGACAGACAGAAAGAAAGAAACAGAAAGAAAGAGTAAGAGAGACAGAGAGCGAACGAAAGAAAAACAAAGAGGGAGACACAGATAGACACATGGAGAGAGAGACAGGAAAAGAAGAGAGAGGCAAACAGAGAGAAAAACTAGAGAGAGATAAAGAGACAGAAAAATAGAG
>CM040475.1:19573681-19583754 GCA_022758105.1 Pangasianodon gigas | reverse complement strand
GACAGAGAAGGAGAAATACAGAAAAAGAGTGACAGACAGAAAGAAAGAAACAGAAAGAAAGAGTAAGAGAGACAGAGAGCGAACGAAAGAAAAACAAAGAGGGAGACACAGATAGACACATGGAGAGAGAGACAGGAAAAGAAGAGAGAGGCAAACAGAGAGAAAAACTAGAGAGAGATAAAGAGACAGAAAAATAGAGATAGAACAATAGAGAAAGAGTGGGATAGTGTCAGAGAAAGAGAGAGAAGCTCTAGAGATTTTAAAGCAATATTTTGAAAAGAGCAAAACAATGTTAAATTAAAAAAATAGGCTTTATCTAATTATCTCCTAATGAGAAATATTAAAAAATTTGACCAAAATATTTCCCAAAACCCGTAGATCAGTAGACGCTGAAAATGTCGAGCACAAGGCCACGGCGTAATTATGTGGGCGGAGTCCAATAACGACTCTCAGGCTGAAACGTTAATGATTTTATATTAACTCTTTATTCAGACAGCCACACCTAATTTCTAACATCATATCATCCACTTACACAAACCGATTTATACACTTTACATCATTCCAGGAGTAATTGGTCTAAAACAGAAACAGATAAAAATAAAACTCGATTAACCTTTCATTCAGTACAGCTATAGAATGAACTCGGATTCTGATCTGTGTTCAGTGACGGAGCTCTCAGATTTAGTGTAGAAGATTTTAAAGGGAACGAGAGAACAGAACCGGGTAGAGTTGTGTGTGTGTGTGTGTGTGTGTGTGTGTGAGTGAGAGAGAGAGAGAGAGAGAGAGAGAGAGAGAGAGAGAGAGAGAGAGAGAGAAAACGGGTTCTGAGGATGTTGGTCAAGGCAGAACACTGGCAGGCACAAACAGAAAGGGACTGTGAGGAATGCTGGGAGTCCCCCTGATGAACCTGAGCACTGACTTGGGAATTGGTTAGGAACTGGTTTTGAATTAGTTGAGAATTGGTTGGTAATTGGGTGTAAACTGAGCGGCAATCATTTGGGAGCTGGTTGAAAACATGGGGGAAATTTGTTGGCAACTGTTTAGAAAACAGCTGGGAATCAGCTGGTTGGGAAATGACGGGCAATCAGTTGGGACCTGGCTGGAATTTGGTTGGAAATCTGATAGAAATCGATTGAGAACTGGTTGGAGACTGGTCAGGAATTAGCTAGGAAAAAAGGTTGGGAATTAGTTGGAAATTGGTTGGGAATCATCTGGGAACTGAAGAGAATCAGTTGGGAGTCGGTTAGGGATTGGCTGGGAATTGGTTGGGAATCGGATGGGGAATGGGCTGGATATCAGTTGGGAACTGGTTGAAAATTGATTGCGAATCGGCAGAAAACTGAGAAAATTAGTTGGGAATCGGTTAGAGACTGATTGAGAATCAGAAGGGAATCGACAGAGAATTGGTTGGGGTTTGTTTTGGGATTGGTTGGGAGTGGGCTAGGAATGTGTGAGGAATAGACTGAGAATCGGTTGGGGGTTGTGGTGTGGTCCTTGTGCACTGGAAGAAGGTGGAGGTTCACTTGCGGGGCTGGTGGATGTGCTGGTTGATGTGGTGGGACGGCGGCAGCTTCTGCACCGAGGGTACAGGCTTCGTGTGAGCCACCTGAGCCGCGGCCGGGGTGAAGTCCTTATCACCCTGAGGAGCACGAGCACACACGGGAAGTTCGGGTTAAAACTCAAGAGCAGGAACCAAAAACTTCACACATTTCCATTTTCTACTGAAGTGAGGTTCAGAACATCTACAACTTCCTGTTTGCTGAATCTAAAACCACAATTTCTGCACTTTTCTACTTATATCATTCTGTACATTATGGAATATAGACATAAAGAAAAAAACGGACAGAAAGACAATGTTTTTATGCTATACAATTCTTGGTAGCTGTTCAGAGATGTCCGTTCCATATTGAATTAAGTGCAAAATGATTTAATTCAGTGGAAGCTTACAGCAGTGTTATCAAAGACAATCAGAAATCAAAACCAGTCAGACATCGTGTTGGTTCATGTCCTTGCCCCTGTGCAGGATTCATCAGTATGAATCACTTACAAGAATCACTACAAATTCCTGTTTTCCTGTCATTTTCCATCTTAACACTGTAACCCGTAAAAAATTAACCAACAGTATCACATTATGTTTAAGCTCCTCATTTCCTCATCCCATCATCTATTCTTATGCTAGAGGAACTGACTGTGGAATTGGTTCTGAATATCTGAGGCAAAGAACTAAACAAACAAATAAATAAATAAAAGGTGAGATATGCTTTAGCTAATTCTTAGAATTACATGAAAGTCATGAAAGTGAGTACATTTCCAGCCCCACCCCTTTCCCTTTTATTGTCTGGTTTATTAATAACTCGCAGTGTCAAACAGAATTGGACCAAACAGAAACCGAGAACGAGTTCCTGTCTGTAAATAATGTACTGGTAAATGAATTTAAGGGAAATTCCCAAACCACAGGAACAAACTGAAGCAGTGAAACATGCTGTACATCTGTTCTTCTCATTAAAAAAATGCAAAAACAAACTCATACTTGGACAGAAAAAAGAAAATGACAAAGAATCTGGATTTCAGCACAGCTGCAGTTTCACCACTAATGTGCTGCTCTGAGGAAATCCCACACAGGGAAAAGCGGTCACAGGAGATCTCTGATCAAGTCTGGATGCTGGAATAACAGATTAAGACGAGCGAGGGAGGGGATTTCGGGTCGTTCTCCAATCATGTCTATCCTCACACTTCCCAGCAGAAGTCACAAGACTGTAGCTGAATAAAACATGAAATTCATCTGAAGCTCAGCAGGAAACCATAATACATACAGCCCGAGTGCTCACAAGCTTTCAGGGAAGAAGGAAGAACATCACGGCAACTCTACAGGTCAGCTGGAAAATACACCGGAGATTACAGGGAAAAACCACACTCTCTCCAATAGGGCGGGGCTCGATTTGACTATACGTTATCTAAAAAAATCTGTTTTTACACACTTAATTACTGATACATTTTACACCAAACATGAACCTGACACCATCTTTTAGTTCAAAATTTTTATTGCTGCCCTCCATGTGTTCATCATGGAATCTTCCATCATGATAATGACAAAAATACAATTAACCCTTGGAGCTATTTTGGACATTTTTGTATGTTTCTGATTTATATACAGGCAAAAACTGTTAAAAATGTTTACCATGCAAGTGTCAGGTATGTTCTTTTCCCAGCACAACCTAGCCAATATGACCTGATCATTTATTTTTACACTTAAACATTCTAAAATGTTTCTAAATCTGATTTAGAAAATTATTATTTTTGATGATTGTGATGATTTTTTTACTGTTTGTTTATGCACCAAAAAAAGGCAAAGATATTCCAATAAATGCAAAACAAAAACATGCAAAATACATGCAAAACAAAAACTGATAAGAGTTTGCTCTATCGCTGGGAGATCGTGAGTCTGAATCCCAGGGTGCAAGAGAGCAAAACTGGCCGTGCTCTCTGGGTGGGAGGGGCATACACTCTCCTCCCTGTCAATCACAGCAAGACTAGCCAATTGTAGGCGTCTGTGATCTCGTGTATGTGGAAGAGGGCAGATAGCACTTTTCTCTATGCGAGTTACGCAGAAGTTCAATAAGTGGTTCGGAAAAACGTCTTTCACCTTGAAATACTCGAAGGTGCACACTTTTAGCAACATACTGTATACACACTGCAAAAAATGCTCTTACAAGTGAAAATATCCTGAACGCAGGCAAACTAATCCAATAATTTCATGATGAAAACAAATATAAATTATTACAAAAATGATTAAGCCTTTTTCTAGACTTTTTTCCATGTCTGAAATTCCGTGGAGAGATAATTTTGCTGATTTTAAGCAGATTTATGAAAAAAAAAAAAGCAAAATTATGTAACAATATAATAATGTAAAAAGTCTAGAAATATATTTTTATACTTATTAAGCTTATATTTGTTCTATTGTAATCTCACAATTTTTTACTCAATATATTCTGTGGTTCAGGTGTTTTAGATATAGCTTTCCATCTGACATTGTGTAATATGTATTACTGGTGGTATATAAAAAATAAATAAACACGTCACACTTTCTGAGTGTGATATATAAATGCGTATGCTGTGTGTGTGTGTGTGTGTGTGTGTGTTACATCACAGCGCTGTGGTATGACAGTGACAGGCCAATCCCGCATTACGGGTGGAGATTAAGGTCACGATGGAGGTCTCTATACGATCTGTCTGCTGTGACTGAAGCCGAGCTCTGCCTCTTCTCCGAGGACGAGTAAACGCTAATAAAGCTATATCTGATGTCTTACATGCTGCTGGCTTCACAGTTAGACACTTACAGCACTTTTGTTGTAAACTGTAATTTTCTACAACAGCGAGACTCTTCAGGAGGCAACAGGAGGATAAAAAGGATAAAAACTGGAAATAAGTGCACAAGAGAGAATTTTAGTGTGTGTGTGTGTGTGTGTGTTAAATAAAATACTCCTGAACTCCGAGCAGTGCTTCCTGAAACCATCTTTCTTCTACAGGGGAAATAATTAATAAGATTTTCTTGAGGCTCTATGCTCTAACAGACAAAATTTATGTGTAGTGACATCATCACAAATCACAGGCTAATAATAACGCGGTCATTATCGCTAATGCCTTATCGTTTCTATAGTAACAGCTCACTCCCAGGGACTTGTACAGAGAACACTCCGTTAATATTAAACGGATTGAAAAAAAAAAATTGTTCATTTGGTGAAGTTTTCCTAAAGTAAGGGGATGTTTATTTAACATTTATGGAAGGAGTTTAAGTTTTCCAGCATCTTCAGGGCAGAAAAATTTACGCTTTTTGGTGTTTCTCGATAACATGACAAGCTGCGTTTTCTGAGAAAAAAGAGAGGATGGTGATGGAATGACTGTTTATAGCTACTGTAATGTAAGTGAGAACAGGAACTAACTTGTTTCATGAACATTAAGAGTGACTATAAATGGATAAAAGTATAACATGTTCTTTAATCAATACAAATTGGTATAAGAGGAATAAAACACTTTAGGGGTGTGCTGCTACAGGAAAACTTAACATTAAGTGTAAATATTAAACGACAGATTTCCCAAGAAAAATGGAGTGTGTTCAGTATATATGGAAAACTTCCTGTAAGAGAGCTGTAAGCTGTGGCCCTGACAGTGTGTATCTGTTTCCGGATCTATCCATGGGCTTTTGTTTGAAGCTTCAGGAGCAGTGCAGCCTCTCGCTCGGTTCTTTCATGTCAGAATGTGGACTCTCCAGAGAGAAGAGAGAAACCTTACCTGCACACTGATTTCCACACACACACACACACACACACACACGGTCTAGACATTAACACACACAGGCAGGGACTCAGAAGGCTTCACACAGTGTGTGAATTAAACATTATGTGCAGTCAGTGAGCATCTGCCTGTGGATATTCTGATAAAACGTGAAACCATGATAAACAGACCCACCTCCATGAACCACATCCTCTTACACACTGTTTATATCATACATATATGTGTGTGTGTGTGTGTGTGGCGTACCTTAGTCACCACTCCAGACACCACAACTGGCAACTTCGGTGGGCTGTGAAGAGGAAAAGCATCCCACGTTAAAAAAGCAGTAAAATAATTAAACACATGCACACAGTCAGGTTTGTGCCATAACGATTCTTCCCAATTTAACATTCAGAAAAATCTCAGAAGTTTCTTCACACAGTAAATGGAGTGAAAACAAGCCGGTGGTCCATTACTGAGTTACTTTAGTGCCGAACTAAACAACTAAACATAACCTTTCAAAAATGCCCCGATGTTCGAAAACATGAGCGTGTTCTGCGACGCACAGCGCCATCTGCTGCTCAGGAGGGCAATGCAGAACGCTTGTGAGGAAAAATAATCAAATAAATAAACTAAATGAATGAAATAAATGAAATAAATTGAACGAATGAATGAATGAATGAATAAGAAAAGGCAGGAAGTGACATCAACCTCAACTGGAACAACACAAAAATATTTAAATAATAAACAAACAAACAGACAGACAGATAGATTTATTTCAACAAAGGCCAAAAGTCATGTTATCCACAAATGATGAACTAAAAATAAACAAAAAGTCTTGTGATGGAAATGGAACAGTGAAAATGAATGAATAAATACATAAACACATTAATTTTAAAAACAGCCAAAAGTCATGTGATGCACAAAAGGAACTGTGTACACAAATCTTTCACTCAGTAAATAAATAAAATAAATAAATAAGGCTGAATGTCATGTGATCCACAAAGGAACAGCGTGTAATAAATAAATGGCCGATATTCACTGTGTATTTGTAAAGCAGTGTTGTGTTTCTTTGATATTTGTGTTTTACATTTGTTCACGAATAATAAGGTGTTAAAAAAAAATCTATATTGTCTCCACAGCGCACTGAAGTGTTTCACAGAGGAAACACGTGATGAATTTTTACTGCAGTAATGGAGGAAAAGTGAAGCTCTGAGACAAACTTGAGCATTTTAGAACAAACACTGCAGAGGTGTGAAATCACACAGAGACGATTCCACCATCATATCACACACGCCTACACACCTACAGTCAATACACTGAATAAATATCAAGTATTCAGAAATATGTAAATCTGAATGTAAGAAATGAGATGTTGAGTAACGTCCTCCGTTTCCATCCAGTTTCATTTCCTCCACTCCACCAGCGGGGAGGCGGAGCTGAGGCTAATCACGCTCCTGATTAGCTGAAGGTCAACAAGCACGGCCGCTCCGTTAGCGTCTTCCACTGTCCTCCGCTCGACAGACGCAGCCTAATCGAAACCACTTCTAACGTCAGCGTTAATAAATACGCACAATATCACATTCACGAGGAAGGCAGAAGTCACATGACCATTACGGAGAAAAGGATTAAAGGAATACTCCATCGTTTTTCTGTTAACTACATCACTAGTGTGTGTGTGTGTGTGTGTGTGTGTGACCTATAAATGCAGTAGCGTAGCTCCATGTGAGCGCTGCGTGGTGGAACCGTGGCTCCAGGCCTCAGTCGCCGTCACTTTCTGAAATGACTCTCATTTGTTTTTCGAACAGAGAGCAAGCCACGGCCTCACAGCTGCACACGGAGAGGGTCAGGAGTCATAACTGACCTTGATGTGAAAAATGATCCTTGTCTCGGTACAGAACAAAAATATTACGTCTATCAGACAGGGGAAAGATCCCAAAAACTCTTTCTCTCTGCGCTGCTTTACCAGAGGAACGTCCCGAGTGTGTAAGTCGCTTGCACAGGTTTTACAGTCACACAGGAAATTTGTGGTCAAAGCAGGACTGAAAGATCTGAGGTGTAAAAACAAGCATTTTCAATTCTGATGCACAGGTTATTCATTTATTCATTTATTCACCGGTTCAAACTCCATTTCCTAAACACAAATTTGGCTTCTGGGTTTAAAACAGAGCAGTTGTTTTTTCTTGGGTTGAAAAGGTGAATAAGGCTTCTTCTATGTTTTTAATTTTTTTTTTCTTGTTTAAATTTTTTCAGCACACCTTTTAATGTAATCTTACAGAAAGTGGGTGCTTTTAAAAAGTGCCGCTGTCTGCATTTTTTTGTTCACAGCTGAGCTTCTGAAAGTGATGTAAAGTTTTCAGGAAAGCGTGGAATGACTTCAATTTTTTTTTTTTAACTTCCTGGCCAATCAGGTCGCAGCTCGGGGGTCAAATGAGGGGAGAAAAAAGAGCCAGCAGAAAAATGAGTCTTGTTTATATGAGGAGTGTAACGATTTGCTCAATATCAATAATTTTATGGTGCACTGTTTCTTAAGATAAAAAAATGTAGAGTTAGATTTAACTCATTTTATATTTTGTATAACATATTTATTTATAATAATAATCATCATCATCATCATCATCAAGCTAACTGGGACTCAATATTAGCATTGTTATGGTCACACAGTGCACTTCAGGTTTAAAAAAAACCCCAAAAGAAATAAACAGCTAGCGTAAAAGCAGCTTCAGTGAGTCAAGCCTTCAATTCAAATTAAAGCTGAATTTGCGTAGTTAATAACGTCACAAAGTTTATCATCGACGTTACTGAATATTGGGGAAAATCAATGAGATACAATCAATTAACTAACTAAATAAATAATATTCTCAAACAATTAAGTAAACAAATTAGAGTGATAACTAAAAGCTACAATATAAATATGGGAAAAATTAATATGTATAAATATCTGCATGATACAAGTCTGAACTCCATCAATAAACATTTACAATAAACACGTATTACAGTGATGCAGATCTGTTAATCTGGATTCATTCCTTTGAAATAAACACTGAAATTAATCTGACAGAAAGTTAATGTTAATGAACTTTCTTAGTGAAATGAAATAAAACTGCAAACATTAGTAAGTAAGTGCGCCCCAGGACAGTGTAGAAGAGAAAAATATCACTTTTGCTCATTTATCACTGTGAAAGTCAGCACATCAGCAGTTTTGGGTTTTTATTTTGAGTTTATTTTGAGTTCATTTTGAGTTAATTCTCGATGTGAGGCGTGAGAAGACAGCAGAGAGAGAGAGAGAGACACTGTCTCAGCACTGTAGTGTTTAAATCAGATCAGTGTGTACTATAACACAGTAACGTTGATGTTAAAAAGCCCCGTCGCATCGTAAAATGTTTTATTCACTCAAACATTACAGTCTGATCTCTGGATTAGAGACGGTGCTATTGTTCGCTTTTCAAAAACAGCTCGTTATGTCATTTCACACTTCAGTCTGTAATCTACAGCTCTAATCAGTACACATATACACTTTATAACATATTTAAAGGTATAAGATAACGACCAGTTTATTTAGTACCTGATTTAGTTCATAGGACACGAGTGATAGCGCTTTAGGCCTGCGGGGGGCAGCAGTGTGTCAGCTGAGAAACATCCTCTCTGCCCGAGCACTCACACTCAGCAGAGGAGGAGGAGAAGAAGAAGAGGAAGAGGAAGAGTGCTGAAATAAAGCCAGTGTCAAGGTTAATAACCAGGACAACTAGCTCTGGGCTACATGTGAGGTTTTTTTTGTCTTTGGAGTGACGCACGGCGGTGAGCGGGAATTCTCACGGCTCTGAGAGATGGAGGGATGGAGAGAAAGAGGGAAGGAGCTGAACTTCCCTAAATAAAGCTAATGAGAAAGAAAGAGTCCTGCATAAAGATGACACATTTACATATTTATACTCATGCACCGGGGAAATAAGGGAAAAAAAAGAGAGGGAAAGAGAGAGATAGGAAGATAGATAGAGATAGATATACAGAGACCGAAAGACAGACAGACAGATCAACAGAGAAACAGTTGGATAGAACAACAGACACATCAAGAGGTGGACAGATAGAGAAACAGACAGAACCACAGATAGATACATCGACAGACAGAGAGACAGACATACGGAGAGATCATCGGACTGTCAGACAGACAGAGAGCTAATCAGACGGCCAGATCAACAGACAGACCGAAAATGAGAAATATAGAAAGGAAGGATGGAGAGGAGGGCATGAAGAGAGACCGCCATGAAGTAGAGCGCAGATAACAAAGAGGCGGGGGGGGGGACAAAGAACGAGTGAGAGAGAGAGAGAGAGAGAGAGAGAGAAAGAGAAAGAGAGGGAGACTTGCTCTTTGTTCATTTTTGGAAAGTGACATCATTGCCAATTAAAAGCTACTGCTGACCCTAGCAACCCAGCATCACCATAGCAACCGTTTCTTTGCTTCCCCCGTGTCACATGACGATGTGATGTGACGATGTGATGTGACGATGTGAAGACGTGACAATGTGATGAGGTGTGGGAAATCCTCTACGAGCTAACGACACAAAACCGGACAGAATATTTCAGTCTCTTTCCTCCACCACGTCCCTCTGGACCCAGACACACTCAAAAACTATGACAGCACGGCTGCTCAGCTGGGAATAACTCCGCTCTCACTGACTTACTTAACTCCACCTCACACTGTGTTTGCCTGACACCTTTACACTGCGCACTACACACTGTACATTACACACTACACATTATATACTGCACACTATACACTGCACACTGCAGGCTATACACTACAC
>CM040475.1:19468335-19552741 GCA_022758105.1 Pangasianodon gigas | reverse complement strand
AAAAGCCCTGGATCCCGGGAGTACTCTGAGTAATCGGTTCCTTCTTTGTGCCTGCTTGGCCATGTGTCGTCGTACATCACGCTGAGCCTGCTGGAGATGGAACATTTCATGCTCTGACACTCGGATCTGCTGAGCTGTGGATTATGGGAGATGTATCATTGCCCTCTGTCGGTTGACGTACCTGTGAATCTATTAATTACAAATGATGTGAAGAAAGAAAGAGCTCCGGGTATTCTTACAGCGCTTTTCCACCAAATATTCCATCCCTGATGGAGTACCCGTATCATTTTCCAACCATGTAACAACCATGTGAAAGTAGGAGGAGTTATCTGATGGAGATAAGTTAAAAAAAAATAGTACTTGAAATAACATTTACGTTTACATGTGCATGGTGCTTTCACATTTCTTTCTCACAGAGTCTCTCACTTATCGAGGTGGCATACAACCCATACAAAGCAAAGGGTGCCAATACTTTAATCTTACTGAAAATGCAGACAAAGTTGAGTGCGACTTTTTTCAAACAGCGTAAAATACAAATAAAACGTCATATATCTTCTGTGACTGAATCTTAAATTACGCTCTATGTACAGTGGCTTTATGTCATACCCTATGTAGGGAGCAAATGTAGTGAATAGGACGTATCATGACAGTGTCTGACTTTTATTTGGATCATAGATACTGTGGCAAATGTAAAATTGAGATAAATGTTAGCAAAAAATTTTACAGTGGGTAATTACATAAAAATCTGAGACACTGAATTTTATGATAAAATTGTGATGTCTCTTAAATGTCAGAAATTTTTTTCTGTTCAAAAAAATCGACACTACAACTGAAGATCGCTGTGCCATACTGTTCGGTGAAATAGTCATTCTAGCTAGAGATCTTCCAGATTCTGTTTGGTCAGAAGGTGTTGATTAATTTTCTGTAACAGCAGCTCTGACAGTAGTGCAGGTTTATAATAATGCGCTCGTTCTAATACATTAATCGTTTCTATAGTAACAACTCATTCACAGGGACTTGAACGGCGGATGCTCCACATAAACGGGTTTTAAAAAATTGTTGATATGGTGAAGTTTTCTGTAAGGAGACGTTTATTGAATAGGGGTGTGATGGTCATGATTTGTTCTGATTCACGATACTGGCTTCACAATTCGATACTCAGAATTCTTAGAATTTCGAACAAAATTTGAATAAAGGAAAATTATGAAAATTATTAAAATGTACTACAGGTTCACCATATCTTAAAGAAATTAAATAAATGTATAAATTCTCCCCAAAATTTGATTGAATAAACAAAGTCTCTGACCCGAGGAAAATGATGAGCTCCAAAGCAGAGTCTGAGGCGTCATTTTAACTGGAAATAGAGCTCCAAAGTCGGATAAAACGCCCGAACTTCTGCAGTCTCTTTCTTGGGCTCTGTAGATTGCAGTGGTGTGAGGCTGATGTGGTTTGAATGCTACTACTTAAGAGCTCTGTTTAACTGTTATAACATGGTTATGTAACCACATAACCTATAATGCATGTCGGCCGTTGTGATCCGGAGCTATCGGTCAGCGCACGCGCTATATATTTAACTCTATGGATTGCACAGTTTGGGACCTCTAGTGTTCAAACAGTGGAATTGCATTAGATGCATAATTAACAGAATGCTCATATACCTGATATGAATCGCACATTCCCACAATGCACATAGTCATATTTTTGAATCGCGATGCATCGTTACACCCCTATTAGTTAACATTTATGGAAGGAGTCTCCAGTTTCAGTGCTTTGTAACAGTCAGAGGTAAAGCTGTAACCTTAATTTTTCTGACATCTTCAGGACAGCTTTGCAGTTTCTCTGTAACGTGA
Organism: Pangasianodon gigas; assembly: GCA_022758105.1. NCBI lineage: Eukaryota > Metazoa > Chordata > Actinopteri > Siluriformes > Pangasiidae > Pangasianodon > Pangasianodon gigas. Next base: position 19,550,891 of record CM040475.1, on the reverse strand, counting down.
CAAGCTGCATTTTTTGTGTTTTATTAACGTCAAGAGAGAGAAAAAGAGAGAAAAGAGAGGCTGGTGAGGGAAAGACTGTTTATAGCTGCTATACCGTAAGTGAGAACAGGAACTAACAATAAATGAATCTATAGTATGATGTCAATCTTTAATAAATAAAAAAAGTAATAAAAATCATTGGCAAATTGCTTATGCATAAGAGGAATAAAACGCACAGGGATGTGCTGTTATACTCCCTGTCACTGATTATGTTCTTGTAAAAGCACAGCACCAAGTGTTTTATCGTTTACTTGACAAATCAGTGGTCTGCAGTAGTTTTAGCTCCGCCCACATGTCCCTGTCCAGCTCGCGTGGTACTCTGTAGTGGAAATAAGATAAGAACCTTCATACATTAAACTCAAAGACAGAAAATCATTGATGCTGAAAACTTTTTTCACCATGGCAGATGAAGCTGAAGATTTATTGTGTTGTGTGACGATAAAAATCAAACAGCGCTAAAGATTGCAAACAGTAATTTTATTGTCCTGGCACCAGAACATCATCAAAATCCAGCCTGATTATCTATGGAGCTCGGAAACAACAACAACTGAGACCGGGGATTGACATTATTATTATTTTTTTTCTTCTCCTTTCTTTTTCTCTGTTGGAATTAGAACATTTAGGTGAACAGAATTTTTTAATAGAAGTCTTTTCTTGCCATTTTGTTGCTTTTTCGTGACACCAATATCTGCACATAAAAATGATATAGATTTATATTTATACGTATATTTATATAATCGTCATCATTCTCTATGAACATCTCAGTCTAGTAGTTTTTTTTTTTTCACGGTGCTTTGCCAGTAGAAGTCGGACGGTAGAAGCCACCCCGCCTGTCATCATCTCAAACATGGACGACACACGGCACACACTCGGCTAACACAGAGAGACAGATTTTGTACATCTTTGGAGGAAATTAAGCTCGTAGAGATCTCGCTCTCCGGCTTGTTACTCCAGTGTTGCCTAGATGAGTAGCTTAATTCCAGAAAAAAAACCCCAACACATTCATGAACAAAAGAAATGGTGGAAAGTAAATAATTAGTGGTATAAACGCACCAAATTTGGGTTAAAACATTTCCAGTGGTGATTTACTTTTGGCACAACGGCAGTCATCTCATCAGTCAGGTCAGGCATGGATGACAAACAGTTGCATCTTTTTTTTTTTAAATGTTTTAACACTCTTATCCCAAAACAAAAATGTGAAAAAAATGACAAATCAAAATGTTTAAATATCTACACGTCTTTTGTTAGGCAGTGAGAAAGCACTTCATCAATACGGAGAGTGGAATGATATTCTCTTAACTGCTTTCAAAATGTTGGTCTAGAAACACAAACGCACTCACGTTATCAGAACGAACAATACTCCTCCGGAAACATACCCTGTTCTGAAAATGAGACACTGATAGCTGAGACATTACTCTAAAATAAAAGTGGTCTAGGTTTTTTTTTTGTGCTGTAAAAGAAGATCCAAAGTCACCTCCGAGTGGCAGCAGTGTAATGTACACCAATCAAGTACAAATCAAACGAAGAGGAATAACAGAAATAGATAAAAAGGCTGGAAAAATCTCAAACAGATCTCAAACATTCGGCAAAACTCAACATGACTCACAATGAGGTGGTGAGAGAAAACGCTAAAAAAAAAAGTGAAAAGCTGTTCCCAAAATTCCACATAAACATCTTTTACGCATCTGTCCACATACCCTTGCATCCTTGCTAGTTAAATTCCCTACTTTACAAATCCCTTTCAAGCCCTTTCAGGGTCAAAACTTTCTGTCATCTTTCGTAAATCCTTTCTTTTTTGTGCTTACATCCCGATATTCCCTCTTCAATCCTGCTCTTTCCATGGAACAAGCCTTGTGACGAACGAAATGTGTTGACGAAAATGTGGTATGCATGCACATGCACAGTTTTCCAGCCTCTCTTTGCAAGCACCCGGATTTCGTCGGGTAGTAGTCACTGGGAAGGGGGAGTCATCCACTGGGTCATCCAAGGGGTCATCATTCATCGAGTCCTACACCCACGAGTCGGGCGAGGCGGGGTAGTGACTCGTCTCGTAGTTGAGTTCGCTGTAGGGACGGGCGGCTGAGTAGAAGTCCACGTAGTTACCGGTGGACTTGAGTCCCAGGTGCATGCTGAGGTCAGCGGCAGGAGCGGGCCGATGGACCTGATCTTCGAAAAAAGGTTCTTCAAAGTTTCTAGTGGAGTTCTGAAATGGAGGAAGCACCTCGTAGTCCTTTCGGACGCTCTCCTGTGGAGCTGGATGGGCCGGGATCTGCAGTGAGGAAACAGCGAGGAAACACTATAATCATATACACTCTGAAAAAAAATAGGTACAGAACTGAGTTATTAACGTAGTGTCACTAGTCGTTTGTACCTTTAGTTAAGAAGTAGTTAAGCTGCAGTACCAGTAGAAGCGTAAGCTCTATTGTAGCCTTGTAACTGTCCCTACGTTTGCGCTTACAGACAGCTAAAAACAATTTACGGTTGCACCAAATTGCGTCCAAGATTTATTTTATAATGAAGCTCTGAGTTTAAACTTGTTGCTTTATTTTCACTTTGGCTAACGTTTTCCTACATCACCCACAACCCCTTTCAACTACCTGCTGATAGCGGTGCAGTGGGATTTAGCCCTTGCTTCATGTCTACCTAAGCGGCGCTTTAGTGATTTAGTCTGTGCAGCTCTATCACCTCCTCATCTGTACACTCTGCTCAAACAGATCAGCTTCCAAAGCTTCAACTTTCACGCTAATATCACCATCAACCGCATCGCGCTCGTCATCTCGTACATCACTAACTAGCCGAATCTCTGCAACTGTATAGCTGCATTGCATTCTGGGACTTTAGACGTAGACTTCTATGTCTATGCTGGATTTCTCATTAATATCACATCGTGGTGAATGAGAAAAATCACTAAACACATCACAAATATTTCAATATAAAGATATTCAGTGTGTTTCATGGCACTAAATATTGAGAACTATTGACTCTGTGGATCAGTTGTTACCTGGTTGTGCTTTATCTCTTCGTTTGGAGTCGCATATGAGTTGCGGAACAGCGTCGAGGTTCCACACGAGACTTGAACTGTAGGACAAGACAGAAAGACAGAGAAGGAGTGGGCGGGGCTGATACATTTTAATTTTTTTAATCATGACTCATACAGGAAATGAAATAAGTCTTTCGAGTTCTGCACTTCAGTTGATTTTAACGTGTTTAGAAGAGTTCAAAGGGACCGCTCGATCAGCGAGGGAAATAAGTCAGAGAGCTAACGCCTTTAGAGCCTGCAGCTACAGGATGACAGATCAATCATACAGGAAATGATGTCATTGTTAAAATTGCTCCTGACTGCTTATGGAGGAGCTTAGGTTCTGCTGAACATTAGCAAGAACAAACTAGATGCAATGAAGTAAATGAAGGGTCACGTCCTGAGAGCTGATACTGCATCACTTCCTCTTCTTTTCTCTTTCTTCTCCCTGCTCTTCTCCTCTTCCTTCTCTCCTCTCGTTCCTCTCCTTTTTTTCTTCTCCATCTCTTCTCCACTTTCACATCCTCCTCTCCTTCTTACACCTTTTTTCTTACACCTTTTCTCTTCTCTGTCCTGTCTTCTACATCCTCCTTCTCCTCTCCTTTTCTCCTCCACTTCCACAACCCTCTCTCCTTCTTGCTCCTCTCTTACCTTTTTCTTCCTCCTCCTCCTCTTTGCCTCACGTCTTTCTTTCCACCTCTCCTCCACATCCGTCTTTCCACCCTCCTTCTCTGCTCCTTCTCTTCATCCTGTTCTTCTGTCTTCTCATTTCCACTTCTCCTTCTCTTACTGCTTCCTCTCCTCCACAACCTGCTGACAGTCTCCTCCTATCCTTCTTCTCCTCTTGTTCCTCCTTTCCTCCATATCCTTCTTTCCGTACACCTTCTCCTGTCTTCCTCTTCCTCATATCCTCATTCCTCTTCTCCCACCACCTCCTCTCCTGTCCTCCAGCTCCATCTCACCTCTTCACCTCTACTCTTTTCTTCTATTCCTCCTCTTCTCTCCTGCTCTCTTTTTATTTCTACTCCTCATCACCTCTTTTAGTCTCCTCCTCTTCTCTACCTGCTCTTTCAGCAACTCCTCTTCCTCTCTTCCTCCCCGAGCACTCACCTGCTGTGGCGTCTTTCCTGGATGCGTGCTCGCCTTTGTTTCCATGGAAACTAGCATTGGTTCCAGTGGACTCATAGTCGGTCTTCCTCTCCTTGAGGCTGATCATCTCTCTGGGCGAGGCGGGGGCGCTTGCTGCGAATCACACACACACACATATACACACAGATTGTCCATAAGCGTCTAACGCATCACTCCACCTGTCTCTCTCTCTCTCTCTCTCTCTCTCTCTCTCTCTCTCGCTCTGGGCTTTAATCTCCCTCCTTCTCATCTCCGTCCCTCTCTGTGGCTTCCTTCGTCTTTATTCGTTGTCACTAGATGAAAGTCATGCAGAAGTGTGGCTCATTATTCTTCATTAGTGTGGTTCAGCATGGCAGCAGGAATGTGATTTCCGACAGAATGGTGGAAAAAAAAGTCAGCTCCAACATTCCTAATTCCCATGAAAGACACTTACAAGGACAATTTATTTCAAGAATAAATACAGTTCCTGGCATGCCTGCAAAAACACGTTCAACTCTCATCAAAATTATTCTTACACTTACTAATGAATTTAGTTACTACTTTAAAAAAGCTGTACAACTTTACTGTACTGTAAAAATTTCCCACTTTATCTTAAATTTCTATGAACACAAACCAGGAAATATCACATTAAAAATATTTAATATTTGGGTGATTGCATGAGGTGTCGGTTGCGTCCCACTGAGGAATGTAACATTTCTCATTTACAAATATGTAGGTAAACTAAAAGTAAAATCAATTTAACATCTCATCCTTGAAAAATCCTTTTCCTCAAGTCATCCATTATAGATTATAAAAACTTTACATTCTATTTCATTCACTCAACCCTGTTACCTGAACACACTCACCCCTATGAAATATTTCCACAAGTCACAAGTCACATGTTCAACAGGAAATTGCATCAACTAAATTTCCTGAAGATCATGAGAAGAAGAAAAATGCATTCCCTCATTCTTTTTTTTATGATATTGTTTTTTGGACAAGGTCACTATGAAAGTACAACCCCCTCACCCAATTTATAGATTTAAAGTAAGTTATTAATGAAGAGTATATTATTAGAATGTCATTAATGTTCTCGTATAATTAGCACTGATGCTAGTTAACCACATTGTGTGTATTCGCTAATACTACGCTAAAAACTTGACACTGTTACTCATTTTAGAACAAAATGCAGCAAATAAACCTTGTAAAAAAAGAGAAGTTGTTGTCTGAGATGAGGTTAACACATATTTGGATTGATTTAGATTTATTGCTGAACAATGATTTTTTGAAAAAGGTTAACTTTTAGATTAAGAATTGAATTTGGCAAGGCACAAGTCCAGTGTGACAAAAGACACCACAGTCCCGCCCACTTGATTTCTATTGGCTCACACGACTGAGGTTCATGAACTCACATGTCAAAGTTCACCTAGATAAAGTCAATGTGATGGGAAAGTAGCTGCTATCAGATAAAAAAATGTGCATGAGCTTTTTAGATTATATATCATTTTAGTCTGACTGCTGCTTTAGCTGAAAAAGCAGAGAAACTCAGATTTCAGGTTGCCATACCAACAGGTAAAAAAAACCCTGCAAACGCTACGACTAAACTGTGAATTCTGGTACATCTGAGTACAACTAACTTTGGCCTTGAAAATCAAACCACGGATAAATAAAAGTGCAAAAACTTTCCAAACTCCAATCCAGTCGAAAACAAAATAACAAACCTCCAGTTTTTTTTTTCACTGCTAGTGTGAAACAATTTCTGCAGCAAGATGCAAAGCAATGACTGGCAAATAATTCATAAATTATTAAGCAATACATTTAAGGGCTGTGTGTGATTCTTCCATACTTTTTCGGTTTCTGATGCAAAGGTCCTGAGAGCACCAAGTCTGAGATAAACACTGATGTAAATATATTTACTTCACTCTACTTCCTATTGTCCTGCTGTCTTAATATAAATGAACAAAATGATACAAACTGAACACGTTAAAAAAAGTCGGCTCTCTGTTTCTCCAGACGTTTAGAAATTCTTGCCAAGGACACATTATGAACACTAGGTAGCATTAGTACATTACTCAGCTCATTGCAGTCTGGCCATCTGTTGAGTATAATTCCACAGATGCAAATATTAGTGCACCCTGTTCCTCTCCTGCAACGCTCTCTGAGGGACTAATCAGCATTTATTGTGTCTAGTGGTGTGATGTATTAAACAGAAAGCACCAGAGAGACGCGGCGTTTTCTCATGATCTAGCCGTCGTTCCTGTTTATTGCCTCTTCTTGGCATATTTTCAAAAACTGTAAGATTCCAAGAGTCTTCACACAGAACTTTTAAGCTGTCAAAATGTCCACTGGGAGCCTCTAATGAGATAAATGAAGGCTTTTGCTCTCTCTCTCTCTCTCTCTCTCTCTCTGTATATATATATATATATATATATATATATTTACATATATATATATATGTAAATCCATGCCATCATTACAGTAGTGAAGAGAAGTAGAGAAGTTTCTCTACAGCTTCTGCTGTGTGGAAGTTCACATATTTAAAAGTTTAAAAGTTATGGTACATTCACGCTACAACAAAGAGAAACACTTCCTCACGCCAGCAGTTAAGTGATTTATTTTCCTCAGCATCATTTCCCAAAGTGTTTTATTCCTCTTATGCCACAGCGATCTGCGAATGATTGCACCTTTTTATTTACTAAAGAATGACACAGTTTACAGTTACATAAACCTGTGATTTGCAGCTGCAATACTGTCAGAGCTGCTGTTATAGAAAATTAATCAAAACCTTCTGACCAATCACAATCCAGAATTCAAGAGCGCTGTGGTATAAAACTCCTTATAATTTTCACACACACTTGTTCCTTCGCGTTGCTTTTTCTCTCAGCACTTTGCACTCATAGTAGTGTGAAAGCAGCCTTTCCTTCCTGGTTTTAACAGTTTTTTGCAAAGTCTTGCCAATTTCCTAGTCATGCATTTCTGAGACTTTAGTATTCTCTGTGTGCATTTGTCTGTTTTGTGAGATTCCTGTTCTTTATCCTGCTTAATTATTCAAAATCTCTCAGCAGCAGTAAGCATGCTATATCTTCAACCTCAGTCAAGTAGACTTGGAGCCATCTTGTCTTTGTTCTGGTCTCTAGGGAACCTCAGAAGCCAAGAAAAACATAGAAAATGCCTCAAACCCTGGCTCTGGTCCCTGTATTTGGGCTGGAGATGTAATAACAGCTCTGTGGCAGTGCAGAGGAACTCGCAGTGCTTTGGGTTGTGTGATTGCAGCACTGTGTTAGAAATCAATTTGGCTGTTTGTCTCTATTTCTGCTCGAACCCTGGTTGGTGTCAGGGCTGGTATCAGGAGAACACCACATGCTGCTCAATTTAGAGCTCTAATTTTTCTCTTTTCAAGGCCACTGCTATTAACGTTGTACTTGTCCAGGCTAGAACACATCAATGTGTGGAAAAAAGATATGTGGAAAAGTTTTCATCTATTTATTTCTCTCATCCTTATATATCTAACATGTTATTTTCACAGGCTGTGGGATGGTACAGCACCTGATAAAGATCACTGCAGTCTTACTTACAAACCATTCCTTATTACAAACATCTCCATTATGGCAAGGTCATGGAATCAAGAAATAATCACATTTCTCAGGAATTATATTAAATTAGATGGGAATATTAAATTTGAGCTTAGCAAGTTTTAAATACGACATGTAGAAAAAAACTGAAGAATACTTTATTTTACACCAAGGCCCTGATTTACTAAAGGTCTCTGAGTGTTTAAAACACACTGAAAATGCAACTTCAGGCGTGTGTATGTTAAAATGAAACATACAAGGGGGAGTCAATGCAAATTGAATAATTTTGCATCTGAAGAGTGATTCACTAAAACTGAAAGTCATCTCAGGAACAGAGATTGAATGCGCAAATTAGCATGATCGATGGGCATGTTTTAAATTTGCAAAAGTCCATTTCTGTCATTTAGGAAGAAAGGAAACAGCGACGGGGTGATGTGATAATGACACAAAATGTGTAAAAAATAGAATAAAATAATATAAAAGTAATTTTTATGTACTTTATAAACTACATGCTAGTAAATGTAAGGCAAATAATGAAAGCAAATTAAATGATAAAGTGAAATTTTTTTTTTAACAATTTTAAATCAGTAAAAGAATATCGCAGGTATTGTACTCCAACAGGTTTCATCTTTATCGAAGCACAGCGTTTAGTGTATATGTTTAAATATAGAATTTTCTTTTACCTGAAATACTGTGTATGTTCCTCAAGGATCTCAGTAAATCAGGGCCTTGGTTTTTGGGAATAAAAAATAATATGGACAGATGGAACACTTGGCTTTTGAGTAACCAAAAAAAGAGAAAAAGACCCACTCCCAACATAATCAATAATCCATCAAATGCAGACAGAGGAGGTGATTTAGTCTTAATGATAAAAAATGATCTGAGAGCTTAATGCATTAGCGCAAAAGCTGCCAGTGAAGAAATCAGCATGACTACTCTCCTCCTTACAAGAGCCTTTTTCCCCCCTAAAAACCCCAGTGGCTGATTCATCAAGCAAAGCATAGCAAGCTGAGAAATATTTCTCACATCGTTCAGTGACTGTGCTTCAGTCATTTAAAGAGCCATTAGCTCCGGGTCTCTCTGCTCCACAGCTCTGCTCAGTCCTCCAGCAAAACCCCAAACCCCTGAAAGCAGGAAAAGGCACTTTTCTGCTTCATCAGGACACCAAGTCCACCGGAAACGGCATTAAAACACCGAGCAGCTCATACAGCAACGTGCTGGGTTCAGGGAGGACACGTCCAATGTGTCAGGTTTATCTACACACACTCAGCAGCTCTGACAGTAGCGCAGCTGCCAATCACAGGTTTATATTAAAGCTCACGTTCAAATACGTTATCGTTCCTATAGTAACAGCTCAGTCACAGGAGCTCGTACGACAGATGCTTCAATAAACCGATTAAAAAAAACCGATGGTGACGTTTTCTGTAAAAAGACATTTATTTAACTCCTTACTTATGGAAGGAGTCTCCAGTGTCAGCGCTTTCAAACAGTCAGGGGTAAAACTGTAACTTTAAGTTTTCAGACAGCTTCAGGACAGAGGAGTTTACACTTTCGGTAACATGACAAGAAGCATTGAATTTTTGTCTTATTAACTTCCCGAAAGACAATAAAGAGAGGCTGGTGAGGGAACCACTGTTTATAGCTGCTGTAATAAAAGTGACAACAGGAACTAACTTGTTTCATGGAAGATCTACGACACTATATGTAAAATTGTAATGGTCAGTGTGGTATAAGAGGAATAAAACACTTCGTAATGTGCTGTTACATGAAAATAATCAACTTTGTGAAGGTGTAAAGGTGATGTAATGTAATATGATGTCACTATTTAAGATATTAACTATATTTCAGTAATCTGTGGAATTTAATCAGAAATTAATGAACTTTTTGTATTATTGCATAAATTTATGGTAAGTTATTGTATACTTTTTAAATTGTAATTAAAATATTATTTTTTTAAATTTATTGTGTACATAACACAGGACTAAAAAATTATTACAAAACTGTTGCTTCCCCAGACATTTTTGAACACAAATATAATTTCAGATTATTTGTATCATGTAGGAATTTGATTGAATTTGATAGTGTTAACACATTGAACTAGTTGCATTGACCTAAAAATGTTTTGTTGCTCATTTTCACCTCTACGTAATGTCTCATGCTTCTTGTTGAAGTGTGCAACAATAATCTGCCAATATTTTTGGATTCCAGTTGCCCTGCTACGGCTTTTCCATCATTGCAACATCTTGAGACCTTTCACTAGGTTCGTCACTGACTCCAACAAGATTTGCACAGAACAGGTCTGAATGCAAGTGCAGAAAATGAATCTTTAGTGACCTGTTCAGCCACATGGGTTTTCTATGCTTAAAGCATTTTGTCAACCATCTGAACCTAATTTGGTACTCTATAGTTCCCAAGAAATTTATCAGAAACTCTCATATGCCTTCAATGCAATTTTCTCTGGCCCCACTATAAGTTCTTCAAACTGCCTGTCATCCCTGACCTGTTTAACTTCTGGAAATTCCTTCCTTTATCTTGGCTTCAGTTGGAAAATACCTGTCTCACTTTCACACCCAAAACTTTTCAGATAGAAAAATCTTCTTGTCCAGTGTAATAGTTAATTGAAAATCTACAAGGTAATAAAATTCACATATTCTTATTTTGGAAAACTGCTGATAATAAAAAAAAAACCTTAAAATCTGAAAGTATAACTGTTGTGCGTATGTTGAGAAGAGAAGCTCGTCCTCACCTGAACGATTGTTGGGCGAGGTCCGGACCGGAGAGATGGAAGGCGTGCGTGAGGAAGAGTACGGTCGTTGTCTGTCTCTTTCTATCGTTGAAGCAGAGCCGATAAAGTGATACTGTGAGTAACCGTCCTGCAGGAAATCAACGAGAGAGAGACAGAGACAGAGACAGAGAGAAAGGAAGGAAGGAATGTATAACAGTGAAAAATCTTGAATAAAGTGCTAGCAACTGGAGATTTATTTCATTGTTGATCAAAAGACATTACTAGTTTGTCTTAAATAAGAGTTTATCAGAAATGTAGCAGGAAAGAAGCACAACACAAAGACACCCGGAGTAAATGAGATGATATCAAGTGTTAGTCAATAAAATAAGACAATAAATAACACAGCTTGTGAGGAGAATTCTCATAATGACAATTTACAATTTCTTTATGTCAACAAATGTAGTTAAATATTATTTGTTACACAGAACTTGCTAAAGGAGTGTGTGTCAAAAAATCGTAAAATTGCAAGCAAACATGTAGCTTAAAGTGCAAATCAGAGGGCGGAGTCAATGCAAATGGATTCGTTTTGCGCCTGATTTACTGCAGAGCTGTTTTCAGAAAGTTGGTTTATTCTGAAATAATAAAGCTTTATCTCGATCAGGGTCGCGGTGGATCCCGAGTCTATCCCGGGAACACTGAGCACAGGCTCAGAAAGGGACGAGTTTCCACACACTTTCATAATTTCTCATGTCATTTACGCTCTCTGGTCTGATTAGCAGCCACGACGGAGACAATTGGACAGAGATGTATGTGATTACTGTCTCCCTGTCACACATTTGCCCTGCGTGGCTAGGTTAAGGATCAGAAGTGAGTCTTCACACTACATGAAGGCATCATGACTCCCCTGAGAGCCATCAGGAGCCGTTCAGCTTGACATTTTCGTACCCTCTTGGTTCGGAAAAGGGATTTTTGGGCAAGATCAAAGGCTTTCTGACACACAGCAGTTCAAAGCTGCCCCACTTTCTGCCTGCCATCCCTCCCATGCCAACACCTCTATATCTCTGCCACACGGCCCTGCTGGGGAAGATGCGCAGCTGTTCCTGAGTGACTATTGTTGAAGATAAACACACTGGACAGGCAGCTGAGGGCAGCATGCAGCAAGGAGGGAAAAGAAACACAGTGTCTGGTCTTCGCCAAGCTATTTTAGGCATTTTCCTCTTTGAAAAGAAGGTAGTATACGCATATCCCTGTCAGCATTTTACACACTGCACGCATGCAAAGATTACAACAGAAGGAGATGGTTTGCTAAAATGGACTCTAATTATTGACTTTTTACACCACAACGATGTTGAAGTCTGGGTTCTGATTGGACAAATCACAGGTTTAAATTAATGAGCTTGTTCATTTCTATAGTAACAGCTCATTCACAGGGAACTATATGGTGGACTCTCCACATAAACAGATTAAAAAAGTGTGTAATCTCTGATATGGTGAAGAACAGGAACTAACTCGTTTCACAAACATCCCTCAACATTAAATGTAACTATAAATGGATATAAAGTATGACTTACTGTTCTTTAATAATAGGAATATAGGAAAATCATAAGCTTTTGGATGGTAAGAGTAACCTCATCACTCCACCCTGCTGTTGATTATTTTTCTATAACAGGAAAACATCAGCAGAGAAACACAGAGGAAAGAATGGATGCTGCAGAGAAGCATCGGGTTCCAGTGCAATTAACATCTCAAATTACAATTATTCCAGCATCTCGTAAGTCTTTTTTCCTCTTCATTAGTGCCTCAGGCCTAATGTGGCCATGATTGGTGGACGTTAAAGGATGTATAAAGCTAGAATCTGTGCATCTACCCAGTTTGAATACTCAGCAATCAAGACATGGTCCAATAATCCTATTTTTATCATGTTAATTCCACCCTTATGCATGATGTGCTAGCCCAATTCTCATTTACAGATAAGACCACAAAAGAGCAAGCTGACAGAGCAGAGACAAAGCCATCGTAGCAACTCAATATTCTCTCACAGCAGTGCTTAACACTCAGGTGGCAAAATCTCTGGTTTGGTAATTTGTGCTCGGGTGATCCGAGGGCAGTGTTCATTACCGAAACCCCAACGGCGTCAGTGCATCATCCAATCTAACAGCCTGGCTGAACGTGTCGGCTTGCAGCACCATGTACGAGACCTGGGGCTTGGAATCAGGAGTGTAACATCTCTATTACTGTTTATACCTGCATTCTGATTTATTCGCAATGCAGTATTCCTATGCCACAATGTAGCACGGTGTTTAAGCAGGAACTAGATTGCTGACTCATATCTTTACTCTATTCACTCTATTCAGAGTCTGCGAGTCCAAAAGTTATGTCAATATTTATTCACAGAAACTTGGCTCATCTTAAGTCAATTTTCTCAGTGTGCCATTCAGATTTCACAAATCACGTGTGTGTGGCTCACACTACCAAGGTTAGCAGATTTTCCTGGAGTAGAAGTGTTTTTCAGCAGCATCTATTCCACCACCTTTATACACAGGCACTCGCCTTTAAGCCTGAAAAATGTGCTTAAGTTCAAGCTCACAGTCATTCTATGTAATGATGATTCAGATCAATGCACCAATTTAAAAGGCAATGAATGAAAAGATATATTGATTATTAGCGAAAAAGGACAGACAACTGGTGTGCAAATTTTTTAAATATTTTTAAACTGACGTGTAAATAATTTAACAGGCTACAAGCTGATTTGCCCGTAATATTTAAAATAGTCCTTCTCTACATCATCATCATTCGTGAATTAACGGTAGGCCAAACTCTACTTAGATTCTGAACAAAGTTGGTCACATATCGATCTGAGACGACTAAACCAAATCGTATCGTAGCAGATTTGGGGGTATCATCAAATATCGAATTCGTTGCCTTATGAAACGTATCGCATTGTGGGGAAGCCTGAGGTTTACTCCCCTAGTAAAAACACATGCTAGCCAGCTTCTTTACCTCCTTAAGGGTATTTAATAACTATCATAACTATAAGATTGACCACATCATATATTTTCATTTGCCAAGTTTCTTAACCAAATCTTGGAAATCTTAGCAAAATGTCATTGTGATCTTTGGGAGCAAGTAAATGTGTGATGGTTTGTGACCAGACCAAACAATGTACGCAAAAAACTCTATCCATCCCCATGGTACTTCCTTCCTGATTTCCTCTATATTTATTTATAATCTGGTTTTGTTTGGCTCGCCCACAGCCATAATACTGACACCTCAAGTGGCATGGTGGTCTAATCTCCACCTCCTGACTGGAGGATGAGGATGAGGGCGAAAAAGGGCACGACCACTCGGAATAACTGTCATTACAGTCTGACGAGATGAGACGCATGGCTTCAGCGAAATGTTAATAATAGCAATCTGAATGTTGGTGGCCTTTCTTTAATGTCAACCTTCGTGACATTAGGGATGACATCCAGAGCTCGGGCAGGAGGAGAGGAAATGAAAAAATGTGGACTGTTCAGGCTGAAGGAGAGGAGAGAAAAATAAAAAGCGAGGGACGGTCACACGCCTTCAAAAAATCAATATGAGTTTTTTTTCATAATAAACAGCGCAACAGACATAATAACTCTGCCGAAGCGATGTGACGTGGTTCTCGTTCAGCCTGTCTTTCGTGACCTTGACCTGGCGGCTGATGTAAGTGTGTCAGTCCTGCTGTCCACATCACTTACAGCTGACGAGCTGCAGTTCACTTCTCAGCCTGAAGGGGGCATTTTAACACCGCAATGCAAAATACACAACATTTTATTTGTGCTGAATTTAATAAGAAATAAAATCAAATAAAGAGTGCTTTTCATGATAATTAAATCGTGAAAGTTCTCCATATTTGCATCAGGATTTAATACTAAAGCTACATCCACATTAGCAAACAATAAAGCGAACAATAAAGTGTTGAGTCACTTCCTGTAACACAAGCCACAAGTGTGACAGCAGCAACAGCAACATGCGACAACATCGAATCTCACCACATTTTCCTCGCTGTTCTGATATCAATATGATACTAATGATGATATCTGCTCAATTTCTTAGACTGATCATACCCTGTGTGTTGTTTCTAGTTTCTATTCTCAGAACCTTTAGTTTCTACTTTTCACTACGCACAGGAAAATATAACAAGAGAAATTTATTATTATAACTGCCTGGAGTGTAGTAAGTTTCAAAGTTGCTTAAAAGAAAAATATTTCGAGCCTTACAAAGATAAAAGAAGACTGCAAAAGATTGCATGCCCTGTGGTTTTTAAATTAAAACCAAACAGAAATCAAAGATGTTAAGAAATAAGGAATATATAATAAAAATAAAATAAAATATAATACATTAAAACATTCCTGTATTAAAAAATGTTATGCAAACTTTTGCACTTGACTGTACGGGAACTTTGAACATAAACTGTATTTTTAAAGTTGAAGTAAAACTTGATTGTTTCAGCATATTTAATTAAATATTTCAAACATATTTTAGAAATGCATTCAATTTTGCTAGTTTATTCATTCCAGGATTCTGTTTGCATTTTTCTGGCCCTGAAATTAGCTTCGCCCCCATTTCAAACAGATCTGTTCAGTTTCTTTAGGTGGCAATATGAGGAATATGTACTTTCAACAGGTGTTACAGGATCAGTTGCGTTTCTCCTCCCAGTCAGCAGAGGGCTCTAAAAATCATACACTGCACCTTTAAAATAAATAAAATTGATTTACATACAGTGACAAACACTGTAACTCTGAAAACATAAATCTTAATGAGAACGTGGCTTAAACCTGATTTAATTCAGACAAGTCTAATATTAAATAAGTTTATGTGGTGTGGTGTGACTCAGAAATCCTTTAATCCGCGTTACACTCGGGGGAACGTCGGCCTGCCAGTGCCGCTACAGGACCTCAGCTTGTGTTTGGACGACGCTGAAGCTAATTCAGGATACGCGTTTGAACTCGGTGAGCTGACTAATAGCCTTTTTCTTTCTCTAAAGGTCAGAGAACACTCTGTCTGTCCCCTGTCTTCACGGACGGCAGCAGAGGAGTCACATTAACCCTTACGTTTTATTCAACATTATAACACAATGCTGTAACAGCAGCTCCAAATCACAGGTTTATATTAATGCACTCGTTCTAATACGCTATCGTTTCTATAGTAACAGTCAGAGGTAAAGCTGTAACTTTAAGTTTTCTGACATTTCCAGGATGGAGGAGTTTACGCTTTGTGGGTCCTCGGTAACAAAAGAGAGAAAAAAAAGAAAAGCTGCTGAGGGAACGACTGTTTTTAGCTCTATAGCTAACGTAAACTTGTTTCTCAGATGTTCCACAGCAAAGTATATCTTTCTTTATTAAATTTAAAAAATGTTAAATAAAACAATAGGTGTGGTGTAAGAGGAATAAAACACTTGGGGATGTCCTGTTATCAAAAAATAATCAACTTCAGGCTGGTGACACTAACTCCTGCCTGTGATTATTTATCTATAACAGCACCACACACAGGGTGTTATTCCTTACTTATCAGAGCAGTTTGATTAATATCATTACTGACGTGTTCTGCGTGGGATTTTTCACACTTTACACATTAGACTAGACACTGATACTGAAATGAGTAACAAGCTTAGTATTAATTAGTCAGAGACGTCAAAGAACATTTGATTTAGTTAGCTCCAGATGGGGGCGGGGCTAATTTCTTGTACGATTGGATAAACTCAAAAATCAGTTGCATGGCAATGCTGCAAATCACCGTTTTAAAAATATGTATGTTTTTGGAAAATTTTACAGATTTTTTTACAGGTCTAAAAATTGCAACTTCTGATCCTGGAAATAAAATTTTATAATCACAAGTCTCTCAGTAGTTGCTCTCGGAGGCAACACTAAAGGCAGGAAAAAGCAAAAAAATAAATAAAATAGCTATCATTTAAAAGGCGACTTTTCAGCATGACTGCTGCATGTGTCACTGCGTTCTCATCTCATCATTCAGAGCACACGCTGTTCCACAGCTCTTAGTTGAGCACCGTGGAAGGCCGACTTTTCATTAGGGAGACAGAAACAGTGTGTGTGTAATTCATGTCAGAAACAAGGTGTACAGCCTGAATAGAGCCTCACAATAAAGCCAGACCAAGACGCCCAACAAACACGTATCGATCGGATGTTTTTTCAGTAAATATCTCTCAGATTCACCCGTGTTTCTTCTCAATAGCTCTTTCTGTGAGGACGGTCAGAGCCGAGCACGCTGTGTCATGTGGAAGAAAAGCTGAATTTCCGCCTCTCTCAGCATTCTGAATAGCACACGTTTATGGATTTTTTCAGGGAGAAAGAAATTGCTTGGCTTGAACGAATTATTGCCGGTGAGGGTTTTATTGAAGTTTTATTGTCCTCTTCAGCCATCAGAAGTTCTCCAGACTGGAATATTTTCCTGTATTAATCACACTGAAGCGAAGGCACGCTGATTTAAACCAGTTTGATGGTCGTACTTTGAGGTACATCGCGATGCCGGAAGCAGTTCAGATGAGAACGTACGTATCGATGATGTCATACCTTCTTGTAAAGGCTGCGCAGATCTCTGTACTGCCACATGCTGCTCAGGACCTGAGATGCCGCTTTCACCACCTTGGGCGAATGTCTGGAAGAAAGAAAGAGAACAAATGAGAAGATTTTGAATATTATTCTTACAGTTTACGGTCATTTCCAAAATTATTGGCACCCTTTTTGAAAATCAGGAAACACGGACACTAGAGGTGTAACGCAATGTCACTGCCTGTGTCTGTATTTAGATTTAGACATGAAGTGGGCGTGGCCTAAACCAGTCTTCCTTCCTTCCTTCCTTCCTTCTTTGTTTCTTTCCTTCCTTCCTTCTTTGTTTCCTTCCTTCCTTCCTTCCTTCTTTCTTTCTTTCTTTCTTTCGTTCTTTCTGTCTTTCTTTCTTTCACACCTGCAAGAAAGTAAAAACCTCCCGTGCACAGCTTTTTGGCTGCGTCCCGCTGGATTCTCACGTGTTCCTCAGATAACCTCACAGTGGGGAGAGGAAGAGGAAAGAGGAAGAGGAAATATGGCCGTCTGATAAGAGGAAGATGTAAAGCAGTTATGCCTCGTGCCGCTTTATTTCTAAAACACTCCGTCGAGTGCATCATGGCTGATCCATGATTTATAACTGACTGTCACATTGTCTAAACACACATCTCTCCTGCACTTCATCACACGGAGCTGAGGAACCAGACCAACATGAGACCGTCAGATCTGAGTCCTTATTCCACTCACAGCACAGCGAGAAGCTGAGGAATCAGTACTTTAAGCTAATCTTAAAAATCAGTGCTAAAAGATGTGAGAAGAAAAGTTATTTAATCTCAAATGTGGTGGAAGGCCAATCCAACAAACCTCAGGTCAAAGGTCGACTGCAGCTAAATATTGTCAATGAGTCCAATAAACTACTTTTTTCCCCGTGACAATTTTATTGCTAATAACTGTGAAGATAAATTTACAACAGTTCTGCTATAAAATCTGAAGACCTCATTCAGGAAATGAGGGATAAATCTCATCTCAGTAAGGACCACTGAGGAACCTCCTGGTGCACATCATCTGGATGACAGAAACTCACTTGTCTCCTTTGCTCCTGGCGATGCCGATGAGCTTCTCGATGCCGCCGGCGTCTCGCAGTGCCTTGGCGTTCTCCATGTTCTTGGTGATGACCTCATGCAGGGCGCAGCAGATCGCTGTCACTGTGTCGTCCGACATGGTTTTGCTCGTTGCGCTGTTGGTGGTGCTGCCGCCGCTGCTGCCGCTGGCGTTACTGCTCCCGGGAAGGCGGTGAACCAGATCCCTCATCGCGTACTTCCCTACGAGGTTAGAGAAGAGAAGGAAGAGGAGAAATGTCAGGATTTCAGCTGATTTCTCTAGCTGGACAAACAAAAATGTCAGTGCAAACTGTAGCATAGGGAGAAGTTTACGTCACATATACAGGCTTCATATATGCACAGTCAGACAAAAAAAACATACAGCAAAAGTTTGTGCACCCTCAGGACAAAATAAAGAGGACAAAGAAATGCATAGAATATGTACTTATGAGACATGTAGGCTAATTCTAGGCTAATTCTCACCAGAAAGGGTCCTTTACAAATAATTAACAAATTAAAAACACTCTATTAAAGCTTATACAATTAAATTAAATATATACTTTCTAATCAAAATTAAATGTATTATTCATTTGAATAATTTTTTTATTTTATTTTTTAGGGTGGTTTAGGACTTCTCATTTTTAAATACATATTTTATATATACACATAACAAAACACAGCTTAAAACATTTTCTTTATAATGAAAAATACTTTTTACAATTTTTTAATGAAAACATTAAAAAAATTTAATGAAATCATTTCTTTTCTTCTCCCTAATAAATATTTGAAATATATTGCACGATACACCTATGCTTCGTTTTCCTTGAATGATATTATTTTGTAGATATATTTTTACAGCGTTCACTCAGAAACCATGGGGGCCAAAACGCTGAACCGTATATGATCCTGAATGCACATTTGTAATATCATATCATATACTCTTGGAAAAGATTAGAAGCCTTCTAATTTTCTATGCAGTTTCTCATTTATATGGTTCTATGGATATCTCTTTGATGGGAACACAAACATTGTATAACCCTACAACAAAGTGTTTTCTTATCAGCTAAGAACCCTTAATTATCCAATGAACCCTTAAAGAACCCTTGAAGAACCATTTTTTATGAGTGTGTGTGTATAACTTGGGTCATTGTGCTGTACAAACTCCAAATTATTGCTCATTATTTTCTTCTGAACACCTAGAACCTGTCAGATGTTTAAGATGTAGTTCTTCGTACTAGTTAAGGGTTCTTCGGTTGTCTTTCTGGTGGAAATCTTTAAAGGTTCTAAGTAGAACAAAGGGTTCTAAATGGAAAGAAGCCGTACCTAACCAAAGAACCTCTAACACAGAGGTAACATTTCGCTATCACCAGAAACTCACTGTCTCCTCAGTGAAAATGGTGAGAAACAGCGTGTGAGAACCAACACGACACGTGAGACGGCACGTCTGCTACACAGAGAACATGTGAACGCACTCTGGGTTATTATTTGTTCTTCTCGGAGTAACACACCTGTTGTGATGTTGTTTACCATCGTGAACTCAGCACAGAGCGGATAAGCCTGCGGAACGTCACGCTCGGCTTCAAGGCCCGCTGTCTCGAGTTCAATAAAATGACTCATGTGGTATTTGAGAACAGAGGAACGGAGAAGAACGTGACATTAAACCAGCAGAATGGAACAGGATTCACGTTAATGAAGATGCTGATTAAATTAATTAAAAACCATCTGATAAAATCATGAAATCCGCACGATGTGTGTGTGTGTGTGTTACAGTGCTCTCTTAAACTATTATTCTACTGCATCTAATAATTAGAATAAAATTCAGAGTGGTCACTACTCTCCTAAAGGTTCTTCGCTTAAAGGGGAACCTTAATTATCCAACAAACCCCTTAAAGAGTCTTGTCACTTTGCAGGAGCTCTTTAGGTTTGTAGGCAAAATCCTACAACAGAAGGTTTTCCTATCAGAAAGGGTTCCAAGTAGAATTATCCAAAGAACCCTTAAGGAACCCTTGAAGAACCCTTTATACCTTAACTAGGTAACTGTGTGGGAGAAATTCTAAGTTGATGATACTTACATAGAACCTGTCTAAAATTTAGCTATCTTGATATGTAGAAGACTATTAGAAAAGGTTCTTACAAAGGTTCTTATTTAAGGGTTTTAAGGGTATTTTGTCTACATTTTATCTACAAAATACAAAAAACTAAATAACATGAACACAGCTTTAATACTTAAATAAATACTTAACATGAACTGCACATATATAAGAAATTAACTCAAAGGTGTAAAAAGTGCAGCTCACTACATTAAGAACTATTAACAATAACAAGTTTAATAATGCTATGATCCAAATTTTTATCCTGAACAAAAAAACAAAACAAAACAAAACATACGAACAAACCCAAAACAGATGCGTTAAAAACAGAAAGTGTGTTAGTTTAGTGTGTTAGAGTGCACTTTGACCTCTGAAACTCTTCTTCGCTTCTTCGTACTTCTCACGGTACCGAAGGATTCGGCTAATAAAATTAACCTCAGACGCTTAAATTCTCACTCCTAATTCCAAATTGAGAAACACAGGCATTGTTTTTCTCATGGACCGTGTGAAGCGTGAATTTTTTTTCAAAATGCCCTCAATTTCTCATCAGCGAGCTCCGAGTTAATTGGTATGGCCTTATCTTGTTCCCGCAGGCAATATGCACTTTTTTTGCCTGAGAAGACAATCTGTAGGCCTCTCATGCAGCGGGACAGAGATATTTCACCACCAGTGAAGCTTGAGGAGGAAAAAAAAACTGTGGCTTTAACGGCTGATCTGCAGAAAAGTCCACAGAGTCATTTTATCCTGTAATTTACACTGATTTTAATCCAGTATTTCAAGTGTTGCTGGTTGGATCCAAGAAACATCTGATGATTAATGTTAATTCAGTTCAATTCAATTTTATTTGTATAGCACTTTTAACAATGGACATTGTCACAAAGCAGCTTTACAGAAATAAATGGATTCAAAAATATATTGTAAATATGTGAATTTATCCCTAATGAGGAAGCCAGAGGTGACGGTGGTGAGGAAAAACTCCCTGAGACGATATGAGGAAGAAACCTTGAGAGGAACCAGACTCAAAAGGGAACCCATCCTCATCTGGGTGCAACGGAGAGTGCGATTATAAATCATTCCCTTCTATTATTGTGTACTATAAGGACAAATAGTGCAATTGTGCAACCAGTAAATTCATCACAGTTTTCGCAAGAAGTCCAGTTGGTTAAAATCTATCCACTGTCCACTGATGGAGTCCTGAGTACGAGGCTGCTCGTGGCAACTGCAGCCCCAAAGCCACTACAGCAATCACAGTCCCAAGCCATCACAGTACAGTACAGTTAAAATAAAGTGCTGTTATACTGTAGGTAAATAATCAACAGCAGGCTGGTGGGATGAAGCAGCCTGGCCTGAGTTTTTTATTCCTCTTATACCACAGCAAATTGCCTATTTAATGTTGTGGAACATCCATGAGACAAGTTAGTTCCTGTTCTTACTTATGTTATAGCAGCTATAAACAGTTGTTCCCTCACCAGCCTCTCTTTCTTCTCTCTCTTGAAGTTAATAAGACAAAAAAAAAAAAAAACGCTGCAGCTTGTCATGTTACAGAGAAACCGCAAAGCGTAAACTGTCCTGAAGATGTCGGAAAACTTAAAGTTACAGCTTTACCTCTGACTGTTACAAAGCGCTGACACTGGAGACTCCTTCCATAGATGTTAAATAAACACATTTCTCCTTACAGAAAACCTCATCATATCAACAATTCCACACGTTTTTAATCCCTTTATCTGGAGTGTCTGCCTTACAAGTCCCTGTTAATGAGCTGTTACTATAGAAACAATACCATACTAGGACAAGCGCATTAATAGAAACCTGTGATTTGCATAAATGTTAAATAAGCGTCTGATTTAAGTTGACATTTATGGAAAGAGTCTCCAGTATCTGCACTTTGTAACAGTCAGCGGTAAAGTCAAGCTGGGTTTTTTTTTGTCTTATTAACTTCAAGAGAGATAAAAAAGAGAGGCTGGTGGGGGAACGAGTATTTATAGCTGCTATAACGTAAGTGAGAACAGGAACTGACTATAAACAAATAAAAAGTATGTGACATTCTTTAATATATAAACAATTGTTACCATTAACAAATTGCTGTGGTATAAGAGGAATAAAATGCTTCAGGATGTGCTGTAATTTGCGTCATTGATTATTTTCCTATAACAGCATGCCTCTTTGTTAAAAAAGACTCAGGATTCACGATTCATAGAGTCGTAATGATCAGTGATTGGGGAGAGGATTCACTTTCACATTTCTGAATTAACCCGAAACTTTTAGACACAGCTTTCAAGGTGAATGTAAGCGTTAAAAATCAAAGGCACATTGGGGATAAAGTGTAAAACGTGTTCTGGATGACACATTTGCCCTCATCGTCACACATGTGGAGGGTCTCTCTGTGGGCCGGAGCCCCAGGCTGCGCTGAGTGATTGTTCGATCGAGGTGTTGTTCGTGACACTTTGGCCAACCTTGACTTTGTGGAGTGGATCATCTTTGTGCTCTCAGAGAGACAAGGGCTCTGTGCTAATCAGAGTAGAGTGCTAACTCTCCATACTACAAAAGCCCATTCTAGCACAAAATAGGCAATCAGGCTACGCATGCGTGGGTCATCATTGACAAGAGTGCAAAGAGCTCCAGAAATACACTCACCTCCGTGACACTTCCGCAGGAGTGTGAGAGCAAGAAATGGTGAGTTATCGGTGTTATATTTGCTGCTTGCTCAGCACGGGCTTTTAATCCAATTTAACAGTGTGTTTCTGAGTGTTCAGGGATTACAAATTCCCAGAAAAAAACAGGTTTCTGGTTATGTATATCACGTTTGGAAAGTCTGATGTGACTATTAAGTAAGAAATAAAACACTCCATGTGTGACAGGTGGTATGACGTTATTTCCTGTAACAACATGAAGTGTCCTGAAGTGTTTTATTCCCCTTATACCACAACAATTTAACAATGATTACTATCCGTTATTTATTAATGATGGATACATTGCACTTTTTATCCATTTATAGATACATTTAATGTTATGGAATGTCCATGAAACAAGTTCATGGACTCACTTACGTTATAGCAGCTATAAACGTCATTCCCTCACCAGCCTCTCTTTATTCTTTCTTTTGAAGGTAATAAGACAAAATAAAATACAGCTTGTCATGTTTCTGAGAAACTGCAAAAAGTAATAATAAATAAATAAATAAATGAGGCAGAATGCTATACTGTTAAAAGCCTGTCCATGCCAAATTTTATTTTGTTAACTATCCAAAAAACGCTCAAGAAGCCTTTTTTCTGACTTTGGGTGCACATTAGCAAACGACAACGCGACTGTTCATTTTCTACGTAAGTCTGCATCACAGAGTTGCAATTCTGACAATACTGGCAAGTGACATTTGAATTCTCAATTCTATGCAAATTATGCAATATATTATATTAATAATATAGTAATATAATATTATGCAAGACCAGTCCTGTCCCCTGAACCTTCTACTCTCTCAGCTTTAACTCCTCTCTTGTATTTTCCTGTTTAATGTCAAGACAAAACACAAAGGTAACACTGTGGTGTGTATAAATTTTACAGCAGAGTGTATACTCTTTAGCAACTAGCATTTCATCTCAGAACTTACTGGAGATTTCACACCCATTAGTCTGTCTAATAAGTCTGAATCAGTGCGAAATAAATACTTACTGCTGCACATAATTAAACAAACCAAAAAAAAAAGTGCCAACTAAAGGCTGAAAACGTCCTCGTAAAACATTCGCTGGTCAGAAATACGGTGAGGGAAAATATTAAACAAACCTTTACCAAGTGTGTGTTGAAAACACAGTCAGCATTAAATAAATCATTACATAATTATATAAATAACTAGTTTAAAATGTTTTGGGCATCACATTCTGATTTTAGTTAATTTTCTCTTTTTGTTTATTCAAATCTGCAGAAGACGTGGCATTTCTGCAGCGCTACAGCTCGGTCCTTAGGCTAAGCAAGTCGTAAGTTTAGCAGCTCACATCTACAAAAACAAATAAACAAACAAACACAAACAAAACACAACAAAACACAAACCCACAACTTTTGATTCACTTCTTACAGGTGAGTCGATTCAGAGTCAAATTGCTTTCTCACTAGAGTTCACATCATGAAATCCAGAACTTTTCTGAGATCTCATGTTAGTCTCCATGAACCAGCAATGAAAACAGACGCTTGTCAACTTCTGCTAAAAAGAGATTATAAAGAAACAACATACACTTTGGTGGCAGACTTTTAAACAAGTCTGTTAATGAAGGACAGTGATGTAAGCGAGTCAGGCTGAAAATCGACTGCCACTGTCCTCATCTGAAACGGGGGGAAGTTAAAGGCGAGCTGGATTTCACACCGGCAAAATCTCTTCCCATTACCACCTTTGATGTCTGTCGCACAGGATAAAAAGAATGCGCTCGATAAGCTTGCGTCGAGAAAATTCCCCCTTTGAAGCTTCAATTAAACGCGAGCCACCTGGTGGAGGATATGAAAGAAAAAAATGCCGACTGGCAGACGGAGGGAAAGATGGGCAGACTGATAATGAGCCGAGGAATATTGCTTTAATAAGGCTAGGGTTAGGTTTAGACATGCTGCTGATAAAGTGGTATTTCCCTGAATGTCATCATCAGGACACGCTCCAGACATCCATCTGCTGGAAATTACACAGCTGTGAAAAAAAGTGTGTGATGGATTGGATGGATGGGATGGATGGATCAATGAATTAGATTGGACAGATTAGACTGGATGAATTGGATGAATGGATGGGAAGGACTGATGGATGTATGAGATGAATGGATTGAATTGATCGAATGAATGGATGAATGGACAGATGAATTAGATGGATGGATGGGTCAATGAATTGGATTGGACAGGTTGGATTGGATGAATTGGAATAATGCATTGGATGGATGGATGGATGGATTGATGAATGTATGGGAAGGATGGGTGTATGTATGGGATGGACAGATTGAATTCATTAAATGGATGGATGGTAGATGGGATGGATTAATGAGATGGATGAATTGAATGGATTAACAGATTGATAGAGGGGATGATTTAATGAGATGGATGGATGAGATGGATGGACAAATGGGGTGGATGTATGGATGGATGAGATGGATGGATAGATGGGATGAATTGATGAGATGGATGGATAGATGGGATGAATGGATGAGATGGATGAATGGATGGGATGAATGGATGAGATGGATGAATGGATGGGATGAATGGATGAGATGGATGAATGGATGGGTAGATGGATCAGATTGATCAGTAATTCTATCTTAAGATCTTTTCCTGTATCCCCAGTTAATCCTCTGGAAGGAATTTCTCATTCGTTCTGATAAAGCCAGAACATTTTTCTTCCTTACTGGCAGCCAAATATGACTTCTCCGGTCATCGGGAACAGGATTACACTTTCAAATCCCTTCCCTATCCACTCAAATGCTGGCCATTTTGCGACAAGCATCCCAAATCCCACTGCTAACCGAAACACAAACTTCAAACATTCCTGTCAAATCCAGCAGCTTTTCTGCCAAGGCTTCACAAAAGTACGTGCCTCTGCATGGTCAATTCCCTCACACTGACACCACGAGTGTTTGAAAGAAACACCTGAGGAACTTGTGCAGAAAAGTTTTGAGAGGTTTTTTTTTCATATTTGGAGCTGAGCTACAGAAAGGTGTGGGTGTTTTTGATATGCCTGAACTGAAGTGGAGGAGTTTTATTCCAGAGTTTTATCCCCTGTAGCTCGCTCACAGGCCTGTTGCAGTTTCTATTCTCACTTAAATCAGCGTCAAGCAAAACTCTGGGATTAAAGAGGCGAGGAGGAAGACAGAAACTATTTAGGAATTTGCATGCTTAAGGAACAAACATGACCTGATTGTATGCATGCACTCCTCCATGTTCTTGATTGCTCAGCCTTGTTTTTGTAGGGAGAAGCTAACAACACCAGCTAATGCAGCCATTTCCTGTCTGTGTTTAACACTTTCCTTTTTTCCAATTTTCCAACTTTATTCAAAATATAATAAAGAAGCTAATGAAAAACACTGTCTTGCAACAATATGTGCTGTGTAACCCGGGTCTGAATACGGAGAACTTTCCCAGCGTAAATATTGACCTAACTTTTAAACTTTACACGTGAGTCAATATTTACCTTGTTTAAATTAGGAATGGGGCGACATGTAACGCTCAATTACACACTGTATTACACACTGTAAGTCCCGCCCCTCGATAAAAATCCAATTTCAATTCAATTTAATTTTAATTGTATAGCGCTTTTAACAATGGACATTGTCACAAAGCAGCTTTACAGAAATAAATACATTCAAATTAAATTAAATCAAACCGAAAAAGAGCCAATCGACTTGATGGTACAGATGTTTGCAAAAAAAAAACAAAAAACAAAAAAAACCTTCCATTAAGTAGCATGGAGTAGCCAAGCAACCTGAAAAATGTTTTTTTTTTTTCAATTGATTGGACATTATTTTTTTTATGCCATCCTATTCAGATTTGAACAGCCATTACAGATCCAAGATGGCCGCCGAGTGGACAGACTTTCCTGTAATGACTTTTGGTGAAAAAAATTCCATTGCTCCATGATGCTGACATTTGAGACATACATCTCTGTCCTGATGTCACCTTGTCCTTGATGGAACTGAGTCAGATCTGAGCTTGAGTTCTCTCACTCTCGCTCTATCTCGCCCTTTGTTCTCCTCCATTTTCCACTCCAGTGAATTTTCCCCTTCCTGCTGCACTCTCTCTCTCTTTCTCTCTCTTGATCCCACAAGGAGAGTCAGATGCTATGTTTTCACAGAAAGCCCAAATTAACATCACTCTGGAGCACTTCTCTCGCCTCCTCTCCTTACTCCTGCTTTAAACGCTGATGAGCTGATGCCATCATCTGCAAACCCTGAGAGAGCGCAGCGGCAAAAAGGTAAAATACAAAAATATCAACAGTGCAGAGAAAATTGTTTTAACCTTCTTTTTAAAAATATATTTATCTCATTTTATAAATGATAAAAATCCTGCCAACAGAGCCAGCATCAATGGAACTGAATACTCAATTTGCACAGACAGACAGACAAACAGAAGAATGGATGGACAGACAGATTAATTCTTCTCATCACTCAACCTTTTAAAGCACAGCACATCAATTTCAAATCAATAAAAAAGCTCCAGGTTGTGCTCTACTTCATATCTACACACAGAGTCAAAAGATAAAGCCTGGCACTTTCACTCATCAAAGCACCTTTTCATCCACACCTTCATACTGAATGCTATAATTACTTCTTTTGTTTCTGCGCGTTTCTCATCCACAGACAGAAACTGAGGAGTTCGAGTGGACGTGTTGACAAAGAAAAAAGAACTGGTGTTGCTATGGATATGTTGAAGCTAAACAAGTCATCCTGATCAGTTTGGGTTAGCTGTTGTTATTGTAGTGAGTAAAAATGAGCTCGCACTGCTGCACAGGGGAGAGGAGTCGATTCCCGGCGCAGCAGCTTCATCCCATGTGTAAATCCAGGTGGTGATTATTAGTCAAATGATTCGGGAAGTACAGCTCTCCAAGCTCAAACGCTCACGGTCATCACCCAGAGGACCCTCGGAAAACCACCGGGCTGTAACGGGAGTGCCGTCGCCATGGAGACGCCCGGGGCCCGCCAGGAAAGCGAGTACATTACAGACAGATCAATAGTGCGTTAGTGATGTCACCAGGAGAATTTCAGACTGAATCTCTACAGAAAATGAATTATGGAGAAAATATATATATATATTCTTTCTATCTCTCCAAAATATATATTTTGAGTAGATCGTTCATTCTGCAGCATTAAACTCAATCGTATCTACAAAGCTTTTTACCTGTATCTGGATAAACTCATTACACTCTCAGGTGAATTAAGCTACTTTGGATAGTAAATCTGGCTTAAAGGTGCTTTAAGTAAGATTAGTAATTTTTTCCCCAAAATTAGGTCTCTAACAGTTTAATTCAATTCAATTTTTGAATGATGTTCATGAAGCTCCGCCCCCAGGATCTACAGTAGCCCACAGAGTAGAGTGTCTATACAATGACTGACAGGAGGCGTATCCAAACACAAACAAGCGTTAAAGACCAGAAGCCAGTTTTCCACCAGGTTTTTCTCAGTGACTTAATACACTTTTGCTAAAGTCATGGCTTAATGCGTTGTTTTTTTGTTATCATGTTCTACAAATCTTCCAGGTCATATGTACAAGCAAGGAATAAAAAAATTGATTATTACACCTTCAAGTCATTTTATCTTGCATTTGCAGCGACGGTTGAAGAACAGGATCCTGAAATAGCACTTTGAGCTACAAAGTCAGTCAGACACAGCCTCTACCTCCAAATCGATGAATGCAGTTTTTATGACAGAATTACAGAGCATGTTTTCGATATAGTCCTTTTCCAAATCACTCACAGAAACCGTGAAATATTTCTACACGCCTGACATTTTCACTGTTAATCTGCTCAAACTGTTGGAACGTGTCTGTGCAGCCCGGCACAGGGAGAGCAAACAATTTTAATCACTTTCTAATTTTCATTACTATTAAAATTATGTGTTCGATTTGACACTTCAATTTATTTAATTTTTTTTCCAGTCAAACTTTTTGTCCTTTTTCTCTTTCGGTTTAAAAAAAGTGCCTTTTTTTGACCATCCCTAATAATTTACTTTAACTGTTGTTAACTATAAACTTGTCTAATGTTAGCAAGGTTAAATATACACTGATAGATTTTATTTATTTCACATTAATGAACTCAAAACATTCTCTGTTTACTGCGACAGAAAGCGATAGAGAACGCAGCGGGAAAATCGAGCTGAGATGAGTAAGAGGGTGGAGAAAGGGACGGGGCTTTCAGGGCTTATCATTTAAAATCAGAGAGTTCAAACCAACTACACAACCCTCAGTCATTCCAGATTCACATGTTAGTTGGCTCATCTGCCAAGAATTCTGGTCTATTTTTGAGAGATAACTCGTAGCAGCGTATTCCAAGCTGTTGCTCTCATGCAAAAGGAGTAAAAGTTGGCAGGTCTACAGAATAAACCTTGACAAATCTTCACAAAAGTGTGCATCTAGGTGTCATGTAGCATTACAAACACCACCACTGCATTATAGTGTTACCAAATACTTTGCAGCCTAATAAGCATAAATATCTATAAAAAGATTTAATCCTTCTTCCACAGATGTTTAGTCATTTATGTGGATTGTTAGATTGAGCTCCTCTGGAGCCTGCAGTGTTAATCAGATTGATCACG
Source organism: Pangasianodon gigas (assembly GCA_022758105.1). NCBI lineage: Eukaryota > Metazoa > Chordata > Actinopteri > Siluriformes > Pangasiidae > Pangasianodon > Pangasianodon gigas. The sequence goes on along the minus strand of CM040475.1, from coordinate 19,521,446 downwards.
GATCACAGTTATGGAAAAAACGAACCTGCTTCTGTGATCACAGTGTTCAAAAGCAGCTTGTAAATGGATTCAGTTAAACAGAGAGGACAATTATATTTTCACACCTGATGACTAAGTTTAATTAGCCTGCTAACAACATGACAAATGCACACTGCTTTGCTTTGCTTCTTCCCAAGAATAACAAGAAGCCCAGTCGAGCGCCGAGTGACCCAGTGCTGATTTAAAAACACTCAACCACACGCAAACCTACTGCATTAAAGCAACGCAAAAAAAACAAAGAAGAAGGACTTACCAATTAACTCTTTATTTCTGACGTCTAAGGCCATGTTTCGTAACGCTGTAGCCACCGCACACACCACACGATCGTTATCTATCCTCAAGAGCTCCACGAGGATCGGCAGTCCTTTCTCTTTTCTCACCGCTGCACGGATGTAGACTGACCACTGAAGTAAAAAAAAATAAAAAAATAAAAAATGCACACAGGAACACTAAGGTAGGTTAAAAAAACATTGTTGAAATGATTTTAAAACCATCTGTACCCCACATCCCACAATATCATTCAACATTTAGTTTTCTACATAAAACAAACTTTTTACAAGAATTTCATAATAATACAATCTTTATTTATGTAGCACTTTTCATTTTGAGGCAAAATCTCAAAGTGCTTTACATAAAAGTAAAAAAAATTAGACAAAGATTAAAACAAGAAACAATACATTTTAGGACAGAAGAAATAAAGATGAATGAGTAGTTGTATTGATGTCGGCTCCTTAATCATAACATTAACATTAGTTTCTGCAAATAAACATAAATAAATATGAACACATGATCGTTAGGGTTACTTGGCAAAACCAACTGAAAACCTCGTCCCTCTGGGGATAATTTAATTCCCATCCGAACGTGAGAATCTTATTGCAAAGGAAACATGATAAAAAGGTAATTATAAACATCATCGAGAGAAACGAACCCCGTCCGAATAGGGGTCTAGATTTGATTTGTACAGATGTTACACTGCATTACTGGAGCAGCCAGTGTCAAAGCCCATGCTATCATAGTTTAACTGTTGAGATCTGCAACAAATAAGTGTAAAATAAATAAGTAAATAAGTAAATAAGTAAATAAGTAAATAGATAGATAAAGCAGCCGCATTTATATTTGAGTGCACTTAATACGAGTGTGAAGTTTCCCAATATTTATGAGGCATTATTCATATTTTGCATTTATGAAGCCACTGTTTTAAGCCTTATTCAGACTGGATTAGTGTTAAACTGATGACGTTTGAAAGGACGTTTCAGAGAAGCGGGGGGTTTTCGATAAGTTATTGAGTTTGCAGCACAGGTACAGCCTACAGGCATGTTATGGTCATATGACTTACTAATGATCCAAAGTGGCCACGCCCCCTACAACAAACACTAATAATAAGCAACAAAACCATCACGTTGTATTAAAATGAGGTTTGTGTAGTACACATGGAACACACACACATTAATACACACCCATTTCTGGACATCTTTTTTTCTTCAATTTTAAGGGTGTATTAACTTTTAAGACAGCGGTACGAGTTTGGTGTATGGCTTTTTTGGAGCCAACTACAGGATCCTAAGGAAACGGGCTTAAGGAGTTAATTAGGAGAATCCAGTTTCTCGGATCTCTCTTTATACACACACAGTCACAGTGAGGTGGACTTTCTCATTTAACCCACCATGAGTAAGTTTAAGTCCGTGTGAAGCAAAAGCTCTGCAAGTTACAGGACTTTACAGGACTTTATGGCTCATCCCACACCCAATCTCTCCATCTTTCCATCTCTCCATCTCTCCAACTCCCTGCCTGGAGCCTATCGATCGGTCCAGCAGCGCCACTTTGGACAGATTATGGTGCTCTAACAACAGAGCTAAAGTGAGATTTGGTCTCAGAGCTCAGAGAAAGAGAGAGAGAGAGAGAGAGAGAGAGAGAGATGGAGTGAAGGCTCAAAGAAGAAAAAAGAGAGAAAGAGTGTGAGGAAGCTTCTCCTCACACTCTTTTAAACATCTGAGAGAAGCAAGCGATTCCCAATTTCACACTTCCTCCTCCATGCTCGTGCCTCGCACTTAGTAAACACACGCCGGTTCTCCCTTGGCGGAAAATTTGCTTTGAGTGTTTACAGCGGACACGCGCCAAAAACCATCGAGGTGGATGAATTAAACGAAGTGGTGAATTAAAACATTTCCGAACTGAGAAGAATTTATGATATAACTTTAAATAATGACTTGCCTGGGATCCGTTGTTCATAGATCATTGTATAAAGAATCTGCATCGATTCTGGTTTACAGATAAAATTTAAAGGGGCGGTTTGTAATTTTTAGAGCCCCCTGCTGCCCGGGAATTGAACTACAACAGCAATGAAAAACACTGACAATTCTCCATCTTCCCTCCAGTCAATCCCAAGCATTTACGTGTAAAAGCACATGATCCTTATGAGTTGCCTTTTAAGGAAAAGGGGTGGGGCGGACAAGCTGTATTGTTGCTGGGGGCGTGGGTTGTTTCAGGGCCATAAAAATATAAATGAAATTCTGAAATGAATAAACCAGCCAAACCTACTGCACTGCAATTTTTTTTTCCCCAAATGATCTTCAAAATTATGTGATTCTTACAGATTTTTAAATACTTTTAAATGTTACAAATTGCTGTTTTGAAGATGAATTACAATAAAATTATGACACATCTGTGGCCATTTTACCATCCCGCAGTTGATTATTTTCCTACAGCTGCACATCCTGTAGTGTTTTTCAGCAATGTGCCCAAAATTACATTTTTTTATTTATTAAAAAAGTCACATTTTACATTTTATCTGCATACAGTTACATTTTATTTAAACAGATTTAGTTCATGTTATAAAACAGAAAATTTAGAGAAACCACAAAGCGTGAATTCCTCTGTCCTGAAGATGTCAAAAAATTTAAAGTTACAGCTTTACCTCTGACTGTCACAAAGCACTGACACTGGAGACTCCTTCCATAAACATTAAAATAAACATCTCCTTACTTTAAGAAAACTTCACCTTAACAACAATTTTTTTAAAACCTATTTCTACTATAGAATCGATAAAGTATTAGAACGAGCACATTAATATAAACCTTAACCTTGCCAGAGCTGCTGTTAGAGAAAATTAATCAACGCCTTCTGACCAATCGATTTTGTTTACTTGAGAGAAGCCGGCCAACTGAAATCATTAGAAAATATTCTGGACAGGTACAAACTGAGGGTGAGTGAAAAAATAATCAAAATTTATCAATATTAGCTCACAAAATTAACTTTCAGAATTCACTGTGATAATTAAAGGATAAATGTGCACACACACACACACATACACACACACTTTATGCTGATTCACCTTCCAGCTCCCTGCAGCCAGGTTCTGCAGCGCTCCGGCCGCTCCCTCCAGCGTGTCCGGGTTCGAGCACTCAGAGAGCAGCAAGAGGTACGGCTTCACGATGGATGGATGCCACAACATCTGGATTCCTTTGGGAGGCTCGGCTGTGTCGGAGAGAGGACCTACACCATCCCACTGCAGGACGAGACAGACAGAGATCAGATTTAAGAAAATAAAGCCAAGTCCAGAGACAGTAGCATATTATACAATACGACAAGAAAAAATATGCCAAGTTAGCAGTTACTCCTGGCTTAATTATAATGTGCAGAATCTGAACAGAGAACAGACACAAGTGGCTGACAGACATAAGCAGAGACCACGCCTCCTTCACCTCCTTCACTGAGACCGACAGGCACAAAGGCCACGCCTCCTTCACCGAGACCGACAGACACAGAGACCACGCCTCCTTCACCTCCTTCACTGAGACCAACAGGCACAGAGGCCACACCTCCTTCACTGACACTGACAGGCACAGAGGCCACGCCTCCTTCACCAAGACTGACAGGCACAGAGGCCACGCCTCCTTCACTGAGACCAACAGGCACAGAGGCCATGACTCCTTCACCGCCTTCGCTGAGACTGACAGAAATATAGGCCACGCCTCCTTCACCAAGACTGACAGACACAGGCCACGCCCCTTCACCTCCTTCACTTAGACAGACAGAGAGACAGACACAAAGGCCACGCCTCCAGACTTCTTTCCTAACAAGTACAGGGGCCATGACTAAAGACGAATGACCAATCTGACAAAAGAATCATGTTACATCATCATGACGTCTGAAAAGAAAAAAGAGAAAAAAAGAGAAGGTTTGAAAATACAGACATTGTTAGTGCTCAAACAGGCATGCTAGCCTGGACGTGTTCAGCAGAGCAGACGCAGTAAAACTGTGTCTCAGTTAACGGCTGTCTGTCAGGCACTTCACACCGAGGATGAGGAGGAGGAGATGAAGAGACGCCAGCGCATGCCAGGAAGCCTGTACGCTCCACGCTGAGCTTCTGAAACACTAATATGGCTAACAAATGTGTGTACTAGTGCTGTCTGTAACACTCCAAACTCTCACCTCAGCACCCAAACCAACCCCAACCACACAGAGACCATCAGAACTAACCGGACGTTTTGGCAGGAGCCGGGGGCAGGAGAGGCAAACGGTTTGAAAAAAGAAAAAGTGTGAGGCTGAGGGAGTGACCTACTTTCTGGCACAGTGACTCACAAAACACCTCAGCATGAGTGAAAAAAAATACTCCCTCCATCTCTTTTCATTATTAATGAGAGCACGTTCATTCCCTCATCCTGCTCCGAGGATCAACTCTGTCGTTTAATCGCTAGAGGGAAGAAGAATACCAGCGAGAGAGAAAGTGACAGGGAGGGGGAGAGAGTGAGAGAGAGACAGAGAGAGACAGAGACAGACAGACAGACAAGGAGAGAGAGAGACAGACAGACAGACAGACAAGGAGAGGGGGGAGAGAGAGAGAGGGATTGAGAGTGAGGCACAGAGAGACAAGGAGAGGGAGACAGAGAGAAATATGGAAGGCAGAGATAAAAAGAGTCATAGGGAGACAGAAAGACAGAGAGAGACGGGGGAGTGAGAGACATAGGGAGAGTTAGGGAGAGAGATAGGGAGAGTAAAGTTAGAGGAGAGAACATGAGAGAGAAAAGGAGGGAGAGACACGCAGAGAGACATGGAGAGTGAAACAGACAGATATAGAGAAACAGACAGAGAGAGAATAACATGAGAGAGATGGGAAAAAGAGACAGAAAGACAGACAGAGAAAGATACAGAGAGAGAAATAGAGAGACAGGAAGGGAGAGAGACACACAGAGAGAAAGACAGGGAGAGAGGGAGACAGAGAGAAGAATAGACAGACAGAAAGACACAAAGAGAGACAGAGAGAGACAGGGCAAGACAGACAGGTAGATAGAGAGAGACAGGGAGAGACATACAGGCAGATAGAGAGAGACAGGGTAAGACAGACAGACAGGTAGAGAGAGACAGGGAAAGACAGACAGGCAGATAGAGAGAGACAGAGAGAGACAGACAGACAGGTAGAGAGAGACAGGGAAAGACAGACAGGCAGATAGAGAGAGACAGGGAGAGACAGACAGACAGGTAGAGAGAGACAGGGCAAGACAGACAGAGAGAGAGAGAGAGACAGTCACACAGAGAAAGACAGAGAGACAGGAAGAGAGAGAGACAGACACAGAGAGAGACAGGTAAAGAGAAACAGACAGACACTATACAGCTCTGAGTGTTCCCTCGTCGTTCAGTCAAACACCCGAATCAAATTCGTTCAGCAAAAAAATCCATTTTTCATTTAAGGAAAAAAAATGCACACATTCATCCCGAGCGTCGTTTTTATTCCCTTCTTCCTTCATCCGGTGGAAAACTGCGTGTTTACTAGCAACACTGAGATTTTACTGTATGTACAGATACATCACACATTCAATATGCTCCTGTTCTTATTGGATTATTAGTTCTTATTTTCTGGAGTCCTCCATTCATCTGTTTATGAAACGCAAAAAATCAAAAAATCAAAAATCAAAAAGCACAGCTAGCAAATGTTCAGCTGATTTGTACTCATGATGTGGTGTGGAAACTTTTTTACTTAGGTACATTAACTGCAGCTAATTCAGCGAAATGCTACAACCATGTATAATTTTAATACTTATAAAGTTGCTGTTCTGTTCTTCATGAACACAGTCCTTCATCAAATTACTGATTCCAGTTAGCGGGGAAATCTCTTGAGAAACATGTTAATTGATGCCTGTATATTTAGTTCATTTCTATTTCCTATAATCATCATGCTTCTTGCATTTAATCTAAATCAATTCCAACGGTTCTCAAAATGGGGTTCATGAAGCATCGCTTGAGGGTGTGTCATTAAAAAAATGTTACAGTAGTGGAAATCACGAGTCAAAATTATACTTATTATTGTGTGTTTAGATTTATTATCCAGTTTAACTGGTTACTTGAATTCAACAGGTTTTGTCAAACACCTCAATAATTCAAAAACAAGTGAACATCTATAAATAATATCAACATGACGATTTTACTAAAATATGTTCTGAGAGTGAAAAGGTCAGAAATCAGAACACAATAAGAATAGTAAGGATATTATGCGGATTATGGATTATAATAGGATTATATATGGATTATGTTTGTAGAATAAATCTATACTGTGGGTGTCTTTTTTTTTAAAAACAATTAAGGTGGTCCCAGGCCACAAAATGTTCTTGCTTCTTTATTAGGTTTTTGGTCAGTGATCTTAAAAATGGCAAAAGAAAGACATGAAAGACATATGAATGATATTTCCCAGTGGATGACATGAACATATCTTTAAGCACCATCTTATACATATCAGTGATGGACACTATAGTTAGAAGTAATATAAATAATTGCTTATAAATAATAACTTTCACCTCTAATAGAAGATGGTGATGTGTTCATGTAGCCTAAATAGGATAAAAAATGTAGCTGCATATTTTATTATATTCTCTCTTTAGGTGAAATTACATATTTGAGCATGCAATACTTCTAGAATATTATATTTTCATCATCCCCCCTGGTTTTCCAGTTTTTCCAGCAGGCGTCTAAACGCTGTCTAAGGAACGCTGTATTACTGAGGATGAGACCACGTGCGCAGTGAGTAAATGATCACTATCTAATGAGAGGATCTATTTCGAGTTGAGAGAACGTGTAATTACCTGACTGTCGGACTGACTGACACGTTTACTGTCACGATGCTGTAATTATAGAAACGCTGACTAATTGGCAGGTGTTTATTGAAAAAGAAAGAAAGCGAGATTTGCTGACAAACACCGAGCAGACCGGCTCAGCGAGTGATACAAATCATGTCATTAAGTGCTCAGATCATACCGCTTGTTCATTGTACATGACATTTAAATGGATTATGGTCATTTTTAAAAATAAATGTCTCCATATAATTTAGAGCTTTTCAATTAAACTTTATATTTGAACAAGCAAATAAAAAAGCCCAGGCTTTGTCTCTTTACCACAATGGCACAAGTAATGAAAGTTAATGATTACCCTGACTGAAATGTTAATATTTAGACCTCCTCAATGTTGTATTTCAGTATCTACAGGGAATGGATGTAAAACAGCTGTGTAAAATGGCATCACGTGTCACGAGTCCCTTTCCAAACAATCTGAGTCATAAAAGAAGCTCTTATATGAAAAACACTGGAGGCAGGTTGCACAGGCAAAGCGTGGGCAAACAAGGTGTGAGAGAATATTTGCATTACATTGAAAATAGGGGGTGTAAACTTTTGAACTCATATCATTCATTCATAACATTCATATCATGATTTTTTACTATTAAGTATAAACTAATAGACTATCTGTCCTTTCTGATCATAAAGGGACTGTCCAAAAGTCCAAAAGTCACGTGAATATTCACTTGTGGAAAGTTCCTCGTATTCAGTGTTGGGTTACGCACATGCAAAAGCGCATTTTTTTTGCGTGCGCCATTCAGATTACATTCTCCTCCATGTAGTACACTTCTCAGAGGTTGGCAGATTGCCAGGGTTTTTCAATAGCATCTAGACCACAAGCACTTTAAACACAAACTATCGCCTTTAAACCTGATAGAAAATGTGGACTGAAGAAGGAAATAGCATTTTTTCTTTGCTGTCAAATGAAACCTGATTAAAGCAAGAGACAATTTAAAAAGGGAAAAAAAACTAATATGGTGATATCTGAATGAGAAGATATCTGAAAATAAATCTGAGTATTGAAATAAATCTAATAGGAGTCTAGTATATTGGCAATATTATACTGCTGCATAAATAATCCTAGTTGTAATGATCACAGTAATCATTGGTTTAATTTAACAAAATGGCTTCCACCCTCATCATTCAACAGCACATAGAATAGCACTTGATCCAGCATATCCTGTTATTTTGCATTTTATTTATTTATTTTTATTATTTATTACATCGTGTGCTGCCAGTTACTCGTGCGCATGACTTAATGAAACGAAGAGATACTAAATCGAGGTCATGAAGTTGTAATGTGTGCTCAGAATGTAGGCAACTTTTTTTGGTTAATTCGAGGCGCTCTTCTGTAAAAATAAACGCTCCCACTGTTTGAAGGATAAGCTGACCGGGCACTCATCTGCTCCAGCTCATTTTAAGTTAATTTTATGAATAAAAAAATTGAGATAAACAATGTCACTGATGAAGATGCTGTCACCATCTATGTTGTCTCTGCCAAATAAATTTAAAAATAAATAAATAAATACCCATATTTTTTTTTGTGTATTATGGCCAAAAATTAAATTTCCTTGTTACATATTATGGTGATATGAACAGCCGTATATTAATTGCACCTATAAATGACATTTTTTTCTTCATTTTGTCCTAAGGGGATGCAAACTTTTGCACTCAACTGTATCTTGTTATGAAGCATCAGAACAACTGTACACATTCTATTAACTAACATGTTGCAATCAATAATTTTATTTTAACAAGTTGCCTACCTTATAAAGTAATAAATATATTATTTTACGCTTATGCACGTTGTATGAGGTCATTAGGTGCACAGGTTAAAAAAAAAGTTATTTTCATATACAGCATTTTTGTACCAGAAGGCTGACAGCAGAAAGTGCTTCATGAACTCGATTGTGCTGCAGCAGCATTCAGAGTGCTCGGAGTACAGCCATTGTGCCAGTCAAGGCCAGCCACTTGGATTTGCTTCACTGCTCTTATTTAAAACTTATTTAAAAACACCAGAATAGAGAACAGAGAACTGTCAGTTACAGGAATGCAGCTTTATCCGAAGGCCAAATCCAAACAACGGAGCAAAGCTTTCATTAGGAGAGACTCGACTTTTCCATAAGAAACACAGTTTAGAAGAGATGAGGTGAGGTGAGATACTGACACGTCTGCGATGTTTAAATCAAGCCGGAGCATCAGAGGCTGCTGGTTTAGCAGACGTTCATGTTTACACACTCTCCTCCTTCAGTCAATTAACTGTGCTAAATGCTAGCAGCTCTGACCTGGAGCTCAGCCGGATTTCGTCAGCTAGCCAGCTGCCACTCGGCGATAAATGATTTAGCGGAGTACATTAGCCTCCACTTGCCTTCAGGCTGGGTGTCCTCTTTCAAAGTGTCTCACTTCTGCAGGATGAGGAGAAAAGCCAGAGTCCAGCTACAAACTAAACGCCTTATATAACTACAGCAGATTATGGAGAACAGTACTTGCAATAAATGATTAAATGAATATAAATAAACTAAAAAATTATAGACATGAACAATTTTTAATCACTCTTCACTAAAAGCTTTTTCTTCTGTATATAGATAAATCAATCAATCAATCAATCAATCAATCAGTCAATGTATTTTCCATAAGAGGTGCAAAATAGCAAAGGTGTTCTCTTCTATACATATATAAAATAAAATCATTAAAAAATCACAAGACAATAATGACCTTCTCTCCTGTATGTCGATGACATCATCATAAACAAATTAAAATAAAAAGAAGAAAAATTATGTGTAGTGCAAAATACAGAAGATCTTCTCTTCTATATACAGAAAATAACATTAAAAAATAAATAAATTAAAAAAATTTCTTTTCCACCCAGTGGCAGAGGCATAAAAATAATTTCCAAACTCCATGTGTGGTGCAAGACACTAAAGATTTTGTCTTCTGTATTAAAAAAAACTACATTTAAAGAAAACTCTATTTCTACAAAATAAACTGCTGAACACTCTAAAATCTTTAACAAGTCCATTTAAAAATATATTTAGTAAAGTTTTCATTTGCATTGCTTTAAGGTTTAAGCCATGATATTGAGTTTTATGTTTATCATGTTCACAATTTTTCACACTCTATCTTTAAATCTGAACTTCAGGTCAATACAAAGCAGGAGGAAGAAAAAAATCAATATAATGTTTAATAGAAGCATCTTCGCTTTGCTGCTGAGTGTAAAGAAGAGAGACAAGGGGGCGAGGGATCTCAGGGAATGTTTAAATACAGAACGCTGGGGAAGAAACACTCCTGCAATGTTTAATAAAGGAAACAGATTGATTACAGAGAACAGAAGACGACGCTGGAACTGGGACGGATCCTGAACATGAAACGCAGACTAGCGAGCTGATCTGCTGTCAGATGCAACAGAATACTCAGAATCCCCGGACTTACGAAAGAGGAAGAAAAACACATGCAGTGTTTAATAAAGACGATCTCGGTGGAGCAATCGCTCTGATGTGATATTTGAATCAAAGCGTTTTATTGTGGCGTGTCCTCACCAGGAGAGCGTTGTGATTTATGGACACCAGTTTAATTTAATTTCGATAAATTTATTCAGGATTAAAGCTACAGCGCTAGTCTCATCCATCACCTTTACACACTTAGATATACTTTAGTACGCTCACTTCCACATGCTGTCATCTCCACTAAGGTTCAAACGCCATGTGAGGCACCTGTGAGAAAATGAGTGCATATGCAGAGGCAGAGAGCCTCAAAATGATTGTGATTTATCACATCTGGAACGTCCCTTATCCCATCTCATCGTCTGTCTAGTACATCCACAACCCCTAAAACGGAGATACAAAAAAATCCACACTTGATAGACCGCACTAAATAAATAGGATTCATTACAGGATATTTGCAAGTAGGTTATTGCTATTATGTGACCAAAATGTCAGAAAATTGCACCTTTGCTTTGGACTTTGTTTTGGAGAACCCTTTGTACCAGACAGAACTATTACTTGATGGACGGTTCTTCATGATGAACACAAAAAAATGCCAGCTTACAAGATGCAAATGAAACGCAAACAATCCAACAGTTGCACACGGAACAATTTAAAATTCAAATCAGGCTAAATAATGAAAGAAATTAAAGTAGATGCAAATGATATCCAAAAGAGTAATTGGGTAAAAAAAATTTTTTAGCTTTTAACGTTTCTTTTTTATAGGAGTCTGATCCTCTAATAAAGGGACGTATTCAGATATTAGTTACATAAAATGAATACATAAAAAATGAGGGAATATCAAAATTGCGCACATCAGTATTTAGACTTCAAACACTACACAGAATTTAAGTGAGAATTATGCATATGGGGCAGAGTTTGAGTGAAAGCGAGGCATGTCTCACTTACACAGGAGGATAAAACCCACTATTCCTTCTTCAGTCCGCATTTTCTATCCCTGATTTTTTTTCTGGCTTAAAGGTGAGTCTTTGTGTTTAAAGGCGGTGGGCCAGATGCTATTGAAAAACCCTGCCTAAGAAACATCTGGCAACACTGGTGGACAGAACTACATGCAGGTTATTTTAATAATAAACGGTGAACCCAGAAAATCAACTTAAGCAGCTGCATAACCTGGCTCTGAATACACATAACTTTCCCCATATAAATACTGGCATAACTTTTGCACTTAAGTCAAACCTTGAGTCGATTTCGATGCCCATCTGATATTTGCTTCTTTAAAAACTACCAAGCTTTAAAATGACTGTTCATGTTCTTTCATTAAACCTAATTTTACTGAGTTTACTTTATATTATCAAAAGTATTTTTAGCAAATTTTCTAGCAATCTCTTAATCGAGTAAACAAATAAAAGGTAATAAATAATAGTGATTGGCGCTGTCAATCATTATGCAATCCAGCATGCCCACACAGTTCTTCTCAGACTGAAAACAGCATGTTTTCTTAGCTTTTAAGTTATAATAGTAGTGATATTTACATACAACAGGTAGTAATTGTTTATTCAATGACAGATCTGTACTACCACAAAGTTTGTATAAGATTTTAAACCATGTTGCTGCCAGGAGTTTGAAGTTTTAATGCTGCTGGCGTCTACCCTAAAACCTTTCGTTGCATTGGGAACAGGATGAACACGGCCCACAAAAACCACTGCTAATTGCTTCTCCTCTCCTGCCAACACGATCCCCACCTGATCCAGCGCCTTCTTTTTCTTCTTCTTCTTCCCCCAGCAGCCTGAACTCTCTCCGTCCTTCCCGTTGGAGTCGCTGCACAGAAGGCCGTCTAGCTCTTCGGTGCCCATCTGCTGTCCCTGAGAAGTTTCCGCCGCCAGTCGGTACGAGAGGTTCCTCAAGATGCACACACAGTTTTCTATGGTCTGAGGAGAACAAGACAGAAGAAAGTAAGAGTTAATACACAGACCTAACAACTCATCCTGTTTATCCGGTACATTCCAGACACATAAAAGTGCAGAAGAGAAGAAGAAGGATGACCTCCGGCACGTTAATGCTTTGTTGCCAGTGAGCCAAATAATGATCAAATGCATTAAGCGGCCATTACTGAAAACATCGACTTGTCCATCGCTTATCAAACAGGAAAAGGTTCTCTTGGTTCTCCTTCAGGGACAGATCTGAGTTTCTGAAAAGCACTAGAAAGAATGGGTGGTATCCCACATCCCAAAGTGCCTAATTACATAATGATATACTTTGTCGTCCTTTTAAATGAGATTAAAGAAAATCCGTTTGGAAAACACGGCAAGCCCAAGCCATCGCCATTTAACTCACACTCTATTTAACGAGATATTAAAGGGAGACACAGTAGCAGTGGAAGAGGGATGCCTGCCAGGCCAGTGGGGGAATAAATGTGAGGAAATTACAATGAAAAATGACTGACTTGCTGCGGCTGCTTGTTTTTGCCGTCGCTGAGCAAGGAAGACGAGCCTCTCTGCAAACAAAAATAATGACTGTAATCAGAGAAACACTGTCGGAATTATACGCCGGCATTTCAGACATAACAAAACACACTGACATGAACAACTCACGTTCTTCCTGACAAGCTAAGCTAATCAAGAAATATTTCAACCCAAAACTTTAACAAAAATGATTAAAGGTCTTGTGGAGCAAATCTTTTAAAAAATGATTTAGCCCTTGAGCCTGATTTTCTAGTAAAAATATTACACAAATTTCAGCGATTGGTCAAATGGACATTTTACTCATATCTCTCTGATCTAAACAGCCGAACTCGAATCACCTGAATCGCTATATGCTGGTTGCTAGTAGGCATGATATTACATTAATGTATACAACTGCTCTGTTGAATTCTTCATTCTGATTGTTCAGAAGGTGTTGATTCATTTTCTATAACAGCAGCTCTCGTTCTCATATGTTATAACAGCTCATTCACAGGATAAACTTAATAAACGTAATAAAAAGATGTGTAATCGTTGATATGGTGACGTTTTCTGTAAGGAGATGTTTATTTCACATTTATGGAAAAAGTTTCCAGTGTCAGAGCTTTGTAGCAGTCAGAAGCTGTAACTCTAGGTTTTCCGATATCTTCAGGACAGAGGGGTTTACGCTTTGTGGGTTTTGTCAGTAACATGACAAGCTGTGTTTTTCTGTTTATAGCTGCTGTAATGTAAGTGAAAACAACATTAAAAGGATAAAAAGTATGACGTGTCGTTCTTTAATAGATAAAAAAGTGTAATTGTTGGCAAATTGCTGTGGTATAAGAGGAATAAATCACATCAGGACATGCTGTTATAGGAAAATAATTAATTTCCACATGCTACAGTAACTCCGCTTCATCACACCACAATTGATTATTTTCCTATAACACCATGACACACAGTGTGTTATTCCTGACGTATCTCCCTGCCCTAGTGACTGGAAGGCTGCTCAGCATTATACCAGGTTGATTGATTTTGTCTCACTTCTAAGTCACTTTGGATAGAAATCGCCTGTCAGATGAACAAATACTGAGCCACGTTATCCTTTTCACAGAATCTGCTCTGTATTTAATGTGTTCAGCACTATCGCAGAAATGTGTTTTCTTGTGCTTCGGCTTCAACAGGTTCTGTCCTGACAGCATGGTGAAGAACAGATTTGTCATTCTCAGCATTTACAGCTCTGCGGGGCGGCTGTAATGGCCTCGACACCAGCCGCGAGAAACGTGGGAACTGGCAGGCTTGGACTGAAAGCTGAGTGATTAGACTGAATTGTCCAAAAGGCCAGCAGTGGTCTCACTTTTGCTTTATTTAGAGTTGATAATGGATTAAAGTGCAGTGATGAAGAGAGAGCTAGTGTTATGCCATATGGAGGCTTGGTGAAGTGCAAAGGGCAGTAATTTTTCTATGTTAGAAAAATGTTAGAATAGCAAAATCCATGTCTCAGGCTCATGCACAACAGCATGCCGTGAGATTCAGTATGGCAAAGGGAAGATACAGAACAGGATCTCCCAGGATCTATGATCAGGCAACAAATCTGTTACTCTAGAACATACTCTCATGCCTGGGTTCAGTGACTCTCTGATTGGCTTTGCACTGATAGGAGTGAAAAAAGTTTAGAATCTAGTTACACAAACCTCAGACAGCCTCACCAACTTCAAGCAACACTGCAACAAAAATAGTCCACAATTTTTTTTATAAATATGCTTGATTCCATGATTCCTTTGCTTGATGGTGACAATCTGAACACAGATGGTAGCGCTGATAAGGATTCATCTGCTAGCATGATCGATAGTTATGCTAGTCATGTGTTCAATAGAGTGTGTGAGAATATCAGAGCAGAGAAGGAGGAAGCAAAAGACATGCTCCTGACTGAGTCCAGAAAACTCATCTTGTTTGTCCAGCACATCCCCCAGATGCTCGATAGGATTGAGATCTGGGGAATTTGGAGGCCAATTCAACACCTTGAACTCTTTGTCATGTTCCTCAAACCATTCCTGAACAATTTTTACAGTGTGGCAGGGCGCATTATCCTGCTGAAAGAGGCCACTGCCATTAGGGAATACTGTTGCCATGAAGGGGTGTACTTGGTCTGCAACAGTGTTTAGGTAGGTGGTACGTGTCAAAGTAACATCCACATGAATGCCAGGACCCGAGATTTCCCAGCAGAACATTGCCCAGAGCATCACACTGCCTCCGCCAGGTTGCTTTCTTCCCATAGTGCATCCTGGTGCCATCTCTTCCCCAGGTAAGCAACACACACACCCGACCCTCCACATGATGTAAAAGAAAACATGATTCATCAGACAAGCCCATCTTCCAACATATATATATATAAGTCTAAGGGCAGAGGTAGAAACAATAAATGATTATTATTTAAGAAACACATTTTTGTAAAACATCTTTGTATAGAAATAAATGTGCAGAATTTGTCCTTTTCTTCAGCAGAGTGTAAAGTAACCGGAGCTTTTTAGTTGCTCCAGTGTTGGAAAGTTGGATAACGGTCCATAGGTACAGCTTTGGTAAGACTCTCTCTTACGCCTGTCTCATCCTCAAGCCTTGTTTTAGTGTTGAATTTCAGTTATGGAGTTGCATGTATATATTTTAAATATTTATTGAAGCTGCCCTTAGACTTAAAATCATATAAATCAGTAAATAAAGGACATAATTGATTTTGGATTATATTATTTAGAAATGATGTAATAGTGTGTATAATGTAATGGTGTATCTAATCTAATCTAATCTAATCTAATATAGTATAGTATAAAATTGAATTAGTGCCGTTTTTCTTATAATGATGAAATCAGCATACTCAGACTTCTGGACTGTATTCTGATGCAAGAGCTAGAGAAAGTTTTTTTTGCTTGGCTTAGACTTGAGCAGAAAGTTGGTGATGGTGGAAAAGATGAATGAGACAGAGGAGGAGGAGGAGGTGCTGAGGAAGCTGTAATGAGCCGGAGTTTGGAAATGACCAGAGGCAGAACGCTGAGTCCGGTGTGTGGCATCAGCACGGCTCAGCGCTCAATTCTCATTACCATAAACGCGTTTCCTGTGCCGGCATCACCACCCCGAAGAGGAGCGCCGTTAAATCATGATTAAAGAACACCATTTAGGAGACAGAAGCCGGGCAACCTTCAGAAAGCATCCAAGCACAAAATATTTGCGAATGGTGTGGAGGAAAGAAAAGACAGACACCAACCTTGCTATCAATCTCACTGCTCCCCAGTGCAGTCTGGATGACGAAAAGCAAAGCATCTGTCAGACCTTCGCACTCCCTCATCCTCCTCCTCGCCTCCTCCCCGGCCGAGCTCACGTTCCTGAAACACAAATATATATATATATTCATTATTATCATCATTACTATTAATATTATTATTTTTAATAATAGTTATTAATTATTTTGTTGTTTAGTAGTTCATTTAATAAAAATTTCAAATAATTCATAAAAATATTAATTGAATAGTAATTAAGCAATTAATTAATTAATTAATTAATTAAATGTATTTATTAATTTTTCTATGTTCATAGTATTTAGTTATTTATTTTTCCTCCTATTATATTATTATTATTATAATTAGTGGTAGTAGTAGTAGTAGTAGTAGCAGCAGAATTTATTTATAATATAAATACAAAAATGTTAGTTTCTGCAAAGTAGGTTGGCCTGGGACAACAGAATAAAAGAGGGAGATGTATAGAGAGACAGAGAGCACAGATCAGCAATGTGTGGATCGATCATTCTTCTTCTTGACACACGTTACAGGAGCAGATAAAGCCCACAGTACACGGCGACTTTCACCCCGAAACCCACAGTGAGCGAGTGACACTAATCTGCATATCAGATTCTCCGGGTCGTTTGATGGACTCGCTCTGAATCCCGTCTTCGCATCTGACACAATAAATATTTGATTGCTTTACTTCTCAAGGGGAAGGGGACAGAAGGATCACAAATAGTTTATTTATATGGCTATTTATTGCGGGTCGCTGTGTAAATAGTCGTCAAATATTAACCAATACGAACTTCTAAAATCTCCAAAAACTGTGCTTAGTGTTCAGAATCTGAGAGTCTTTATTAACATTAGCAACTAGACATTTTCCCCAAATAATTCGGACCAACTAATGAATGTTAGGACTGCAACTACTGATTATTGTGATACTCAATTTATCTATTGATTTTTATCAATTAATTTGATTGATGGAAAAATATACTAAATTTGAAAATTTTCTTTCTGGCAATCAACAAATAGTACAAACTAGTACTGTTAACTAGGCTACAGTATATTATTACTAACATTTATCAGAAAATTTGTCATGGCATGAGAATATGATCAAGTTTTTAAGTTGATCACTTTTTAAAAATAATCTAAAATCTGTACACTTTCTGTGTGTGGAATCGATTCTGGAGCGTTCGAGTTGATTCCTAGTTTTCAGTGCCTTGAATCAGTGAATAGACTCCTTTTGGAACTGACTCTTTTTCTGACTGACTCATTTTGGAATTGACTCATTTTGGGATCAACTCCTTTTGGGACTGACTCATTTTGCAATCGACTCCCAGCATCGTGAAAGTGAACCAAAAGCAGGATGGTGACTTGATGACTTTAAATAGAACATATATTAAAAATATATCCAGTTAAAAATTAATCAATGTAGCATTTATCAACATTACTGAGTCAATACAATAGTTCATTAACTAATTGATTCACTACTCGAAAAAGTGACACAGCCTGCTTAAAATAAAATAACACGGACTAACTAATGAATGATGAAAAAATCTATTTTTATTATTAATTTTTTAAAATCAGATTTGATTACTTGTTGCAGCTGTTCCTGATGGCAGTCTATATGAACAGATTAGAATAGTAGCTACAAAGAAATAAAAAAATTCTATTTAAATATTCAAATATATTCAATTTAAATATTTAAATCTATTTAAATTAAATATCTATTGTTGTTTTGTTGTTGTTATTATTATTAAAAAATAAATACACTGCAGGACATGCTGTTATAGGAAAATAATCAACTCTGGGGTGGTAACAGGATCTCTGCCTCATTACACCACCCTGTTGTTGATTATTTTCGTACAACAGCATGACATGCAGTGTATTTATTCCTCACATGGCCTTGACTTAAAGAACAAAGGCAGCGTTACAAAACTCAAGTGTATTTCTACCTCCTTTTTTTAATCCGCTGAAAATAACAGCAAATCAAAATCATATTCGAGATTCCAAAATGGTTCGTCATGTCACTGCAGCAGGCAAGATTCGATCTTGAGTAATAGCCCTCGGCTGCCCAGTCGAGAGAAATCACACACACACACACACACACACACACACACACACACTGTGATCTCCTGCAGGGGCTCGTCCAAACCCTCCAAGATTCCAAGTAATTTCTCTCACACGGCTCGGAATGAGAGATGCCATGAGACGCTCGTGTCTAATTTGCATTCTCTTCACTCAGCCCGACCCAAATCGATTGCTACATTTCATTTTGCGCAATCGGTAGACAACGAGGAAACAAAATGATGACATTTGCACTCAGAGAAGCTTCTCTTTCCAACACATTAACTTGGCAAAGGCTTTAGAGCTATATCATTTAGCTGGCGCTGATAATACACCGCTCCGGCACAACAAACTCCACTATTTATTCATGTTCCAGCTTTGCCATATTGACTTATTAAATATTTACCACGGCCGGCAGAGCTGCCTGCTGATTCACTAACTAACTTTAAATATATATGAGAGGCGTCTTGAACACACTCTGTAACATTCAGTCTGGAGGGAAAACAAAACAAATCACACGCTGCATTGTGGCAGAAGAAGCTCTTTGCTTGTACATATTGTATAAAAATCCCAACCACCCAGAAGATGATTATTTTCCTATAACAGCATGTCCAAAAGTGCTTTATTCCTCTTATATGACAGCAATTTGCCAAGAGTTACAATTTACATTTATTAAGGAATGACACGTCATACTTTTTATACATTTATAGCTTCATTTAATGTTGTGGAAAGTCCGCAAAACAAGTTCATTCCGGTTAGTTCCAGCCTCTCTGCTTTCTTTCTCTTGAAGTTAATAAGACAAAATAAAAAGCAGCTTGTCATATTACTGAGAAACCACAAAGCGTAAACTCCTCTGTCCCGAGGATTTACCTCAGCTCTACCTCTGACTGTTACAAAGCCCTGACACTGGAGACTCCTTCCATAAATGTTGCATTTAGTAAATAAATGTCTCCTTACAGAACCATATTAAATATTTTTTAAAAGTCTGTTTATGTGGTGCATCCACAAGTTCCTGTACAAGTCTCTGTGAATGAGCTGTTACTATAGAAACGATAAGATAATAATATAAACCTCTGCACTACTGTCTGAGCTGCTGTTATAGAAAATTAATCAACACCTTCTGACCAATCAGAATCCAGAATTCCACAGCGTTGTGGTATAAATACAAGTCATAAACATGTGCTGCCTAATGATCACAGGAAAAATCTTTAAAACCTTCATGTTTTTTGTATTAAAAGTTGCACTGCAGTGATTTCTGAAGCTTCGTCAGCAGCGTTATTGATGTTCATCATCCGAGCGTTGTGGTTTCATAGCGTTTGTCCGTCCCTGAGCGCTTATTGAGATTCATTTCTGTTTTGGTGTTCATATACTGCACTCTGGGTAATGTGTAATGAGCTTCTGAGTGAAGGCGAGGATCAATTCGTGTTCCTCTGGCTTTCACTGAAGGCTCTGAGATTTTCTCAGTTCTATGTAAATTAGGTATGAAACAGTAAAGAGACAAATCCAAATGATTGGCCTGAATGATTCCTCGGATCCTATAATCCATGTGGTCCGATGTTTCTTAAGTTCCCCGCTCACAACTTTAGTTCCTATCTGCAATTAGTCCTGGACGAAAAACGGATAACCGTGGTTTCATCTTCTCCTGTCATTTACGACTTCTCATTAAATGCGTACAGAGACATTACAAAGAAAAATAAAGCGATAGAAGAGATTGTTGGTGCCTCTGGTGAGTGTAGCTAGTACCGCTAGCCTAGCTTAGCTTTGTGTGTGTGTGTGTGTGTGTGTGTGCAATATTTACTCACTAGCTTTTTTTTATCATGTATGATGAAAAATAAGTGAGTGAGAGATAGACAGATAGATAGAGAGAGAGAGAGAGAGAGAGAGAGAGAGAGAGAAAGAGACATGAGAGGCATGAGAGACAAGGAGAGAGACAGAGGCACAGAGAGAGACAGACAGGCGCAAAGAGGTAGACAGAGAGAGACAAAGAGAGAGAGTGACAGAGGCACAGAAAGACAGAAAGAGAGGGAGACAGGCACAGAGAGAGAGAGAAAGAGAGAGACAGAGGGAGAGAATTTTTGTTTCAAATACAGAGAGAGAGAGAGAGAGAGACAAAAAGAGAAAGAGACAGAGAGAGAGAATCAGAGAGATAGACAGACAAAGAGAGACACAAAGAGAGAGAGAGAGAGAGAGAGAGAGAGACACTTCTCATACTGGACACACTAACAGGAGAATCAAAGCCCCTTCACACGTGCCTGTCGGTCAGTCGTTGTGACGGTTGGCGATCTGTTTGGACGTCTCTGTCACAGAGTCTCACTTTTGAACGTTAATGCTGATCTGTCCTTCACATAAACATTGTCTTACATCCAAAACACTAAAACTGCAGCTGGCAGAGGGCGAGTTCTCTGAATGCAGTGTTTTGTGTGAGAAATCGCACACCGAGCTCTGCCACGTGGGAAAACAGCTAATCAGAGGTTATGCTAATGTGCATCAGGTGCTGCGGAGAGCCTTGTGCATGTCACGCCTGGCTTCCCCCCATGTAATAACACAGTAACACAATAACAGTGTTAATAACAAACGCCGAGCACTTACTGTTCATAAAGCCTGAGAGCGAGACAAGCCAAGAGCCGAGGCACGAGGGAACCGTGAACTCGGCTGCTTCGGACACAAACCGGGTCTGAAACGTGCCGCGTGTTTCGGGTATAAAATCTGAGAGCGACATCAAGAACTGTTTTTATTGCATCACTTATCAAACAAATACAACATTTAGCCTGTATTATAAAATATATCTGAAAATCCCATTTATACAATCTTTTATTTATTTCTAAAACTGCTCACTTAATGGTTACAATGAACTCAATTAGCATGTCTAGTATACTGTACTCCAGTATTCATTTATTCAAAAATTAATCATTTTAAAAAAAATTTATATTAGTAAATAATAATGTGGAGGGCTTGAAATGACCTCACCGGCTCAGCTACCATGCCTAACTGTGATCCAAACTTATTATCCATGATGCATTTTCACCAGTTATAACATCCAAAAGACAGGAAATTGTTGCTGAAACATTTTTCAAATCTTTTAAAACAGATGTTTAAAAACACAGTTTTTCTGAAGAGAATCTTGGCAACACATTAGCCAGATTATCATACCCAGACCACTCCTGACCTTAAAAATAAACAAATAAACAAATAAATAAATAGATACAAACAAACAAACAAATAAATAAACAACACAAGTATATATGGTATATTCATCATTCATGCTGCTCGAAATGGATTTTTTTTTTCTCTTGACAAAACAGTACATCAGTATATTATTCCTTAACCAGATGTTCATAACCAGACCACTCTTTTTTAAAAATAAATAAATTACAATAAAATAAAACACCCACCAGCATTCTTACTACTGCAAATGATGTAAATGATGTATCATTAGCCTTAAACACACACACACACACACACACACACACACACACACAAGAATATGCTACATTTATACTAATACAAATGACTAATTTTTTTTTAACATTACAACATCCTTTCATTAGTTAGCCAGGTTATGATACCCAAACCTCCCATGACTCATGAAAAAAGATAAAATTAAATAAAAATCTCTAATGCACGTGTTGCGTTCATTCTGCTACAAACAATGTACAGTTTTTTTTGTCAAGACAATGATTTTGTCAATCATTATGTCATTAGTTAGGCAGGCTTTCATTCCCAGACCATTCATGATATTTTGTAAACAAACCAAGTCAAACTCGACGCCAACGTCATGACCGGTGACGCCTCCTCCGCTAACAACTATAGTCCTTCTTGTTACTAATGTGTATGCCTGGAAGATCTTTAAAATATATTACATACAGGAAGGACGCTGTTGAAGAAGAACAATTTCAGACTTTTGACCTTGCTGTGACCTTGAACCTGTTTGGATCAATTCCAAAATCTAATCAGATCATCTGCTGGCTACAATGATCATTCCACATCAATCCTACAAACATTCAACCACTCGTTCTTGAGATATCATGCTAACGAGAATCCCGGATGGACGCACAGAAGGACAAATGGACAACCTGAAAATATAATTCCTCCACCACCTAGTGGCTGAGACATAAAAAAATACAAATATCCAGGATTTCCGAGGTTCATTTCATACTCTTCTGAGACGTACTTCTGGCGAAGCATTAACCAGGGATTAGTGTGATAGCCTGTTCTGTGAAATGCAGATGCAAAGGAAATGAAATATTTCCAGCCATTAAACGAGTAAACCTTCCACTCAAAGGCACACAGAATATCTGAGACGGAGACAGAAGACGAATTGGGGTTGGATTTGTTCAAAAAGAGAGCCTAGATTTTCCTTAACCTGGCACTTCACAAGCATCAATTAAAGTACATGCGAGTCTAGATTTCTTCTGGATATGAGTAAAGTGAAAACTATAGAGATCAGGGGTGTAAGGTATGACAGGGCTCTGCTGTACTCCAACAATTTGGCATGAAAAAAAGAAAAAAGAGCAATGCCTCGTCATGGGATGTCGCATTATTTTTCACAGCTAGCTGCCTATCATAGGCTCTGCAATTAGACCACAGCATGTGCTTGATATATCCAACCATCATTATGATGGAATACCACTCTTCTGACACGATCTACCCAATAACTGAGTGCCCTCTGCCAATATTCTGAAACGATAAAATTATTTAATAAATCCGCAGGGGGAGAGTGTGGGCCGGCCAGCTTTGTGCTGACAAAGCAGAATGGTGAGCGAGTCGCACTTGACACCTTTCATAAAGCACTTCAGGCTTGTCGAGAGCAAAAATATGCAACCTAATACAGCAAAAGAGCTGGTAATCTCCTAGCGTCTGTGTGTGTATGCATGCTTACAGGGGCAGATGTCACATAACAGTGTTAATGCTAATCAGAATCGGACCAGAAAAGTGACTGTGATGAACACGGTGAGCTGCACAGTCCAACATGCCTGATCATGAGGTTCTAGAAAGGTGTTTGCTAATTTTCCACGGTTAATGAGGCACTTCGCTTTTACTGCTTATTCATGTAATTTATTTTCCGTCACTCTCTATAAACTCCATCTAATCAATTAACATCCTTTGTTAGCTAATTACTTATTGAACACAGTTTAATCACACCTTGAACTCTTTATCCTTTTCTTTTAAACAAGGAAACCTTTTTTTTTTTTTTTACAAGGATTTTTTAAATAGTCACGAGGGGCTCATTTAGGTCTGCTGTTGTAAACAAATAAGGATTTGGGGCTAAAAGATTTATTATGTGCACACTTCACTGGTTTTCTTCTCTGTCCCAGCAGTTAACACATAAATCCTGGGCCAACAGTTTTCATTTAACTGTAAAAAACGCAGACTGACATCTTAGCAGATGGCCAGTTTTATAAGCGAGCAGTTTTAGGGGAAGATCCATCACACGCAGCCATTTGACTGTGAAAAAGGACACCACTGAGATACCTGCCTGCCAAACACTCGGCTTCATATCAGTCGCCATGTTTGGAATGCTGATAAGCGAGATCTCCCGCTAGCTCGACTCTGGGGCTTCGGAGAGGTAAACATGCTTATTTGGGCTGCTGGGAAACCCTGATTATCAGGAGAGCTCACCGTTTCCCCACACTGTTCTCCGAGAAACTCTGCAGCTGTTCTCCCAGCACCTGCTCTTAATGAAGGCAATTACCTGTTCTAAGTGAAGCGCTGCTCTCCTACGACTTCTTTGGCATATGGGGACCGCCATTTCTGACTATTTTCCTTCTCCTCATTTGTATTTGAATTTAATTCCACATCAATGTCACTTTGAGCCTCTGAGGCATTACCATCTACTCACACGCACAAGGCCTTACAGCTAGAACAGCATGCAATCAACATTCAAAATTCCTTTATGATAATGTCACGTGAAGTCCAGTCCAGTCAATTCCAGCTCAAACCAATCCAGTGCAGTCGAATAAAGTCCAATCCAACCTAATGTAGTCTAGTGTAGTCTAGTGTTGTCTAGTCCAATCAATTCCAGTCCAGTTCAGTCTAGTCTAGTCCAGTCCATGGAAGTCTAGTCTAACCTAGTTTATTCCAGCCCAAGCAAGTCCAGACTATTCTAGTACAGTGCAAGCTAATACAGTCCAATCCAGTCAATTCCAATCCAATCCAGTCTAGTTCAGTCCGGTCCAATCTAGTCAATTTCAGTCCAAGCTACTCTAGGCTAATCGACTCTAGTCTAGACCAAGCAAGCCCAATCCAATCCAAGCTAATGGAGTCTAGTCCAGTCCAATCCAATCCAAGCTAATCCAGTCTAGTCTATTCCAGTCTATTCTAGTCCAGTACAAGCAAGTCCACTCCAATCCAGTCAAGTCCACTCCAGTCCAAACAATTCCAGTCCAGTCCAAGATAATCCAGTACAATCCAGTCCATTCCACTCTAGTTTAGTCTGGTCCAGTCCAAGCAATTCCAGTCCAGTCCACTCCAGTCCAATCCAAGTAAATCCAGTCCAGTCCTTTGTTGTCACAGAATGGTCCACTACAGAACTGTTTATATTTTATCAGAACTCAGAAATTTTGTCCATTGATAATTGTTCAAGAAGGCATTAAATAAACATAAATAAAAATCAAACCAATCAAATCAAATAAAAATTTTTGAAACTTTTTCAGAGGGAATGTTGTAATACAAAGAATAATTGTTAAGAATTCAAATGCGCAAATTCAAAGTACATTGTAGATTGTGGGAAAATTTAAAGCAGCTAACCCCACCCTTAGCCTAACCTTGATAACATGTTAGATTGAGAAATCCTTCATTCATTCATTCATTTGACTTCTGTAAGACTTGGACATTTTTTCTCACAGACTGGCAGCAGTTGTTGTTTTGTTATTTTGTAGTTTTTATCAGTTTGGAGGGAAGGATCTCAGGTCTGAGCCCCATAGCTGAGGGACTGGACCTTCCCTTTTCGCTAAGTTTATGATTTGGCCAGTCTGCCTGTTGCATCAAGATTTTTTGCTGTTTTGAAATTGAGCTTCTTGGTTTTTGGGCTCTGCTTGGGTTACTAATATTAGCCTTCTTGCAATGCTCGATTACTGGGTTGTAACAATGACTCTGAAGGTTTTCAAAAACATGATGCCTGTTAATCTTTCTTTATAGTTGCAATGATGCTCAGGACAGAAGCTAGATTCTAACTGGAGCACAGCTTATACTTCATACAAACGCCTGGTTTTAACTATATAACTATATAACTATACGATCTCCAGTGATCTACGAGTTATTATCACTTTCAGTGAATACCTTTTGACTCAGAAAATCTTGTTTGAGGGACTTCATTTTGATTTTTTTTCTGATTAATGATGAAAGGAACACTATAGACCAGGTAGCCTTGTTAGACTTTTTGGGAGGTGTATATATATATATATCGAGTGGCTGTTGAACCATTGTGTGTTCTCTAACTGATATGGAAATCAATCGAGCTGTTATGAACCTACAATT
This sequence comes from Pangasianodon gigas, assembly GCA_022758105.1. Classification (NCBI taxonomy): domain Eukaryota; kingdom Metazoa; phylum Chordata; class Actinopteri; order Siluriformes; family Pangasiidae; genus Pangasianodon; species Pangasianodon gigas. The sequence continues at coordinate 19,495,617 of CM040475.1, read as the reverse complement.
CCATTAGAAATAAATATCCTCCCAGGGAACAGTGCTAAAAAGACCGGTGTTTTGTAATATCCAGCTGTAATGGATTTCCCAGAACAATACATGGAAGCTCAGATGGACCTTTCTCCTTCAGCTAAGTGACAAACTCTGTACATCTTCACAAAGCTCATTTCAGCTGCCACTGACAGAGTCATTCATCAAAGCATTCGGCTTCCCCGAGAGTTCCTCCCTATACTTATTGGTGCTGGAGTGAATACTCTGTGCTCCTATCAGGTGACATGCCAGGTCTCCTGGAAAAAAAATCAACTAACCACAGGGTAAATGCTAAACCTTACACGGATCTCTAAGATGGGTGCTGATAGATTCCGACACGTTCCTCTATGTTCCTGCTTGGCCAAGCGCAAGTCCTAAATCACCAGGTGCTTTCTTATCACCTGAAGTGCTTTCGGAGATGTTTGATAAGGATAAATTGAGGGTATTTTTTTCCCCACAGCTTGAGACCTGCTGCTTGAGCATGTAGGATGCTGGGATGCCTTTTTCTTGGTAGGATTCTCTTTTATGCCTGTGAAAATGTGGTTTTATTAGACATATCTTTCCTCCACGGAGACCTGGAGGATTTTTAAGACATTTGATTTCTGCTGGTGGAAGTGATTTATAAAGGAAGAGCATCAAATTCCCATTGGGATGGAGCTCAATTCGGAAAAACGCCGCTTCACTGCTTTTCCAGGGGCTTGCCTGAGCGCTCTCCGGCTGAGTGAGAGACACTTTGACAAATCTTCAGTGGTGGAATTGAGATATTTCGTGAAGGACATCTCACGGGCTACAAATTAGGACATGAGCATTGCGGAAGTTTCACAAAAACCTAGTGTCTTATCTAGTCAAAATGCTGTACCACGTGGTGATGTCAACATTAGATCACCTTAAACAGACAACTTCCTTGCTGCAGAACCAAAAGACCAGGGGGTGGAGCTGGAATTGATCCAACTACTCCTATTAGCCTCTAGTCTCTTAACTCTAACCCATAACCAATGAAATGCTCTACAAGACATACTAATCCAGCCTGAACAAACAAAGACCACAAACGTATGGCACTGTGTGATGTATTTACAGCAATTAATCTTTCATCCTTAGTAACTGCCTGGTCAGGGTCATGTTGAATTACACTAGCCAAGTAGTTTGTTTATATCTTGGGAAATAGAGCCAACTACATATAGCAGGCAAGTACAAATAACAAAATAACCACAAACATATTTCTGCACACATCTCTATTTGACACCAATTATGAACTGGAGTGATGTAGCTGAGGTTGAGTAACTGTGCTGATATTTCTAAGTCTGTTTTTTTTTCTTTCATTGCGTTCAGGGGAATAGGGGTTCAAGTTCAAACCACACCCACTTTGTGTTTAAACCCAGATACAGATATGATATTTGGAGCACTAAACAGATAAAGCTACAGATAGAGTGATCTTAGCAGGCAGCATTATACGGTACGTAAACATTGAATCCGTACATGACCTGAATGACTTCCTGCCTACACATTATGCACTTCAAGCTATTGGCAAACATCTGCAAGCCACAAAAATTTTTTCTTCTAAGAATAAGAACTGCATTTCAGCTACAGGATTGTTTTCCAGCTACACAAAGACGCCAGTAATTACCTGCACATAGTGCACCTTCGAAGGAGCTTGTGTTTGGAGACAAGGCGATGCGTCATCTCACTCCAGAGGGCAATTTACAGCACGGCTTTTTGTTTAGAGAAAATAAACTCCTGAAAGTCTCTCTGTGGGTGTGTGTGTAAATGTCTCTATCGACAAGATTGTTCTTCTCATGCAATGAGCCAGAAGAAAAGGTGAAGTAAGTCTCATTTACACAGGCAAATTGAAGACATATTTGTAAAATTCCACATCTAAAAAAATGAACTCTCATTTCTTTGGTGAATCTCAGCAGAATTTCTGAAACCAAACAAAGGTGTGTGATAAGCTCCGTAGACGTTCGTTTAGCAGAGTTGCTATGGATACAAGGCAGAATGAAGGCCTCACTGAGAGTAATATTGAGCCCTGGAGAATCACGGCTTCCTCTGTGTTATTCTTCACCCAACTCCCAGCGACGGAGCCCGTGCATAAATCATAACACGGCAGAAATTATGCATGATCATTATGCATTATTACACTGTATAAATCATGCGTGTGTAGCACACATTCTCCATGTTCGATGCAAAATAAAAAATACAGGCCTCCATTTCTTTTATATTCTTCACTTCTCCATTTCTCACATGCAGTAATGATCTGAAATGTATTAACAGCTTCTCTGGGTGAAAGCCGAACCCAGATGGTCCTCGTTTCGTCTTTTCTACCTTTAGCACCGGCCGTCTCTCTCCGTCTCACACCGTTCTGTCAGGATGAGATGAAATGAGATAAAAATGCTGCTGTTTGTTCAGAAGCGAGCTGATGCAGGAAGAATGTAGGTACAGCTCAGTAAAAATTCTCAAATCTGAATGGTCCGGTGGAGCTGATTCATTTTTTATAACTTTTTTCAATTAACAATCGCAGCTTAAAAGATCTTTACGGTTCTAGATCATTTTGATCCTAAGAACAGTCAGTCTGTTGGGTAAAAATGCTGTGGCAAAGTTTTAGGAACGTTCTCTGATCATAGTTCTAAGGACATCGTAAAGCGAATCAACATTGCAGGTGATTATTTTTAACGTTACAATTTGGGGCATTACAATCTAACTTTCTTAAAACTTCTTAATTTCAATATTCTGATATCTGCTGTAGGGTTCTATGTGTGGGTTTCTCCAGTGTACAACTATTTTATCTATCCCTTAAGAACATCCGTTTCTATACTCTTCGAAAGAAAACGAGTTTCTCCTAGAGTTCTTTGAGTGGTTAATGGTTGTAACCAAGAACTGTTTTCGGTGCTAGATGAAATTATTCCTGTCACGTACAGATACAGCTGTCACTCTTAGAAATGAATGTGAAAAATGCAAACTTAGTACCTTAAATGATTCTTTTCTTTGTCCCTTTGAGGGAAATCTTTAAGATCCTAAGTTTACAACAGAAAGTTTCCTTTTTAGAAAAGTGTTCCTGTCGCCAATAGAGCTAGAATCGATAGCCATTCACAGAAACCTTGAGAAATACTTTTTTCTATAGTTGTGCTTATCTAGTTGGTACTTTTACTTAAAAAAAAAAGTATTCTGAAGTGAAACACATGCATTAACGTTGCACCTTTCTGATACTGGTTCCTACTTGGAACCAGTTTTTGAGAGAAACCCTACCAAGACTGCTAGAAGAAGAAGAAGAAGAAGAAGAAGAAGAAGAAGAAGAAGCAGGAGTGATGCCTGTCCTCCGGTGACTATACCGAGTGAAAATGCTGTTACACCGTGTCTAAAAGCCGCTCACAGACATAAAAGCACACAGTCACACCGATAAACACACTGTCAGGCTTCAGAGACAGTTTGAAGTCAAAATCTCGCATGCAGGAAAGAGTTCCTCGTATCGGGATAAGGGAAAAAAAATCCCACCGCTCTGTGGATGCACTTAAAAATCAAGCTGTCACTGGAGGTGCACCTGGTAAAAAATAACTTTTAAACAATTTTTCTTTAAAAGAAAAACAGAAAGAAAGAAAATGAGGATCACTGTGGTTTTATTAGCTACTGATACACGGTAATGTTCCACAGTAAACTGGTTAAACAGCGCAGGGCAAACCTGCGGAACTTATTTTTTAAATTCATGCACACAATTAGCTATTTTGAGTTCTCAGGTGAATAAATTTGAGCCCACATTTATATATTTATATATCAGTGCTAGTTTTCATCCATGATCTCAAAAACTTCTGATGTGAAGAAACGCCGCACACCGAAAGATTCGACACAAAATCCGTCATGACATCAGTTCGCACAATCTCCAAAATAAATAAAAAAACAACAAAAAAATTTTTGGATTTTTCCGCTATTACACATTACCATAGCTACTACATACGTATAAACGGTTTGGGATGTGGCCACAGACCTGTCGTCATAGTAACCGTGGCTACTAATCATTGCTCCTACAATTTGTAAATGCTTAGCTAGCTAGCATCATGCAAACATTTCCTCCTTGAAAGTATTTTTCGATAATAATTAATTTTATAACATTTATGAAATTCGAGACCACAAATTTATGTAAAATAAGAAAACGAATGCCACAATATATCGTTTGTTAGTGGAATTGTTATCGCATTAGTGTCACATCATGTAAAGCTTAAAGCTTTTATTGTTATTACTGTTTGTGGGCATTAAGACTAATCTGAATAAATGAATCCAGTAAGTTTTTAATTATGATGCATTGCGATGTATTGCATTTTTTTCCAGTGTTTCCGGGAAGCACAGTGAAAAAAGGCCACGCCCACTTTGGGTTATAGTTACAGATATCTGGAGAAGTAAACAGATACAGATACAGTCTCATTTTGTTTCGCCTCTAATAGCACTGAAAAAACTCACTGACCTCAGGCACCCGGTGGCGTTGCGCAGGACGAGTGACGTGTGCATCTGCAGCTTGCGGTCCTCCTGATGCGGCGAGACGTCCCAGGCGGACAGAGGGATGATCACGGTGTTGGTCAGGACAGCCAGAGCATCCTGGATGATTGGCATCTTCAGGGCGTCGCATGACGAGAGGTTCCATAACACACCTGGGACAGAGCCACACATCCAGACTCAGTATGGGGACAAACTCCTGGAACTAGCAGGAACTTTAGGAAGATGGTGCAATCATAACAGCAGTAGCTGTTACTGTCAGCACAAAATGCTCAGGCTGATGTAACTATTAGATAAAGCAAGGTCTGCTGTTTTTTAATAAATATTGAACATGACAGTTTAGAGTTTGAGGCAAATCCCAATTAAAAATAAAAAATTTGCTCATGTGACAAATATAGCTGATAATCCAAGACATGACTGGTGTTTGACATCTGACTGATAACTTTACACTCGTACTACAAGGCTAATTTAGCTTAAAAACAAAGTCACACAGAAAACATTATATTTTGAAACTGATATTAAGCATGTTTGCTGTCATAAGACAAGTAGAAGAAAAAAAACAACATATTATGCACCTTTAACCCAGCTAACGCTAGCCAAACATCCGCAGTTTCTCAAAACTGGAGACTGGAGAATGACAGGAAAATGCCTCAGCTTCCCTTAAAAAAGAATAGATTTTTTTGAAAGATTTTGAAAAACCTTGGGTGGGAAAAGGTGACATGCCTACTTTGCTCTCTCTCTCTCTCTCTCTCTCTCTCTCTCAGGTCAAAGTTTAATATTTCACTAAAAACTTTTTGTTATGAATTTTGTTGGTGAGGAGGTTTAGGTTAGAGGACCATTTCTTGATTTGTTAGCAACTTCTAAGGTGAAACATACTTTATAAGTCATTTCAGAGCTGCTGAATTCTCAATTCTGATTGGTCAGAAGGTGTTGATTTATTTTCTATAACAGCAGCTCTGACAGTAGTGCAGCTGCAAATCACACATTTATATAAATTATTAATGTGCTCGTTCTAATACGTTATCGTTTCTATAGTAACAGCTCATTCACAGGGACTTGTACAGTGGACGCACCATATAAACAGATTTTAAAAAATCCTTGATATGGTAAAGTTTTCTGTAAAGTAAGTTTATTTAACATTTATGGAAGGAGTCTCCAGTGTCAGCGCTTTGTAACAGTCAGAGGTAAAGCTGTAACTTTACGTTTTTTGACATCTTCAGGACAGAGGAGTTTACACTTTGGGGTTTCTCTTTAACAAAAAAAATGACAAGCTGCTTTTTTTTTAATCTTATTAACTTCGAGAGAGAAAAAAGTTGAGGGAACGATGAACGTAAGTGAGAACAGCTGACGTTCCAGAATATTAAACATAATTATAAAAGGATAAAAAGTATGACGTGCCATGATTAAATCCAAATTGTAATTGTTGGCAAATTGCTGTGGAATAAAACACCGTGTCGTGCTGTTATAGGAAAATAATTCACAGCAGGGTGTTGTGATGAAGCGGAGTTACTGTTACCACCACGGAGTTGATTATTTTCCCATAACAGCATGACACGGAGTGTATTGTTCCTCTTATATGAGCAGCATTTCAGCACATTATTTCTGAAGAGACACCGGCTTCTCATTAAGTGCGTAAACAGCGATCAGAAAACATAACTGCCGGATAAAAATAGCGTCTTCTGTCACGTTGACACAAGCCGTGAAAAACAAACAGGCACGCAAAGGTAAAGTAGTTAGAAATAATCTCCTGTCTCAATCACTGTTTAGTGGCCAGATCTGAACTGTTATAAGGTTGTAAATCCAACAGACGTACATCTTAAAAACGTTTTGATGGATTTTTAAGCAAAAAAATCCATAAATAAATAATATAAAAGGAACTTGTGAAGCTTTCCCAACCCTGAGCTGTATTAACTAATTATCCAGTAACTACACTGAAAAATGCTAAATTTTAATTAAAGGAGTGAGGAGTGAAAAGCTTCTTGGAGTTTAGGAGGTAAAAAAAAATGTAATAAAATTCAGTGGAAGTTTGTGCTGTTTTCTAAAAAATACCAGGGGCAATTGAGAGATGTTTACTAGAGATTTTATTTTGTTTTATTCTGTGTTTTGTGGCCTGGTCATGATCCGGTGCGTAGGCCTCACCACTCGGTGAGAAAAGTCGCAGCTTATTTGGACGCCAGCTACACGCCGACCTTCCAAACGCACTAATTACTGCTCCTTTTTCCTTCAGGCTCTGAAAAAAATAAATAAATAAAATCATAAAATACAAAAAGAAAAGAAGAAAATGATCAGGGTAGCAGGGGTGCTGTACTGTCACAGATGCACAGGAGTTATTTTCATTCCTCCCCAAGGCGAGAGATGTGAAAGTCTGGCTTTTTAACCGTAACGTCTGTACACTATGAAGTCAGGAGTTATGATATAAAAAGTAGAAATAAATTGGCACTTGCTGATATTCGCTGTCAAATGAAACCTAACACCATTAATGATTCATCGAGTGTGGAAAAGCAACGCCGCTGGCAGAAAACACACACCGGGTAGTGCTCTACATGCTGCTACTGCAACCTAGAACAAGGAAATGCAGAAATGCTGAACTTTAAAAATCTGCACAGTTCATGAATGGATCATATTTTGCTTTGTTCCAGATTGGCTGTATAATCAGAATGCGAATCAGTAAGTCAGTCCAGCTGATTATGTAAGGAATAAAACATGCATCTTTCTTCAATAACGGATTTTAAAAACACATGTAATCATTGTTATGGTGAAGTTTTCTGTAAGGAAGGAGCCTCCAGTATCAGCGCCTTGTAACAGTCAGAGGTAAAGCTGTAACTTCTTCAGGACAGAGGAGTTCACGCTTTTTTTGTGGTTTCTCTGTAACATGACAAGCTGCATATTTTTTGTCTTATTAACTTCAAGAGAAAAAAGAGAGGCTGGTGAGGGAACGAATGTTTATAGCTGCTATAACGTAAGTGAGAACAGGAACTAACTTGTTTTGCAGACATTCCACGACATTAAATGTAACTATAAACGGATTGGTTTATACCACAGCAATATCCCAATGCTAACAATTTTATTTATTACACACTGATTCATCATACTTTTTATCCATTTATAATTACATTTAATGTCTGTGAAACAAGATATTTTCTTTTCTCCCTTACGTTCAAGGTAAAGTTACAGCAATTGTTCCAAATTTTTTGATTATTATTGAATAATAATTTAATTTTTTTCCCAAATTGGGTTGTATATGCAGACTGTCCTCTTTCTTCTGCACTTTTGATTCTCTCTCTCTCTCTCTCTCTCTCTCTCTCTCTCTGCACTTGAAGCACCCACTCTTTCATGAGTCATAGAGACGAGGGCAAGAAGGCTGTAGGACTGATGAAGATGACCTTGGCAGCTCGCTCTCACTCTTACACAGACACACAGACACACACACACACACACACACACACTCACTTTAATCCCACTCGCTGGGAAATTGCCCCTGCCTGATTGCAGCTGCCGGTAGAAAGGTTTTTTGGGTTTTTGGTGGTGATGAGTTTGTGAATAAGGGAGGTTAGACACACCACACAGCAGGACTCCAAGCAGGGAGCCATGATTTTTTGTCTGTAAAGGAACAACATTCTTATTCCAAGCCTTGATGGACTGATGGGAAAAGTTCACACTATGATCAATCTGTACAGCACAATAACTATTTTCAGGGCCTGAGAACAACTTTTCGGCATTAAATACGATTCAATTGCAAAGACATTGCAAAAATCTGATTTAATCAGTAAGAGGATTATTCTCAGCCTGTTGTGGTTCGTGAATTCTCTAAAGTAGGTCACAGTATTTTACAAATGAGGTATTATATCTGAATATTGTCACATATCCCTATTCCCAAGTCTTATTACTTATTATTGTGTCACAGGGTGAAATGTCGGTCACCCTGCAGTGTGCATTAAATGTCATTTTATATTTACATACAACAACAGTTGAGTTGTATTCAATTCACTGTGAAATTTGGACTTGTGTTTGAGACTTGGACTTTAGCTATAAGACTAAACCTTGATATAATGAGACTTAAACTTGAGGAGCTGACTTGAGGTTATGAGACTTGGCAATAATGTCCAAATTTCAAGTCAGAGTTGAGTCTCTGATGTACATGAGGACTAATCTTGACAAGTTTATGAGACTTGGACTTAGAAGACTAAAGACTTGGACTTGAGATTTAGCCTTGAGCACTCAAACTTATGCAACATGAACTTAGGGACTCAACTTGGACTTGAGCTTGAGACTTAAACTTGAGACTTGACATGGACTTATTGTCGACTTTATTGCTTTTTGTCAGGGAATAAAAGAAAGCAGTTTGAGAAATAAACACTCGACTGCTGAATAAAGGGCCTCTAATCAGAGAGTGAGAGATTGTGAAAGAGTGAGAGACCTTACTCTAAGTAGTCTAAGTGGCTATAATCACACCTCATGGCTGCAGAGGAGGACAGAGCCTCATGACAAATTTTAGGTTTAATGAGGAAGTGTCCGATTTGCAGACCAACTGGCGGCTCTTTGACCGTCTGCATACAGAACAGGCTAAAACGAGTGCATTAATCTAACGCCAGTGGCAGCTCACTGCTTTACGGTGGCCATGTTTTATTAAGCACACATGCTAATGCTCATCCTGCTGCAAAACATTCTGTTGTTGACTTTTATTGCCTTATTCAGGAAATGGATTGTAGGAGAGGGAAACGAGGGCGTGCATTTTTCATGACTAAAGCTGTTAAGTGATTCGTTTAGAAAACCCTGGATTTCATAATGCATTCTTTCAAACTAACAACGAGCACAAATTCAGCAAGGTCACAAATCAAGAATGTTTAGAATGAGTCATCGTTTTGATTCATTCTGAATAAATGAATAAGTACGTTACAGGATTTATATTGATGGAAGCCGGACACGTGTGGAGGAGTTGGGATGACACAGCACCGGGCTCTCTCACTTTTTGTGCAACGTGATGGCCACGATGATCTTTTATTTCAGTTAAACATCTTAGTAATATCTCAACAAAATAATCTTCAAAAATACTCTTAGATCAATCAATCAATCAGTGTGTTTCCTTTGTGAAGCAACACTTTGGTTATTTACGGGTTCTAAGCTTCCTAAAGCAATTCTACTTGGAACCTTTCCTGAAAAGAACACCCAGTGTTATATGGTTCTACACAAAACCTTTAACAGTTCCCCCATAGAAACAAACAGTTATACTCTTACGTGTTCTAGACTTGAGTTTTAAGGGGTTCTTTAAGCGGTCTGGAGACGATTGTGTGATTTTAGCTTTCTAAAGAGGTTCTACTTGGCACCTTCTCTGAATGGGGGATACATTCTGCTGTAGGGTTATACACAGAACTTTGTAGGGTTCCACTATAACAACAAACCATGGAAAACCATGGAAATCATTTTGGATTTTTTCACTCTTATTACTAAGAATAGAATAGAGCACTACAGGGCTTTAGCTTCCTAAAGGTGTTCTACTTGTAAAAGGAAACCCTCTGTTGTATGGTTCTGCATAGAAAGTTTAAGGGCTCTATCACAGAAACAAACTGGGGAACGCTTAATTTTTTTTTAAAGAGTACAGGACTACAAGGCTACACACTTAAAAGAAAATGGTTCTTTAAGGAGCCTTTGGATAGTTAAGGGTTCTTAGCTTGCCAAAGTGGTTCTACATGGAGTCCTGTCTCTGATTGGCTGTTGTGGGGTTCCACATAGAACCTTAAGGGTTGTATATGAACCCTTGAAGGGTCCCTCATAGTAATAAGTTATGGATCTCTTTCTGGATTTTCCCCAACATTCTTAGGGGTCTTTGGATAGATAAGGGTTCTTAGCTTCCTAAAATGGTTCGACTTGTAAATGGACACCATCTGTTTTAGGGTTCTACCTAGAATGTTCTCCAAAAGGGAAAAACTGAAGAGCTTTAGGTGTTTTAGATTTAAGTTATTTTCTATACGAGTCTACAAAACTACAATCTTAGGAAAAAAAAACCCAGCTCATCAAGAAGGTTTCTTTGTAAGTTTAAGGGTTCTAGTTTCTAAAAGAGACACCCTTTTTGTAAGTTTTTACCCAAAACCTTTAAGGATTCCCAAGAGGGACAATACAAATAACCGTTTAGGGTTTTGGTTTTTAGCTACATTGGTTTCTCATGGGTTCTTTGGATGGTTAATTGTTCTCATCTTAAAAACCAACTCTTCTTGGAACTGATTTTGAAAGGGATATATTTTTGGTGTGGGGATCTGAATACAGCCTTCAAAGGTTGACCACTGGCTTTTAAAACTGAAAACTGGTTCACTATGGAAGCCAATGAAAACCACCACAGAGTGATGTAGTGAAGCAGGACTCTGTTTGCTTGGCTAAGAGAAATCAGACACTTCCTGGTTCTACTCCACAGAGCTGCAGTCTTCAGTTTCACAACACAGTAATGATCCGTAATGAGAGCCAAACACTTCTCCACGCCAAAGCATTCGGCTGCTTCTCGAGGGATTTTCATCTGTCTGAGTTTCTCACCAGCTTCCTTCCTGAGTGTGGACTAATATTCCTTCTGCTCCATGTGGCCACTGTATATCAATTAATGTGTGACTCATACAAAGATGCACACAACTCAGAGAAACACAAACCCCTGAGATTCTGCGGCTTTTCTTTTGAAACCAAGTGATTGTTCTGAGATGCAGGAAAAGACCTTGTGCTTTGAATGCATCCACAAAGAAGTTGTTGAGTGCTTTAAAACCTCACCCACTGCCCTCTAATGAAACATTTATCAGTGTTGTCTTGTGTCCAAGGACTGTGATAGGAATCTTGGGTCGCAGAGAATGTTAGTGTTCAAAAATCACAAGAAGTTTAAAAGCAAAACAGAGAGTTTAGATACTGGTGTTTGACACTGTTGTCGGTTAACTTCACTGTCTAAAGCTGACAAGATGAGAAAACAGTCACGCTGTTATCCCAAAGTCTATTTCTAAGCAAAGTCTTTTTCTGAGCAGGTGAAGGGATCCATGGGTGGTGCATTTAGCATGCAGTAAGATGAGGCAGGATGCAAGTATGAAATATGTGTGGCATGTGCTTTACTGATGGCAAACAAAAGTCCACTGTAGGCGTCAAAACACACAGACAGGGTCATCACAGGAATATCCATAAACATAATCATAAACGGTAACTCAAACTGAGCTGAATCCAGATCTATTTCTCAACCTCTCATCTTTGGTGGAAGAGAGTGAAGCAAAGCAAATGATTGCTCTCATTTACTCCTCTTAAAAAGGAACCCACTGATGATCAGCCTCTACAGCAGAAACAAACCAGCAGCAACCCGATATATCTTCAGGAACCTTTCTCCAGTTAACAGTTCCTAAATTCATGTGGCTCTACAAAGGCAGGCCAAGCGTGACTCTGATTCACTGGCTTATTAGAGGCAGAGAGGATGAGAATCCTCTGGGTCTCCGGCCGGCTGATTAAACAGTGACAGCGGCCACTCTAAGTACGCTGCACAGCATGGAGTTTAATTTATATGGTAATCTGCATTTAGCAGGCCAGCAGCGGGCTTCTCTGGCATAGCCACATCCGTCCACTATCTGCTATAAAGCTGTTCATTTCCACTAATAGCCACATTGGCTTCATGAACATGTTAGGAAAATGTACAGCATTATTTAAAAGTGTAGTTCGATGAAGTTCTCCTATTCTGTATGTGAAAGATAGAGAATAAAGGAAAATAGATAAATGCTACACTATAGCTGGCAAAAGGTTGATACTAGAAGGATGATAATATACTGATAAGGTCAACCTTCTTTAAGGGTTATGGCTAGTTAGCTTCTTCCATAGTTTCTACTTGGAATACTCTTTGATAGGAAATCTGTGCTGTAGGCTTCTATACAGAATCTTTAAGAATTCCCACAGATGGACAACCTGAAGAACACTCTAGTATTCATTATAACCAGAGGATAATACTCATTCATTCATTCATTCATTCATTCGTTCGTTCATCTTCAGTAACAGCTTTATCCTGGTCAGGGTCATGATGAGGGAAACCCTGGATGGAACGCCAGTCCATTGCCGGACACATGTTCACACACTCATCCAGACCTAGGGACAATTTGGAGTAGCCAATCCACATACTGGCATATTTTTGGGATGTGGGATGAAACCGAAGAACCCAGAGGAAATGACCGTGGGAGGGCATGGGTGAGGTGAAAGGTCAGTAACCTGAACTCAGGATTCTGGATGCAGTACAATTCCAGAGACTTGTAGAATTGATGCCAAGGTGGACTGAAGCTGTTCTGGTGGCTCCTGGTGGTTTATGTTGGTTTTTCCATTAAAGAAACATCTTAATGAAACCTCCGTGTCATGAAACATTCTAATATTTGAAAAAGTCCCAGACCTGTGATCTTGGTGTGTACACTTTCATATCATGAGTTTAATAACTTGTGAATTACACTCCTTCACTCAGTGCACTCAGTGTACATGAGTAGATACATTTTTCTGCATTGGTGACATATCCCAAGACCCCAGTAATAACAATAACTCCCAGCATTCTTTGCTGTAAACCTAACAAGACCTGTGACCTACAAGGAGCAGGTTTCACCCTAGCAACCCACGCAGTGAGAGAAGATCAATAAGCTCATCACACTCCATCTCTCCATCTTCTTCGGAGGGAGAACCAGAAGCACAAGAGGACAGGATGGATATTTCTGAAGCACTTCTGCTAAACACTTGTCAGTCCATTGGTGGATAAATTATGCAGTAATGGAGTTAATTTACCCTCAAGAGGGAAACCCAGACTTGTTGGACATGTGTCATTAGACAAGCGAGTTTAGAGATTATTAAAAGACAATGTCACATCGAAGTCAGGATAAGGATACTCTATGTGTTTTGTAGAGGATGTGTTAGATTAAAGTAAGATTTTTTAAATCATTGTTGGTTAAAAAATGATATTTCACACAAAACTCACAAGAAAGACGGTATGGTATGATAATCATTTTACAGCAACATGGGCATACAAAAACACAAATATGCCAGATATTCACTGTCCGGTTATGTAGCTACAGCTGGCTGATCAGTACGGACAAAACAGACTTAGTAACGCAAATGAGACATAGCAATGTGAAGAGTTCCATTTGCTTGGCTGGGAAGGGGCGTGGCTGAGAGGGAGGGGGCTTGGTTGCTGGCAAGGTTGCTGACAGCTCTCAAAATTATTAAACGTTAAACAGTTAATATCTCTCTAAAAACAAACGAACAAACAAAAAATCACCGGAAAAGTAAATTTACATACTCATAACTGATAACCCCTTAATCATCAATCCCTTAAATAAGAATCAAAGCATCTGCCAAGTAAGATAACATTCACAAAGTCGTTTTATGGTCCAATCTCATCAAAGCCACAGCCATACCAGATTTTCGCCTTTCTATTTCCCTCACCAGAATGGACTTCCCCAAAGATCAGGACTAAGGTGAAGACCATAGACCATGTCTTACCTGTAACCAGCTCTCGGATGTCCACGTCTGAGGTTTTCCTCAGCAGACGCACCAGCGCTGGGATTCCTCCACAGTTCTTCAGGGCAATCTTGTTGTCATCGTTAGCTTTCCCATAGACGAGGTTCCTCAGAGCTCCGCAGGCACTCCGGTGCACCTCCGCCATCCGATGATCCAGCAGGTCCACCAGTAAGGGGATGCCACCCTGCCTCCGGATCTGAGGGACAGAAAGAACATCATATCTCTGCTGATATTCCATGCAGGATTCTTCTCATTCCTGGGGGCTGTGTAATGGTGTTTAACAGTCACTTCTAGACGTCAAAGATCTCTTATTTGAGTTTGCAGTAGTTTAAACGTTAATCTATTAAGATTAATTTCATACTGAATATATTCTGGATGTGTAACTGAATCAAAATGATTGGACTCTTGAAAACCTGTAAAACCTTTATAATCGTAAAGACCAATGTTTTTAAAAACAACAACAACAACAACAACAACTTCAGATCAGCTAGATAAGAAATTACAATAAATACAAACGTGCAGTTAAACCCTGTCAAAAGTGCAGATACTAAATCTTTTAAGTTTAAAGATGTATTTTTTTTTGCAGTTTCTAGAAATTTTTTTTGCAGTTTTTAGAAAAAAAAATTCTAAAAACAATTTTATATTTATTTCTTTGATTTTTATCTAGTGAAATTATAAAAAATAATTTATTTTAAAGTAATAAAAATAAAACAATATTTACTGATAGAGACTTTAAAAAATAATAGAAATAAGGAAAATCACGTGTGAATAAAACGTTATTTACATTTATATTTACATTTATATATTTTTTAAAATAAAAATAGAAAAGTAATTACTTTGTTTGTATGTGAAGATTTATATATCTGTGTATAATTTAAATAACATTATTTATCAATAAAAAAAATTTTGTGATTGTGTGATTTTCCAAAACCACGTCTTTTTTTTAAATCTGATTGAATCTACACAATTTATTTAAATTTATTGAAAATTCAAAATTAAATGATTAAATAGAAAGATAAAAAAATTATGAATTAAAATGATCTCACAGAGCTCACAGTCACTCAGGATTATTATTCCATTGACAAATCAAATCAAATGTTAAATGAAGAAAAAACATTCTAATAACCACAAGCATTTTCTCAAACGCCGTCATAAACCAAAATGAATCAGGAATCAGCTTCTGAATCATCCTTGTGAGGACAAACAGCATGACTAAGTCTCAGTCAACAGCGTCTTTGTGTTCTGCATCAATCAATTAAAGCAAGCCAAGTTCATTAAAGAAGCGGCTACGGAGTGCCAAGTGTGCCTGAGAGAACGCCGCTCGAAATCACAATGACTGACACCTAACTCCTACTTTCTCACTTATTTACTCTCTTCAGACCTCTGCAGCTTCCTGAAATGAGCGGATAAACAAGTCTGACACGTTCTATAATTCTCACAGCACTTCAGAGTTTCTCTTCTCGCCTATGTTAATATACGTCAAGAGCACTCAGCATGTACTTACAGGAGTTAAAGCAAAGCATTCGAGAGGCTGAGTGGAATGAAGGCATGCATGTGTTTATGTGGAGGTTCAGACAGTGGTCTTAAAGAAAGCGGAAATTAGTGGTCTAATGGGGTTTGATGATGTTTGGTGTTTTTGACGGCTACATAATGAAGCATCACCTGCTTCGTCAGGAGAATAACAGTGATAATAAAAAAAGATCCTGTCCCGAAATCAAAATTTTCCTCCCTTAAAAATCAATATAAAACCATAAAAGAGACGATTTTCTTTTCAGAAAAGAATTTAAGTAGAAACCCAGGATTGTTAACCATACGAAGAACCCTGGAGGAACCATGTTTTTAAGAGTGTAGATTAAGGTGATCAAGTTGACTGAGATGAGCCAGTACCAGACATTCAGTCAGACTGTGGGTCTCTTACTGGTTCCCCATACAGGCCGCAGCATACTGAGTTCATAGACGACTTTGTGAGGGCTCCGTGATGACGAAATCATACTTCGTGACCTTACAAGCTTGCATAGTTGCATGGTTTCCTACTGGCTGTTGTGTATGATTGTTCCAGTCCTGCAGGTAGCACTATTAAAATTTCATGACAATTTCCACAACTACAGGAAGACTGCTGCTCCTCAGCTTGAGCTCCTCTCGCTGTAAAGACCAATCACAGATTTGGGCGCGTGGTGTGTTTGTTTGCTGAGTTGGCGCAGCTGCCATTGGATATGCCAAACTTGGATATGTTTCATCATCATGTCTGCAAACTGTTGGTAGAAAAATAAACCAAACTGGAAACCAACTTTACCCTGGTCAGTGTGGCAGTGGATCCAGAGTCTATCCCAGGAAACACTGGGCGTGAGGTGGGAATACACCAGGCACCATGTACACACACACATTCACACCTAGGAGCAATTTAGTTTCGCCAATGGGAGATGGGAGGAAACTGGAGAACCCGGAGGAAACCCACATAGACACGAGGAAAACATGTAAAACTCCACATAGACAGGACCACGAGCTCAAGATCCAGGAGTTGGAATAACATTATTTTCAGAGAAGAATTGTGAGTAAAAACCTTGTCTCCATAGTGATGGATGTTTTCTCTACCTTTGTTGCAGCATTCTGAGGATTTTTTTTAATCCCATCTATCCCTGATTGGGAGACAAAACTTGAGACCATCTTGAGCTTTAAAAGTGATCTGATTTCTTCCAATTAGCATGCATCAAGAGACAAAGGGTTGTCTAGAACTCGGCCAGACATTGAGTGCGCCACTTTGGAGAGAAGAAAAGTTTGCTTTTATGCAGCGTGTAACAAAAGGATGAAAGTGTCAGCAGCATGATGAATTATTGTGATCACCTACTGCTCTGGCGCAACAGATGTTTTTAAAACGTGAGAATAACAAAGTCAAACTAAAAAGCCTGATTGTAAGAGTGAAAACAACTCTTTGATTATGGCATGTTCCACTGACACCGTGGGAGAGCCACCAGCAGCCATTTTCATTCTGTGAATTTTTTCTTCACCTCAATGCAGCCGGTTAATGAAATAAATGCAGTAAACGTTGGCGACTGCATGGTCTGGATGAATCGCAGACTCCGAGGTGCTCAATTAGAGACACAGAAGCTCTTCCGGCTCGGTTCAGAGTTACAGATCACACACACACACACAAAGGAAATCAACGGATTAGATTTCCTGCCAAAAACGGCTGATGAAGCTGAACTTAAGCCAGACAGAGACGAAGCGGGGGAGATGGAGAGGAAGTAAGGGCCCCCTGCTATAAACAGCACTCAGTTGCAGGCTCAGGAGTGTTTCCTCTGTTTCTGACCAGGTATCTGATCATAAAGGTCATGAGCATCAACACCAGGGTCATATAGTTAATATGTTAATACAATTGATCGTTTTATACTTGGCGTATACTGTGTGTACATTATATACATAGTATTGTTGACTCTTCTTTCTATAACATTCATCTGTCTCCTTTGGAAATATTATGTAAGCAATATTTTACTAGCATCCATATTTGAGACATTTAAAGATTTGAAGAACATTTTCTTACAGAAAACTTCACCATATCAATGATTACACATGTTTTTAATCCATTTACATGGAGCGTCCCTGGGACACGCCCCTGTAAATGAGCTGTTACTATAGAAACAATAATGTATTGGAACGAGCGCATTAATATAAACCTGAGATTTGGAGCTACAGTTATAGAAAATTAATCCACTCAAGAATTCCACAGTGCTGCGGTATAAACAAGCTCGCTGTACATACGAATGCAGGAGGCACTAAGACCCTGTGGCCACAGTGTACTCCGGTGGGTATCGTATAACAGGTGAGATGTGGAGAATAGCGTTTCCACGTTGCCTCTGAACGGTTCTCGACGGAGCGATGCAGCACCGTGTCATTTTTCACCATCCATTGGCGTAATGTGAAAGAGCCTGTGTAAGCGTGCATTCTGGGAAATGAATGGCAGTCGTGAAATAACCTGTCCAGAGCTCCACGGCCATCTGCTGGGACGCTGTCACATGTAATTAACTCTTCTATTCCACCACCTGGCCACACACACACACACACACACACACCATGCCATGACATGCTACAGCTGGTGCAGACGTATTACGACTCCATGTATTAACACATTTATATATTTATATTATTGTTATATCATTAGCGTTTCTTCCACTATTTTATTTTCTGTAAGCAACCTGCGAACACACCGAGTGCAAGGAAAGCTCTAATGAAAGGGAAAGCGAGACCAAATCACCACATACATCAAGTGAAAAAGAACGAGCTGAGACGTTAGTTATAGAGATAATGACTTGCTTTTGCTTTTTTTTTTAACGATTTAGATGTATTGGACAGCAATTATAGAAACAATACAACATCTCTGCTGATTCAGCAAATCTGAAAGTCAAAACTGAATATATTACATTGCACACGCTCCACTTTGTTTCAAAATGCATGCTGGGACCTTTTTCAAGATGTCCCAGAAGTAACATTGCATTAATAATTTAATAATAGTTCACTCAATTCCTTTCCCTTTAATGCACTTATATGTTTATTTAATCCAAAAAAATAGCAAAGCATCTGAATAGAAAATCTACTATTTCTAGTAAGAAACTATAATCATAAATAAATAACAGTAATGAAATTGTAGAGACTGCTTATTGTTCTGGTGACTGAGCTATTGCTTCCCGAACCATTTCACTTTATGTGTAATTGAAGCTACATTACTACATACTAAGTAAATAAACCACCAATGCACGGATGATAAAGCAGCAGTCTACAGAATCTAGGTTTATCTTATTAATATGTCATATTTCTAATTTGGCTGGACATAAATCTGTGTTTTTTTCCCCTATGTTCTTCTAGTTGCTATTTTTGTCACCAGATATAACTGCGTCTGGACTCACACAGTGGGGTTAGCTTTAAAAAATACAGTAGTTGGATTTTTAAACCGGCTTTGGTCCAAAATTGTGCTAATCTTACCTCCTACACATTCTGGAAAGGCTAGCCTGAGGCCCTCATCAAGAGAAAAACTTTCAATTAATAATATTTTATCTATAAATACAAGGCCCTGGCTGTCGTCTGTCAGTTTACATCATATGACCTGCCACCGTGCTGCAGCCACGACCCACGATTCGACATTGAGCTTAAAATCATTTCCCACTCGACTGTGTGTAGCATTCACACTGAACACCTTTCTGAAGTGTTTTTTGACACACCTTTTCTTTCTGAGGTATTTCATACTGCGTTTGTTTTACACACCATTAATGTTTTTTAATAAATAGTAAGTAGGGCTGTAGGGCTCAAGTCTCGAATCTCAAGACAATTTCTGTGTCAGTTTTGGGCGTTGGTCTCGCTAAGTATGACCTTGGTCTCAACTGAGAGTTTGTAGAAATAATGTTCGAGTTGTCTTTCCTTTTCACATGCATTTCACATTTCACATTCCTTCTTCTAGAAAACAGCCTAATCATTAGTACAACACATGAAGCCAACTAGTTGAAGTAAAGGCTTGGCCTCTGAAAAGGAGCTGATGATCTCCATCTTGACTCTCTCGCTTTCTTTTGAACTTTGATACGATCTCAGCTGGTCTTGGACTTGTCTTGGATGTGACAATGGCAGTCTTTACTGCCAATTAAGCAACGCATTCAACTCCATTGCAATCTCACATTCACCCTTTCTAAACACTGAAATTAAACTTTCACATGTGACACCTTGCTGTTTACTGCCCCGCCCCCCTCGTTTGATGGACAGCTAAGGTCCTCCTACTGTTCTGGAAGATTATAATGCAAACTATATGGGCAAAGGTTTTTGTGGAAAAGTTTGTTGTTTCTAAGCATTAACCTTTTCTGAGGAGCAAACACACACACACACACACACACACACACACAGAATGTACCCAGAAACAAAAAGAAACTTTTTTTTTTTTTTTGACTGATTCGGAGTTGGTTCAGAAGTCACCAAACTGTTTTTGTATTATTTTAATTACATTCCGAAAAATAACTGCTCAAGCTGTGATGAAATATCACCACCCTCTAGACTCTGACATCACCGATTCTTGGTTCCAGACCAGCAGAATTTTGGTGCTGGAGCCAACTGCTTTGCAGAGCAGAAGTATGGAACGGATTCAGATTAAGCACCAGCAAATTGTCAGTGGAAAAGGGTTCCTTCAGGGCTCTTTGGGTGGTAATGGTTTAAATTAACCAATCTGGAATCTTTTCCAAGGGAAGAGGGAAACACTCTCCGAATCTACACAGAACCTTAAAGAACCATCTTTTTTGTAGATTTTGTAAATTTTTTAAAGGATGTACTTTTTGTGGAGAAGGTCATGGATCAGATTGTCATGACTGGGCCAGAGGTTTGGTCCAATCATCTGTTCTGCAATGTTCTTGGATTTGGTTTTTGAAAGACACTTTGAATAAAAGCAGAAAAGTTTGAAAGCATTTACTATTTCTGATGCTGTGCTTGTTGTTTTTCAGAGCTAATCTTCATTAATAAAACTTTCATAATCCAATCAAGCGTTTCATGCAGAAAGGTTCATTTCTGCACCTTGTAAAATTGCAAAACGAATCAGAGCAAACAGAATTTTGGCAACTTAATGAATACAACAGCACAGAGGAATGATGCGAGTGGTGCTCATTGGAAACTAAACGAATTTTAGCTCTGCTGTTTTTTTCATTAAATAACATTCAGAGGTTTGTCTGCTGCTCTCTATGGCTCTTTTTTTGTTCCTTTGGATTTATTCCCCAGAATTTAATTTCCATCAGCCTCCTTTAAGCCTCTGAGACACAATTACTGAGCTGCTTCATGTGGAATGGCTGTCAATACATCGTTGTTTCCTTTCATGATTTGTCTGGCTATACATAAAAAAACTCCTCTTTACAATTATGAAAACTTACGGCTGGGAAATCCAGGCATGGAGATCCGGCATCAAATTTCAATAAAGGGCTGAATTATCTGCTGACGACTTTTGTAAGAATTAATTTTGTAGAACAAGGAGGTCAATATGGTGAATGAAGAGTTCCCACAGGATGGAGGAGAGTTCGAGAGCTTGTGTAACTTACAAAATGCTTCAAGTCAAAGGCTTTCTAAAACATATTTGAATTAACATTCTTTAAAGAACATTAAAAAAATTTACAAACTGATTTACATTGAGCTTAATAAATCCATAAGGAAAAGATTTTTATATAAAGCACGGCTTGGTGCTCTCCTGTACACACTCTGGCCCTGATTTATTAAAGATTTATGAGTTTAAAAACTCCTACAAAACTGAAAACGACTGCCAAAAATATCTGCACTGATTTACTAACAGGGTTTCTGGAATGTTGTGGAAAAAAAACCACATACTTTTCCTATGTTTATCTTCTACATATCTACATATTGGATATGTAATTTGAGGTGTTTCTACCTAAGAGAGGCAAAATAGACGGTGGAGTCAATGCAAATCGATTAATTTAGCACCTGAAGTGATTTAATACAACTGAAGGGCAGGCATTTAGAAATTTGCTAAAACCTGTTTCCACCAGTTGAAGACAAATATAGTCTCAATAACAAGCACATTTTGCAGAATTGTGAAATAATATTATAGCTTTTTTACAGGTTTTACATCACCACAAGCATTTAAAGAGGCTGTGAAAAAGTATTAATTTCACATACTTTATCATCAGAATACACACTGGAGTCTTTATTTTATTTTTAGATTTTATTTTATATTTATATTTTTTAAATTTTTAGAAGCATCCCTTGGCATTTAATCTATCTATTTACGCATAAATATGAAGCATGGTGGTGGTAGTATCATATTGTGGGAATGCTGGGACTGGGAAACTGGTCATAGTTGAAGGCAAGATGGATGGAGACAAATATTGTATTGTATTGTAATATATATATATATATATATATATAATGAGTTTATTATGCATTTTTAAAGTCTTGTGAACTGTTAAGTGTTTTGTGGCTGTTGTGACAATGAAGTACTCTCTATCTATCTCTATCTATATATGGTGATCCTACAAGAAAACCAGGTCCAGTCTGCAAGAGACATGAGACTGGGGGCTGAGCTTCACCTTCCAACAGGACAACAACCCTAAACATACTGCCAAAGCTACACTGGAGTGATTCAAAACCAAGAACCTGAATGTGTTAGAGTGGAAGCCCAGACCTCAACCTGATTGAGAATCTGTGGCAAGACATAAAAATTGCTTCTCTCTAACAACGGTCTTCGGGCCAAATGGACAGATTTTGTGCAATTTTGCCAAGAAAAATGGGCAAAAATATCACAATCCAGATGTGCAAAGCTGATAGAGACATCCCAGATGACTTGCAGCTGTACTTGATGGTTCTGCCAAGTACTGACCCAAGGGAGTGAATACTTACACAATGCAATTTATTTGAATGGACAACAATAAAACTTTCACATATCACACCTTGCTGTTTACTGCCCCGCCCCCTTGTCTGATGGACAGCTAAGCTCCTCCTGCTGTTCTGGAAGACTATAAAAGCTTGGGCCTTTCCAAATTTTGTTTTGCTCAGCTTTCTGAGGAAGTATAATGAACCATTTAATGTTGCATGTGTGAAAAGAAAGAAGCTTTTGTCCAGGCTTGGAGAATTGTTGCTTACCTCTGCTTTAATCTTGTTGTCCCCGAAGCACAGGTGCTGTAGGTATGCGGCAGCATTGGACTGAACAGAGGGGAACTGATGCTGCAACATCTGGATGACTTCAGGCAGCTCGGGGTCTCGCCAACCAAATTCCCTACAGAGACAGAGAGAGAGAGAGAGAGAGAGAGAGAGAGAGACATTTAACAGGTCTCAATTTTCCTTTTATAGAGGGACAAACATACTGGGAAATTACTTCCACAACTCCTCATAGTCACCCTAAATCGATGCTGCTTTCATTATATATTAAAAATAGAAAATATATATTGATATGTTTTCTAATGACACCAGAAAGCCATAGAAAATGCTCGCTTACAAAACCAAAACCATTTTATTAGCATCACAGATTACAATTATTATTCTACATTAATATGTAGATTATTATAAACAAATGATGGTCTGAAACCGAGATGCGACAATTATAGATTAAATGAGAGAAAAGTGCAGTTTGAGAACAACGAAATGGCAACATTATGCTAACTTTTAAAATTAAGATTTTTTTTCATGTTAAATGCCTTTTTTAAACATTTTTACATTTTTATAAATAAATGCAAATAAAATGGTTACATTTATATAAAATTATTAACATCTACATTTCAAATCACAGTGCATAATCCTTGCTAGGTGACATCTGAAAACATTCATATCTTAATGAAGTGTATTGTTTTCATGATTACAAGGAGCCAAAAATCTTTATCATTAACATTAAAAAAAATTATCATTAACATTAATGTTACGATGCTCTTGGGAAACCGGGTTCCCTCGTAAAACTCGGCTCTTCATCGCAAAGCAATGCATCTAAATGAATCTTTTATCAGTTAGAGATAAACATCTGATAGTTATTGAGGGAACCAGGAGTTAAACACAGAATGGCTGGAGACTTAACGCCAATATGGACAGATTCCCCGGGGTAGATAAAGATCAGCCGGCTCTTAAAGTCGAGGATCTGACTCTCACAACCCAGCGCCGATCACACCAAATGAAAACGATCTGAAAAAGATAAGATAAGGTCTGTGGCTTCTTGGTTAATTAAAGCTAGCAGGGATGGAGCGAGGCTCGGAAATTGAATGCCAATCATGATCATGCTAACACGGCATCTGTACACCACGAGGGTGGGGGTGTTGTTGGTTGTGGGTTTAACAAGCGCTGCTCTGCTAAACGCTGTAAAATAGTCCAATGGCACACTAACATGACAGAACCGGGACAGCTGGAGAACCAGGGCAGTGTGTATGATTCTGTCCTGTTTACAGAACCAACTGTACAGACAACACGGCTACAATGGAGAACATAATCAGAACATTCAGTAACGTATATAAGAAAGTTATGCTATAACCTTGCAAAAATAGTTCTTGCTACATTTAAAAAACATCTTCTGTACAATAATTTTCCTCATAATGGGTGCATTTATCAATTTATTTGTAAATATTTAGGCAAAGCTCATAAAGGGCTGAAAATGACAAAATCACAAGGAAACAGTCAAAGAGTGCCTGGCTACCATAGACACACACTAACTCTTCATCTACCATAGACACACACTAACTCTCATTTACCATAGACACACGCTAACTCTCATCTACCATAGACACACAGTAACTCTCATCTACCATAGACACACACTAACTCTTCAACTACCATAGACACACAGTAACTCTCATCTACCATAGACACACACTAACTCTTCAACTACCATAGACACACTCTAACTCTTCATCTACCATAGACACACACTAACTCTTCAACTACCATAGACACACACTAACTCTCATTTACCATAGACACACAGTAACTCTTCATCTACCATAGACACACACTAACTCTTCAACTACCATAGACACACACTAACTCTCATCTACCATAGACACACGCTAGCTCTCATCTACCATAGACACACAGTAACTCTTCATCTACCATAGACACACACTAACTCTTCAACTACCATAGACACACAGTAACTCTCATTTACCATAGACACACACTAACTCTTCATCTACCATAGACACATACTAACTCTCATCTACCATAGACACATAGTAACTCTCATCTACCATAGACACACGCTAGCTCTTCATCTACCATAGACACACAGTAACTCTCATTTACCATAGACACACACTAGTTCTTCATCTACCATAGACACACACCAACTCTTCATCTACAATAGACACACTCTAGTTCTTCATCTACCATAGACACACACCAACTCTCATCTACCATAGACACACACTAACTCTTCAACTACCATAGACACACACTAACTCTCATCTACCATAGACACACAGTAACTCTTCATCTACCATAGACACACACCAACTCTTCATCTACAATAGACACACTCTAGTTCTTCATCTACCATAGACACACACTAACTCTTCATCTACCGTAGACACACACTAACTCTTCATCTACAATAGACACACACTAGTTCTTCATCTACCATAGACACACACTAACTCTTCATCTACAATAGACACACACTAGCTCTTCATCTACCATAGACACACACTAACTCTTCATCTACAATAGACACACACTAGCTCTTCATCTACCATAGACACACAGTAACTCTCATTTACCATAAACACACGCAAGCTCTTCATCTACAATAGACACACAGTAACTCTCATCTACCATAGACACACACTAGTTCTTCATCTACCATAGACACACACCAACTCTTCATCTACAATAGACACACACTAACTCTCATCTACCATAGACACACACTAACTCTTCGTCTACCATAGACACACTCTAGCTCTTCATCTACCATAGACACACAGTAACTCTCATCTACCATAGACACACAGTAACTCTCATCTACCATAGACACACACTAACTCTTCATCTACTATAGACACACACTAGCTCTTCATCTACCATAAACACACACTAACTCCCATTTACCATAGACACACACTAACTTCATCTACCATAGGCACACACTAGCTCTTCAACTACCATAGACACACTCTAGCTCTTCATCTACCATAGACACACACTAACTCTCATCTACCAGAGACACACAGTAACTCTTCATCTACCATAGACACACGCTAGCTCTTCATCTACCATAGACACTTACTAACTCTTTGTATACCACAGACACCCACTAATTCATCGTGTATACATGCTCAGATTCTACCTGCTGGATAAATTATACACTTTCCTAACCAATCAGAGGTTAGTGGGCAGTGCAGGGGAAGTGGCCAGACTGTGAAATGGCTTTTTTATGTATTATTTCTTGCAGATGTTAATTACGGCTCTTTGGTCATGATCAATTTGAGCGTGTGCAGCTGTTTAAGTGAGAGCTTAAACCGGAGCTGTCTGTACACTACATCAGCCATAAACACACACATAACCATGCTTTTAAACCACTGCAATATACATTTAACTGCATATTTTATTGCATTTACTGCGACCAGGCCATTTAATCGTGTGTATATCTAGTATAAGTCTGACGAGTCCGTTACTGCACATGTTGTTGCACATAAAGCTCAGGCTATTATGTGGTTTTACTCTGAGTCCAGAGATGGAGCTAATTCATCTAGTGCTAATCAATATTTCCAGTAAATAACCCTCACTCATTAAATAAAGACAAGATTTAATTAAATGTGAATTACAACTGAAACAATGCAACAACAGTGTGTTTTTGAAATCCAGTCCAAGGTCGGATTAAGGGACAAAGAGAGGACACGTGGATCTCGAGGTCTTAAGGGACGAGAGCTAGGGTGATGGAGATGGAAACTGAAGAGGTGTGTGTGTGTGTGTGTGTGTATGTATGTGTGTGTGTGTCGCAGAACCCTCAGGCCAGAAAATGCCCCACTACCAGCCCATGTTCTTTTCCTCTTCCCTTGAATGTCCTCTATTCTTGAAACAAAAAGAGAGAAAACCAGACTTTCAGATTTTCACTTATTCTTATAAAAATGGCAAAAAAAGACTAACAAACTTTGGGGTTCTCCGAGTCAGTGTTCTCATGTGGAACCCCTTGAAAAAATTACAGTCCTTTTATACTCTAATCATAGAAATATGTCAGAAATGTTTAGACCTTTGGCTGTTTTCCAGCACTAATGTTTTACATCCACAACAAGTGGATTTATACATCCACAGCAAGAAAACAAAAGCTGTGTTGGATTTTTTTCAAATTTTATTCTCATGTCCAACATTTTGTGTGTCTTGAACCCCCTGAACACTATCTGTTCCTGTAATTTGTTAGCCAGTATTATCTGGCTAGTTTTGCTAACATTGTTAGTCTGTTTGGCTAGCTTTGCTTTGCCAAGAAAACAAGAGCAAAATGTTCTCTGTGTTGTATGATTTTCTTTCTATCTTTTTTCTGTATTATCTTAAGAGATTTGAACAGATTTTACATGTGAAATAAATAGACAAATAAACTAACAAATAAATGCATCAGTATATATATATAGTATATAATAAATAGAATCATCTTATTACAATATTACATCTCAATATAAACGGTTTCTGAAAGTGGTCTTCTTTATTCTTAATGTTAATTATATAAACTTCATTGTACATACTACAAATATTATCACAAAACTGAATTCCATCCAAAAAGAAAAGGGATACTTGCAGCAGAACCAGAATGCCATGTTCTTTTTTTTTTGGAGCATTTTTTTTTTTTTTTTTTTACAGACT
>CM040475.1:19447635-19468235 GCA_022758105.1 Pangasianodon gigas | reverse complement strand
CCGAGATTTATCCGAGAGTAATTAGCTGAGTAAACAGAAATCAGCGTTCAGACGACAGTGTTATAATACCGAAACAGGTGTTTATTGCCTGCTCACTCACTAACAAACACTTCCTGTAAAACAAAAGTACAGAGGAAAAAAAAACTGCTCAACACACGCAATCACTCTTCTCCATCCGACCCGGCAATTACAGCGTCTTTAATCCCGCAGTCAAACATCCGATACGGAGGTAAACATGACCAGAGCGCAGGCCTCGCAATCTTCTCTAATTTTCTACAACAGTAATTAAGCTAATTCTTATCAGATCAGACTTTTTATTGTTGTTGAAACTGTTGTTACCGTATTTCAGGCCGTACAGACAGTGAAACAGCATCAAGTCGATGCCAAACGTGCTATCACTGCCACGCTTGTGCTTTAAGAACTGATCCGTAAACATGCTTCCTTAATTAAATCACATAACGTTAAAACCGCGGTAAGTTTATTAGCCTGTGATCTTGAATTAACCTCAAAGCACCTTCCTATTCTAATTATCGTGGATAGTGACACAATTACATAGTCATAACGGTTGTGTGTAATTTAATTAATCCAGCTGTTGTGAGGAATTAAACAAATACGTGCACGGGTTAAATAAACGTGTTCATGGATGAACGATGAGAGGAAGAGGAATTAATTAAACTAAAACACCAACTCAAAATGCCAATGCACCAACATTCTGATTAACAAAAATTCAAAAACAATTAACAATCGCAATTAAAAAAATAAAACAGTTTTGCTTGAAAACCGTACACCTGGCAACACTGAGCCAGACACAGCTCAGCTCTACATCTAATTTACACCTTGTGAATTCTGTAACGTCCTGATATACAGTATGTGAACTCTTTTGCGGGTGTCTTGAAGAAACGTTTCATTCTTTTTGGTCTAATGTAAAGGATTATTTGTTCAATCCTGTGAAAGTGAGTTCATTTTTATAATTTTATAATCTAATTATAATAATAATAATGATGATGTTAATAAGTGCCTAGAATATATTGTTGAGTTTTTATTTTATTTTATATCCAAACATTTTTATACATAAAGTTTTTCAACTGCAAACCAACTTTCTTTGTTCCTGCTCAAGTTCAAATCACTTCTCCAATTTTTAAATATTTAGAAAACAATAAATGTAATAGATTGTTTTGAACTCATGTAATAATGATGATTCAATATTTGAAGGTATACACACACACATCAGCTGCAGATACAGATATACATCATTTTATAAATATGTAAATAATTTTTATTATTTTATAAATATGTAAATATATAAATAATTTTTTACACACATCTGATCCAAAATGTCTGACCGTTAAACTGCTAGTTAATATGTTTTCACATCTATATTGTTTTGGATATAAAAAGCCAGACATATACAGTATTGTAGGTATTGTCATCTCCCACATCATGTTACATCATCTTTACATTTATTTTGCTGACTTTTCGGAAACTCACTCAGGTTTTGCAAAACCCCGCTCTAATGCACGGTCACAGAATCACTTCCTGATTCCTCATGACATTCAATCAAACACAGAATAACGAGTCACTAGATGAAGGCATTCATTTGCTTCCGAATGAGTAGAAAGGTTAATGTGTGTAATACATCAACACATCTGAATATATAACTTCCACTGCTTCAGGTCAAGCAGGACGTTACGCAGCAAAGCGAACCCCATGAAGGATTTCTTTCGGTCTTTCTTTCTGATTGGTCAGGAGGTGTTGACTCCTTTTCTTTAACAGCTGCTCTGACAGTAGCGCAGGTTTATATTAATGAGCTTGCTCTAATACGTTACTGTTTCTATAGCAAGACCTCATTCACAAGGACTTGTATGGTGGACGCTCCACATAAACAGATTAAAATACGCGTGTAATCGTTGATATGGTGAAGTTTTCTGTAAAGAGACGTTTATGTAACACTTATGGAAGGAGTCTCCAATGTAACAGTGAGAGGTTGTAACTTTAACAGCTGTTAATGGCTGTAACATTTCCAACAGTTTCCTATGATTTGTGGTTTCTCTTTAACAGGGCAAGCTGCGTTTTTTTAAAGAGAGAGAAGAAAAGAGAGGCTGGTGAGGGAACGACTGTATATAGCTGCTATAACGTAAGTGAGAACAGGAACTAACTTGTTTCATGAACGTTTCACAACATTAAATGTAACTAAAAACAGATAAAAAGTAATATTTAATAAATAATAATTGTTGGCAAATCGGTGAAGAGGAATAAAATGTGCTGTTATAGGAAAATAATCAACTTCATTATTCTACTCCAACAGCACAACACAGAGTGTTTTATTCCTTACACATTGAGCTACTATCAACTTATGAGGCATAAAATTTGGCAGGAAGTAGCATGACACAAATAGAAGAGGTAGGAAATTAGATTCAGGGTTCTTTGCATTCCAAGTAGAAAATGAAGAACCCTTAAATATCCAGAAAAACTCTGAAAAAAGAAACCTTGAAAAAAACATTTTCATGCCTGAACAATTTTCACCTTAATAGCACTTGATGATGAATAACACTTCCTCATTTGTATTCAGAAAAAAACTCAATCTAAGCCCAGGATGACCTTTCCAGCTTGAAAATTAAAGTTTGCTGCGGATGAAGTTCTTCACTCATCCAGAACAAGAAAATATGATCAAAGTTCCGGCCTCCATTAATGAACCCGGGATGGATTTCTGAGCTTCCTGAACATCAGCTCAGGGTCTGATGACATCACCTGGGGCTTGCAGAACGCCCATCTGAGCTTGGCATGTCTCTGAGCGAGCAGGTACACGGAGAGCCCTCGCCTCGCTGTAAATCAGAGAGATGTGAGATGACAGCCATATGCAGGACTGTCCTGTCATCTCTGCTCGGGTTAAAACGCATCCAGGACAGGCACGTCAATTAGGAAGAGACGAGAATAGAGAAAGGCAGAAATAGGAGGCACGTCAATGCTGACGGAGACACAGAAGAGACAAGATGGAGAAAAGCGTGCTTGTAGGTACGAGGAGGAATCTTTGAAATACGCAGGAACACACACCTGCACACGTGAGACGTGTTTATTTCCAGCTTATTAGAGGAGGATTTACAGCCGAGGGCAAAGAAGAAACAGTTGTACATAGAGTGGATTAATTAACATCACACACACACACACGCAAGTACAAACACTAGACATGAAGCAGAATGTTTAATTTGCAGCTCAGAGGTGCAGCTTATTAGTGCAGGATTTATATCATTGCGTGCAGAAGATACAGTCATACAGAGAGGATTAATTCATGTGATGCACATAACATGATATACATACATACATGCATACATATATATATATATATATATATATATATATATATATATATATATATATATATATATATATATATATATACACACACACACACACACATACACACACACACACACACACACTGCTGGCTTCTGTTTTGCAATGCATGATGGGAAAACATTTATGCATACATAGGGCTTAATATCAAGAGGGGATAATGCAAATAAATACAAGAAAACAGCATCACTTATAAACAAACTAACAAATACATAAATAAGAATGATTGTATTTTCATATTTAAATATTATTTAGCCTACCACACTAGTAGCCTTATTTTAGCAGCAAGTTTCTTTGACAAGTTTCTTTTTTTTTTTATTTAATTTTTTAAAATTAATCTTCACAATTGCTTTTTTCCCCTTTTTATATTTGGTATTTCCAGAGTAACTTAATTAACATGCAGGAAAGACCTAAAGATTTACTAATCTAAATAATAAATAAAACAATAATAATAAAACTATAAAATTAAGGCTTGATAACATCTCTGTTGTCTCAAGAAGAATAAACACTATAATAAATGTGCATAATAACAGTGCTTGTTTGTTGTTATGATCTTTTATGTTTCTATCATTCATTTAAAATGCTTTACAAATAAATAAACAAACAAACAAAAACAAATGTATAATTTATTATAAATGCATAGCACATTTATAATAACATTAATATTAATATTGATATTATTACTAATATTAGTATTATGATTTTTTTTACTTATTTATTATTATTATTATTATTATTTTTGTAACATTTCAGCCCCTGGCCTGCAGCACACAAATTACAGCCCAGTATAAAAATGTACGCTACTTCCTTACAGCCTGCTTTCACCATGAAAGAGCTCCACAGTGTCTATTAATAACCTTCCATCCATTATAGATCTCAAATAAAATCTTGACATATTCCGCAGCCATCAAGAGGAGATCCAGATCCAACTGCAACTCCAGCTTCAGCTCCGGGTTCAGCTCCGGTTATCTCCACTCCAAGCCCGTATCATCATTAAGAAGCAGCAGAGCTGAAAATAGCCGCGGCTGATACATTTCCATACGCGGGGGAAGAGCTGGCTACGAGCTCCCATGGGAACTGCATCCCAATTAGATAAAAAAAGAAGCAGTAATATCTTCAGAGTGACTGTTTCATAGAGTCGTATAAACCTGAACAATATGCTAGCACACACACACACACACAGACACACACGCACAGCGACAAATATTTCATCACAAAGAAATTAGTGCTTGTGTTTGCCTTGAGTTTTATAATTACCATAAAACATCATTCAATCACGTGTGTCCAATAATTACAGTTCAAACTGCTAATAGTTAAGATTATGATAAGATACAGTACTAGGCATTTTTAATTAAAACAATCTTTTATATCTTACTTTATTACCAATAATGTGAAAATATCAGAGCTACTTGAACTAAAGGTTGAATCAGTGTGATCAAAGCAACTACATATGTTCATGCTAGCAGGTGATAAGTCTCTTGTGTCGCTTTTAGTTTGTCTCTTGTGGGTGTGGCCTGTTCCGATGAGAAACACTAGTAGCTGCTTTTATATATATATATATATATATATATAAAGTGAAATAGTTTAATAAGTAAATAAATAAAATACATTAAATAACGCACAAACAGTGTGAAATCTGCGTGTTTGATATGCGTGCTACGTGCTTGGCTTCGTACTAGCTCCATTCTCAGATTAGACTAGCAAAGCGAGCTAACTGTACTAGCTACTTACACTCACCAGAAGCACCTATAATCTCTGCTACTTCCTTCCAAGCTTTATTTTTCTGTGTAATGTCTCTATACCCATTTCATGAGAGGTTGTAAACGTAAATGATAAGATGAAAAAGAGGTTTCGCTTCTATTTTGTGTCAAACGGTAAATTGCAGGTGGGAACTAAACTTGTGAGCGGGGAACTGATGAAATGTCGGAACACACGTGCCATACGATTGGGCCGAGAAAATCTCAGCTGAAATGTCGCTGTTGCTGGAATTGCAGCTCGGTGTCACATGTATGTAGAAACTGAATGTCGTTTTGTCACTTCCTAGTGTGAAAGATGTGTGAGAAAAAAGCCCATGCTGGATTCTCACGCTACTTTCACAGTAGGAAGTGACAAAACGACATTCAGTTTCTACATACGTGTGCAACACGGAGCCGCAACATCCATCCTGTCAGTCAGGTTATAGACACGCCCCCAAGGATCCTTCACTCCGCCCACGTTGACTCAAACACACAAACATGGTGGAAAAACGTGGCAGCAAATTAGGCTGCTTTCACACTTGCCATTTTAATCTTAATTACTAGTGGATCCTACAGTTAAAAATGTATCAATGCCATCAGTGTTTCTTGGTCAAAGTTAATTTTTTTTTTTCTAGAAAAGTGCCAAGTGACGTTTTTTTTTATCTGGTCACAAGTTGATGGGTAAGCGAGGAAAACAAACATGGAGGACACAGTGCTTCTGAAAAATGAGTCTTGTTAGTGAGTGAAATTGAGGAGATGTTTTATGGAAAATATTTCTTTGCATGATGTTCACCAGTACGCAATGTGACGTCCCTACAACTGTAACTGCGGCGGCATTCAGTCAGTCACACAAGCAGCTCTTAAATTTTATTTAATTAAAAATGAGTGAGTACAATCAGAAAAAAATGGCTCCAGATTGTCAAATGAAAGGTGTTCCTTGATCAGTGGGTTACACAGTGCTAAGTAATGAACACAACATGAGTCACATCCCATCAGCAGATCTCAGACACACACACACACGTCTGGTAAAGAGCCATGGGCTGATGATGTCACGCTGCCGTGTAAACACTGGTGATTTGTGAAGCTGTCGGCTGTAACACCTCTCGCTCTCTCTCCTCTCAGGCTGATTTGTTGCACTACAAAAGGAAGCTGAAACAGATGCTCTCTCACTCAAGCACAGAAAACGAACAAGAGAGAGGGGGAAAGATGTGACAAACACACTCGAAATTCAAGTAATGGAGGTATAATTGTCAGGGACAAAAGAGGAAAGATGTATAAGGGAGCATTAATAGAGACGATCCAACTCATATTCTCACACTTACACAGAAAGAAGGAGATCGAACTTGCAGGACATCAACACAATCAACTACTATCACTACTATTAATACTACTACTACTACTACTAATAATAATACTCATACTATTACTACTATTAATACTACTAACAATAATACTTATACTGTTACTATTACTATTTCTACTACTGTTACTACTACTAATACTAATACATATACTGTTTCTACTAGTATTACTACTACTATTATTACTACTAATAATATTTATATTGTTACTATTACTACTAGTAGAACTGTTACTACTACTACTACTAATAATAATAATACTTGTACTATTATTACTAGTATTACTATTACTACTACTACTAATAATAATTCTTATACTGTTACTACTACTAATACATATATTGTTTCTACTAGTATTACTACTACTATTACTACTAATAATAATATTTATACTGTTACTACTACTACTAATATCCTTTATTTATATGGTACCTTTACAGCGTGAAGTTAAACAAGTTGAACTCGATGCCAACGCTGCTGATGGTGATGCCTCCACCACCAACAGGTCTAGTCCTTCTTACTACTAAATTCTATCCCTGAAATCCCCTTAAAATATATTTCAGACAGGAAGGAAGCTATTGAAGATCAACTGTTTCAGACATTTAACCTTGCTGTGACCTTGACCCTGTTTGGATCAGTTCCTAAATCTAATCAGATCATCTGCTGGTTACAATGATCATTTCACATCAATCCTACAAACATTCAACCACTCTCTCTTCAGATATCACACTAACGAGAATCTCAAGAAACGGACGCATGGACAAACCCGAAAACATTGTGCCTCCCTCACTCAGTGGCATTTCAGTGGCAGGGGAAAAAAATTAAAATAACAAAATAAAATATAAAATTATCTAATATTTAAAAAGAAAAATAATTTTGAAATTTAAAAAAATTGAATAAATATAAAAGTAATGTAACAATAAAGGGCCAGTAGACATATGACAAATAATAAAGTAAGGCTAGTTAAATGATTAAAGTGATTTTTTTTTTATCAGTGACAGATGGAGCCTAAAGAATGTTTACTGGTGTGTTTCAGATCTCTGGTGCATATAAACAAAAAGCAGCACTCTTTTTTAACTCTTTTTAAAACTCCTACTGAGTCTTATAAGAGCTATTGTTCATGAAACATACACACACACACACACACACACACACAGTGCAAGAACAGCAATTCTGCTGAGTCCTGCCGAGATATTGTGCAACAAAGTACAGAATATAATCTCATATTCATATGCAAGATGAAGATCAACTAAAACCCGACTGTCCTACACTTCCTGAATGCACACTTGCTTCTTCCTCTCGTATAAACAGCACAGTGTTCTCTATAGCATTAAGGCTTTCATTGTTCATAACATCTGAATCCATGCAAGAAAGAAAGGGGTTGATATAAGCCTAAGGGAGAAAAAAACCCAAGTCAAAACATCCGAGTGAACTGATATCAGATAAGCAAGGCTGCTTATTCAACTTCAGTACACACTGCCACATGCTTATCGTTCATTATACCACAGCGCTGTTGAATTCTGGATTGTGATTGGTCAGAAGGCCTTGGTTAGTTTTCTTGAACAGCAGCTCTGACAGTAGCACAGCCGCAAATCACAGGTTTATAATATGTTATGGTTCCTATAGTAACAGTGGTGAAGTTTCCTGTAAGGAAATGTTTATTTTTATCTCCTTACTGATGGAAGGAGTCTCCAGTGTCAGCCTAAGTGAGAACCGGAAATATCTTGTTCCACAGAGCATTAAATGTAACTATAAATGGATAAAAAATATGATGTGCTGTTCTTTAATAAATACAATTTCTGATCACTGCTAAACTGCTAAGGTCTAAAAGGAATGAAACACTTAGAGACATGCTGTTACAGGAAAATAATCAACTTCACGGTGGTGACAGTAACTCCTCTTCACCGCGTGACACAGAGTGTTTTATTCCTTACACAAGTAATATGTTCACGAACAATACATATACAATAATCATTGTCAAAAATGTAAAATATACGTGAACACGAATAAAAAAGGCGAAATTTCAGTGAGTGAATGTTGAATCAAATGAATTCGACTCACTCAACTGGTTCGTTTAAAAGAATCAAATGAGTGGTGTGATTCAGGTCCGGACACTAGGACCCTGAGGATGTGTGTAAGTAGAAAATGCTTGAAAAAAAAAAAGAAACCTGCTGAAAAATGGTTGCCTTACATCTGGATAGGAAGTGTGTGTAGTGATAAAACCTCAAACATGCTTTTTTATCTGTTCTTACACATCAGATAAAAAAAGAGTGAACAGCAAAGTGGCATGAATTTGGGCCAAAATGGTGTGTTTGAGTCATCAAGCCTAGCTAGCACAACCACTTAACCGCATCTTCACTTCACAGCACCGTGATTTCGGCTCGTAGGCAGCCAAATTGCTGTTATTTGATGTTTATGCAGCATTTGAAAATGCTAAGAACTGTCGCACAATCCTAACCCCCTTTTTGCTCGTTTTTCTGTCTTTGCGTATTCCTGTGTGTGTGATGCCTCAGCGCTCGGCTGTACCTGACAGCTCCCAATTATATTTTCATGGCTCTCTGAGTGTTCCTCAGGGACGCCTCGTGGCTCCACTCGGCTTGTCCTCTCTCCCCGAGACATTTCACACTCCGCGTCTGGTCACGGCATGTTCACTCGCTCTGCTCTGTCTCGACCGCTTTCTCACAATCTATTGCTTTTGTAGTGTTAAACGTAGTAAAGCAGACACAGTTTGTGATGATGAACTCTGAATATTTTCAGGGATCGTCTCATCTGAGGTGGCGTGATCGATATTGTAATTTCCGTTTAGTTCCACAGCAGTAGCAGCCAGACTCCAGCTGGGTGGCGGTTTTTCTGCATTTAAACCATTATATATATTTATTCTTGTAAAGAAACTTTCAAATCTGCAAGTCTTTAAACTAGACAGAAGCAGTCAGATTTCTGTCCATGCACAGACAGAATTTCATGCAAAACATACGGACGGCTTTCAATATTGAACCATCTGTCCGTTGTCTCCCTGAAGCCGGAAACAGACACAACGTGCCAAAAAAACTGACCAATCCTAACAGGTGTCATTTCACAGAATTTAAGTAAGGAATAAAACACCCCATGTTGTGCCATTATAGGAAAATAATCAATGACGACCACCCCAAAGTGTTTTACATACGTGAATAACACGTCATACATCTTTCTCTCATTTATAGTAACATTTAAGAAGATCGTTCTTGTTCTCATTTATGTTATGGTAGCTATAAACAGCTGTTCCCTCACTAGCACAGCTGATTCCACTTGGAGGAATTCAATATTTTAGCAAATCAAATGATCAAATATCTCGCTGCAATATCGCACTATTCATTCATTAAACTCAAACGGTTTCAGTGAACAGTGCAGCCTGCATGAAAATCTCCTGAAGCCCCTGATACAGAGCTAATACACAGCTGTTGAAGATGGTGTGTCAATTAGTGTGTTAGGTGTTCATGTACTCAGTGTTTTAATGGGACGAAAGATTAATGCCAATTGGACATCAGGCTTTTAATGCGTCATTTTAAGTCCCGACCAGAGGCACAGCATCACTGGGAGTGATTTCAACATTTATTGGACAGCATGCTCTTTGTTTGTCCTGAAGAACTTCAGAACCTCATAACCAGCTGCCAGTCACAGAATCAACATGACTGACATGTCGAATTTAACACATTGGCGCCAGGTGGAATTGCTTGGAGCCTGCAGTAGGTGTAATTTGTAAATAAAGAAACTCTTAGTATAAAGTTCTGTTTGCATTTTTGTTTATAAATCTAGCTAGTTGTGCTTTCACTATTTTAATAACCAATAAGCCTCTCTGTTTTCTCTTTCTTAATAAGATAAAAAAAAAAAAAAAACAATGCAGCTTGACTTGTTACCAAAAAACAAAAACTCCTATGTCCTAAAGATTTTGCAAAACTTAAAGTTACAGCTTTACCTCTGACAGAGTGCTGACACTGGAGACTCCTTCCATAAATTGTTAAAATCCATTTATGTGGAGGCTCCGTCTATACGAGTCCCTGTGAATGAGTTGTTACTATAGAAACGATAACGTATTAGAACGAGAGCATTAATATAAACCTGTGATTTGCAGCTGCACTACTGTCAGAGCTGCAGTTACAGAAAATTAATCAACACCTTCTGACCAATCACAATCCAGAATTCAACAGCGGTCTTATCTCAGACTCATTGTGCTATTATTTATTATTATATATTTATTAGACCATATTGTTCAGATATAGAATGTACGTTGCCGGATGATGTACAGTATGTCGTTCATTCAAATGTCATATGTTCCTGCTCTGCTCTGCCGAGTCGGATTCCCACAAATAATACGGTTCTGATTCTGATTTTAAGAAGCAGCGTTTGTGTAAATGGCTGCACCGACATGTAGCTCAGACTCGTAAGCTGCTTTCACACTTGCTGTTTATTATCTCGAACACCAGCACAGGTTTTACATGTAATCCTACTGGGAAAAAAAGTGGATGCATTTTTCATCACAGAAAAACTTCCAAAAGTTAAAGAAGTGACGTTAAACACATTTTTTTTTTACCTTCTGAGCGACAGGTTGCAAGTTGGGCAAGCAAGAAAAAACAAAAATGGATGACAAAGTGAGACAAAATGTCTTGTTTGTGAGCGAATATGATTTAATGATTAATATACATTACTGACAATAATAAATGTTATCTAGAGAGCAAGCTAGGCTAGTTAGATACTAGGACTGAACTGCATTGTTATGGCTACAGTGTGAGTGTCATATGAGCTGTTCTCTCTTTTATACATATTTATATATATATCTCAGTACAAAACTGCCCCTGCCAGCACTTTCGCGGTAAAAAAAACATATAGTGTGAAAGTAGCTTAGTCGTGTTAAACCCAGAGCCACTTTCCACCTCCATGAAGACTCTTTAAGTGTGTAGAGGCCCAATTTTTTTAATTTTTTTGGCGCTAAAGCAAGCAGCAATTTAGACCTCAGATGGTGTTATTGATGACCCGAGACTGAATTAAAGTGTGTTAGTGGAGGTGGTGTGAGAAGGTAATACGCCAAAGTGAGGGCGTGACGGCCTTCAGCTCTGAATCACACGCTGAGTCAATAAGCATCAGGCCTAAGTGTGTTATCAGTTACCAAATTATGTTAGTATATATGGTGTGTGTGTTGTGTGTGTGCGTTAAAGTAATACTTACAGAAGGTTAACACTGGCTCTCTGTTCAGCGAGAGGTTTTTTGTCTTAGATAAAAAAAAAGAAAGAAAGCAAACCAGTCTAGATAAAGACTTTATATTTTCTAACGCTGGTTTAACTCTATTTAAACAACAGATAATCTGTCTACAAAACAAGAAAAAAAATAAGTAATGAATTAAACACCGTGTATACTGTTACACCCCGAAGCTGAGTATTTTCCAGCATGTCCCAAAGTCTTTTATTCCTCTTACACCACATCAGTTTATTACACAATGGCACAGCATACTTTTTATCCTTTATAGTTACATTTAATGTTTTATGAAACAAGTTGTCACTCGTGTTATAGCAGCTATAACCAGTCGTTCCCCCACCAGCCTCTCCTTTTTCTCTCTAATAAGACAAGCTAATAAGCTAATAAGACAAATACGCAGCTT
The DNA here is from genome assembly GCA_022758105.1 of Pangasianodon gigas. NCBI lineage: Eukaryota > Metazoa > Chordata > Actinopteri > Siluriformes > Pangasiidae > Pangasianodon > Pangasianodon gigas. The sequence continues at coordinate 19,456,158 of CM040475.1, read as the reverse complement.
GACACGTTACTGAGAAACTGCAAAAAATGCGTAAACTCCTCTGTCCTGAAGATGTCAGAAAAGTTAAAATTACAGCTTTATCTCTGACTGTTACAAAGCGCTGACACTGGAGACTCCTTCCATAAATGTTAAATAAACATCCCCTTACAGAAAACTTCACTGTATCAATGATTATGGTTTTTTTTGTTAAATAATAACAAAGTCCCTGTGAATAAGCTGTTGCTATACAAACTGTAACGTATCAGAACGAGAGCATTAATATAAACCTGTGATTTGCAGCTTCACTACTGTCAGAGCTGCTGTTATAGAAAATGAATCAACACCTTCTGTGGTCTAAACACAAATACAGGACAAACTGTCAGCAGTTACTGCATTTTCATTCCATTATTCTTCACTCCAACACACACTTACACACTTTAAAAAAAGCAGGACGAAATAAAAAAGCATGACTCATTCCTGCGTAAGCGGCTTCCTCCCAGAAAACATTTCAAAACGATTCAATGCAGATCAACGGAGCTTTTAAACACATTAAAGCGAGTCAGGTACGGCGCATGGAGAAATCTCTTCACTTGATAAACATGCCTTTTAGTTTAAAAAACACATCTTCACTCTCTTACAAGACGAGGCCGGCTTTATTTTTTCCTCCAGCGAGGGAAATGGGTAATTTGAACGAACACACAGAATTAACTAAAGCGCTGGAGGAAATAAGGCCAGCCCTGTGTTCAGTTAACTCATCGAACAAAACATTCAGCTGACACGAAGCCTGAGAAAATGGAGAAGACAAAAAAAAAAAACAAAAAAAACAAAAAGCTTGAATGAATTGAGCGTGGAGGTGATGAGCGTCTTATCCGGCTGGAGAAATCAGGCTCCAGCTCTCAGATTAATCCCATTAGATGTTGGTAAACAGCAGCTCTCTCACAATCAGGCCTAAACTGTTCCATTTGCATGTTCAAGACGCAATCAACACTCTTGTGTTTCTCTGTTTTTCTGTGTGTGATTAGGGGCACAGGGACAAATTTAAAGAGGCGGAATCCACGACAAAAGGAACTCCAGATGGTCCTGCCTGTTTGGGCTGATGCTCCTTTCAAGTGTTCAACTGAAACTCTGATTTCTCATTAAAAAAAAAAAACAACAACAGCAAAAAACCTGACTTCATTCATACTTTTTCACTCTTCCCTCTAAAAGTTTTTGTGCATTCTCAAATCAAACGTGCTGCAAAACAGCGAAACAAAACACGAAATCACTTCACATTCGAATCTTGATGTCAAGAAAATTAAGATGTACAAAAAAACAACATTAAATCGGCACACTGCAAGGAATAAAACACTCAGTGTTGTGCTGTTATAGGAAAATAATCAAAATAATCAAATAATCAACAAATAATCAATCCCATGCGATGGGATGAAGCAGAGTTACTGTTACCACTCCGAAGTTGATTATTTTCCTTTAACAGCACTTACCCAAGTGTTTTATTCCTCTTATACCACAGCTAATATTTTTCATTCATTAAAAAAGAACATGACATTCTTTTTATCCATTTATAGTTGTATCAGTTGTTGTAGTTGTTGTGTTTTTTCCCCACAAATATCTACCAACATCTCTTCGAGATGTGGCCTCATAATGGTTGGCATCAATCAATCAATAAATAAATAATATAATAATAAATAAATAAATAAATAAATAAATAAGTACTTTTTTCACCCAACTTGACATCATTTTTTGCAATTATTCTTTGTAAACTGCCTGCAACATGCCAACTGTCCTCACTGCACATACAATCGATCAGATTTACTCTTTAATCCGGATCTCATTGTATTTCTTTCCCAGACAGAAGGTCATAATTCCCAAAATTCCAAGATGTCTTAGAACCTGTGCCTGGATACAACACCTCAACTACATACCCCCAGTTCCTTTAACCTTTAAACCTAGATTCATATCTAGATTTTTATACAGTATAATTTTTTTAGCGTTTTAAATATTTGGTTATGAATTAGAAAAATCTGTTCTCTGCGGAAGTTCATTCCTGTTTCCATCTGAGGAAAAAAATGAAACCTTTAATGAGTCAGTGAAGGTTTTTAAGCTTCCCACAACACCCACAAGACCCACACGATCAAATGATCAGACCTACACGAGCACTCTGGAAAAAACCCCAAAAAATTTCCAACCTTCTCTCTGCAATTCACAAATCTGCTGTAAAAGTTTACACACCCCAGTGAGTGAGTTTGTGGTTGTGGCTTTATAGTCGTTTGAGTACGAGAGGAAAGCTGTTCTATAAATGAAAGAGCCCCAAAGCTCTCCACTAAAGGATCATAAATGTTTGCTAAATTTTCATTTTTTTTTAAAAATAATCGTCATTTTTTTCGTTCATGCTATTCTGAGGCCAATTCCAAGCCCCAGTGAGTCTGATAATCGATTGTGGAGGTGTGCTATGGTCCACGTCGTTGGTATAGGTCATGATCAGGACATGAATGCAGATGTGATGTGATGTGGAGATCTCTTTATGTATTTGACCACCATACTTTGACATGACAAATCAAAATGAACTTCAGACAGGAAGCACTGATGATGAGGTAAAACGCCTGTGAACATTAAATGATATTATTTTTGCTTAGCCGGCATGTTCCGCTAATCCGTCTCAGGAGCCTGTGGGATGAGTTTAAAGAAGCTGACACATGCAGCTCTGCATTAAGCTCGAGTACCGTGGCTCCTGTCAGCTTCACTGATTTATCGCTATGGGGTGACGCTGCCTCGAACCGCAACACTGTCAGTCATTTAACCAAGTCATCTGATCAATCACAGTCGCCTTGTCAGCTATGAATGTACTGCATTAATCATCATGTGAGGAATAAAACGCTCTGTGTGCTGCTCTTATAGGAAAATAATCAATAATGGGGTGGTGTGATTAAGCAGAGTTACTGTAACCACCCCCCATACCAGTGCATCCCAAAGTGTTTTATTCCTCTTATACCACAGCAATGATATGTCATATTCTTATCCATTTATAGTTACATTTAAAGTCATGAATGTCTGTTAGACAAGTTAGTTCCTGTTCTCACTTATGTTATAGCAGCTAAAAGCAGTCGTTCCCTCACCAGCTTCTTTTTTTCTCTCTCTCTCTCAAACTTAAGACAAAAAAAATCGCAGCTTGTAATGTTGCTAAGAAACTGCAAAGAAGAGTAAACTCCTCTGTCCTGAAGATGTCGGAAAACTTAAAGTCAGCTTTACCTCCGACACTGGAAACTCCCTCCATAAATGTTAAATAAACATCTCCTTACAGAAAACTTCACCATACCAATGATTACTCACGTTTTTACTCCGATAACGTACTAGTGTTAGTTTAATATAAACCTGTGATTTGTAGCTGTGCTACTGTCAGAGCTGCCGATATAGAAAATTAATCAACACCTTCTGACCAATCAGATTTGAGAAATCAACACTGCTGTGGTATCATCGGTATAAATTCTGTTTAGTTTGATTGCTGTTTTGAGAGTAGCTCAGGTCAGGAAGAGGATGAACACGAATGTAACGATGCTAGCCTGATGAAAGTCCTCACAGAAACTCTAATTAGCATAAAGTTAGACCAGGCACAGGGTTTGTTATACAAAGTGTGACAACTCCATCTCTCATCAACATGAGCACACTAATGACATGGCCTTCCCTTTAAAACATGTCTCATCCCGCTTGCCAAAACACTTCCACCTCCCTGTTTCATCACAATGCACCCGGCTCGAACCTCATGAAACTTATCTGCTCCTCATTATACCACATACAAAAGAGCTGACATAATAATTCAGGCTCAGTCCCTTGTGCATGCGGCACGCTCTATTTATCAAAGTCAAACATGTTTGTCCAGGACCACATGCCGGACAAATTGAAGTCTGCTGATAATAAGGGTCAGACCTTGTGCAGAGCTTCATCCATTTTGTCTTTTTTTTTCCTTTAAGGGACTTTTCCACAAGCAGGCGATGAGGAAAATAAGTGAAGGGTAATTTACCTGGAACAGGCAACGCTGCTGGCTGGGGCTGTATAAGGGCCATGCGTCATTTCACCGTGTTCAGGGCTGTTAAAGTAACAGGACATTTCTCATACAGCTCCAAATTACACCCACATGACCTCAGAGGCAGCAGCTAAAAGCAATTTTTTTGTTCTTAATTGGTTCCTAGTTTTGCTCTGTTAAAGTTCAGCTTAATTTATGAAAACACAGAGGCTAAAATAACACAGAATCAAGAGCTAATGCAATTTTGTCAAGATGCTTCATAAGAAACAACAGTTAACTTAAAGTATACCACAATGCTACTGAATGCTGGATTCTGACTGATCAGAAGGTGTTGATTAATTTTCTGTAGCAGCAGCTTTATATTACATCACAGGTTTATATTACTGCACTCCTTCTAATGCGTTATCGTTGCTATAGTAACAACTCATTCAGAAAGACTAGTTCCACGAACGTACCAAATAAACTGATTAAAAAGCGTGTGCAATCATTGCTATCATTTTCTCTAAGGAGATGTTTATTTAACTCCTTATTTATGGAAGGAGTCTCCAGTGTCAGCAATTTGTAACAGTCAGAGGTAAAGCTGTAACTTTATGTTTTCTGACATCTTTAGGTCAAAGGAGTTTACACTTTGATGTTTCAAGCGTTTTTTTTTAAGAGACAGAAAAGAGAGAGGCTGATGAGGGAAGGAGTGTTTATAGCTGCTGTAACGTAAGTGAGAACAGGAACTTGTTTTGTGGATGTACAGCAACTTTGTAATTATATACGGATTAAAAAGTAGGACGTCATTCTTTCACAAATGAAAAAAATCTGTAATTGTTGACAAATTAAATTTTAAATTAAAATTAAAGACAAATTAAACATTTTGGGAAGTGATCGATAATTGCTGAAACGTGAGACGTGAGAATATTCAACTCTTCGAGCGTTGTAGGCGTTTTTGATAAATAAACTTGGTAGCATTCTTGGATGTTTGATTACAGGGTTGATTAGGATTCACACTCAGTGCCAGTGAAAGTTCACAGCTCACGGTTTAGCCTGATTACCATTCGGAGACGAAAAGAAAAGCCGAGCATCAATAAAACATCAGTACATCTTCAGCTACAGGTCACTGAGAGTGAACGCAGTATAATTACAACCTGATGCATTACACTGGCAGGGCAGAGACCTGGCTCGCATTTCTCCCTCTGCTTTCTTAATCAATCTGTTTTTCCATCAGAGATTCTTCCGGTAAACAACTGCCACTGATAGCTTTCAGGAAAAAGAATCACTGTACAAAACACAGATAATTCACTGAACCAAATATCAAAATGTTCGTTACCACAAAAAAAATGGAACGTTGTTTTTCAATCAGCCACTGATTCAGTACCAAACGTTCCAGCTGGATGTTTACTTGGTACCTGCTGAAGATCGGTACCAACAAGAACCAGTGATACTTCAGTGATGCATAAACACTTGATCATTTGCTAAAACCTGCACCAGCACTTCCAATGGGTTTATGGCACAAATTTCATGCAAACGAATGTAAATACACAAAGTTGCACCTTATACAATCATCACAATGGGATGAAATCAAATCCAGTTTAATTTTTGCAACCACAGATTACATTTTTCATTGCCACTGAAGTTAAATTGCATCGGCAACGAGCTTTGTCAAAGTTTCTAAGTATTTCTGAAATGTAATTGTTTAATTGTTTATAAATTTAGCTAATGAGCTAGCACTTTCGTCTTCAGCTCGTAGCTTAAAATGGCAGACACTGCTAATGTTGACCTGATTTTAGAAAAGGTTTCTGATGCTCATACTGATGAGGAGAGACTGAAAAATAAACAAGAGGGCAAGAGGAAACATGGCAAGCACATCACACATGACACTTTTGCCAAACCTATTAACAAATTCACAAAGACTGGAAGTGTTGTGGACCAACTGAGAAGTGGACGTCTTCGTCAGTAGATGTTCGTGGATGCCCGCTTCTCGGTTGGTCCACAACACTTCCAGTCTTTCTGAATTTGTTAATAGGTTTGGCGACGGTGTCGTGTGTGATGTGCTCGCCATGTTTCCTGTTAAAGTCCATCGCAACCTTGCGACAGCTTCCTCCCGCATTCACAAAGCCCCTCCCTCTTTCACAATGTTCACCTTGAGGAAAATGTTGAAGTCTCTTAAGAATGAATGTTTCAAAATTCCAAGCTCGTGTGTTGTCTCAATGTCAGTTGGAGGAGACTGGAGGACTTCCTTGAATCAGCATGTTTTCTGTGTGTGTGTGTGTGGTTGTGTGTGTGTGTTTATATGTGTGTGTGTCTCCGTTTAGGATGTTGAACAGATGTTACGACAGCCTGGAGCCAGAGTGATAATGACTGTGTTTAAAAGCAGCTCGCTGTTCGAGTTCGGATCGATAGGTTTGGAAAAGCACGGAGCTCGGCGCCTGTATTTGCAGAAGGCAACCCCCATTTTTTCCCGCTGATCAATACCCTCCACTCAATCACGTTCATTTGTCTTCATTGACTCCTCTGTCTCCTGCACGTACACACTATTTTCTGAGCACACCAGGCAGCTCTTGATTCTGTTTACGCCACGCACTGGTGTCTAAAACGTGCTAATGCCTGAGGACGGCATTCTCTTTAAGCCTGAAGCTTTGATGCTATTGGATGTGAATGGTTCCACATGGATACCTTAAAGATCAACACCCCCCAGAAACAGTTTATGCACAGTAATCTCACTTGGATATTGTAGATTTGTACCTACGTGCCGCTGCTGCTGTAATCATAAAAACTGTCATGGAATAATTATTCCAGGACTCAGAGTCAGCAACTTAAGTTCAAAGGTTATGTTAACATTTTCACAAGGAAAGTTCCTCGTATTCTGAGTCAGGTTATGCACCTGCTTAAGCCGATTTTCTGGGCTCCACAGTATGCAGATTATGTGCATATAATTCATGCCTCCAAGGTTGCCAGATTCTTCTTAAACACAAGCACTCACCTTTAAGCCAGGAAAAAAAATCATGTCTTTTTGTTGTTTTCCTGTCATTACAGGAAAACAACAAAAGCACTGATACAGAAATTCACCTGAAAGTGTCTTACCTTGTCGACACACCCTCCAAAGCTCCGATATCCAGCATTACATCATTTATGTTTGATTTTTCTATATAGTCTTGTATACTAGTTCTACACCCAAAACAGAAAGTGTAATACAGAGGTATGGAGGAACATGCTGCTCTTTTCTTCCATCTCACTCACTCGCCCACAACACTTCCTGCACTTCGCCAAAGGGAAAAGGTCAGAAAAATGTCACGCTTTGTCAGTCCACCACGCTTAAGCGGCTCACCTGAAGGCACTCTCTGACTGAACAAACCCATCTGAAAAAGTCAACACCTTCACAAGTGCTTCAGCACTAAACATCTGCCACGGGGCCCTACGGCAAAAAAACAAACAACAAAAAAAAAGCCCTAAACCAGCACTGGCAATGCTCTGTTAGTAGTATACCCTTCTTTACCTCGTTACCTTCCCCTCTGAAGCCAGGAGAACTCTAAACAGCACAGGAGCCATCAAACCATTACGACCATTACGGCTGTTTTCCTAGCCATTGTGCTGAAGAAGAAAATAAATAGCACCATTGTGAAATAAAAAGCATGGATATAAAAGAGGTCATTTTCTCAAAAGGGCCGAGTCTGAATTGCGATTGTGTCACATATGGAAACAAGTGGTGGCGGTGGGCCACATCTCAACACCCCCCCACCCAATCACTCGCAGCTCCATTACAGGCTAAATGACTCCCATCAGTGCCTTTCTGGGCCCTCGAACCTTAATAGAGCGAAGAGCACTTGCCTTCACTCCCAACCTAGTGCTTCACACGCAGACACCCTCGTCAGACGAGATAGGACAGGAGTGATTGATGAGGTCTGAGAAGGTTTTCAGGACTCAAGGACTTTTTCAGAGATTAAACTGAGTAGATTGAGACTAATTATTTACTAGTTATTTAGATGCCAATACTCAGTAACAGTATGTTACTAAATCCAGTGATGTTTCCTTTAAGGAGACATTTATTTAACATTTATGGAAGGAGTCTCCAGTGTCAGCGCTTTGTAACAGTCAGAGTTAAAACTTTAACTTTAAGTTTTCCAAAATTTCTTCAGGATACAGAAGTTTACGCTTCTTTGCGGTTTCTCGGTAAAATGACAAGCTGTGTTTTTTTTTATTATTAACTTCAAGAGAGAGAAAAACAAGAGAAGCTGGCGAGGGAACGACTGTTTATAGCTGCTATAACATACAGGAAGTGGTAACTTGTTTCGTGCAATATTAAATGCAAATGTAAATGGATAAAAATTATGATGTGGTCTTTAATAAACTGAAAATGGTAATAGTGCAACTTGCTGTGGTATAGGAGGAATAAAATACTCTAGGATGTGCTGTTTGGGATGGTACCAGTATCTCCCCTGCATCACAACACCCTGTCATTGATTATTTTCCTATAACAGCATGACACGGAGTGTTTTATTACTTATTTACCTATAGTGTAGTTACATGGCTTTTGGAATTTA
>CM040475.1:19414138-19447535 GCA_022758105.1 Pangasianodon gigas | reverse complement strand
TATATAAAAACGTATATTGCTTGAAATCTGTCAATACATTTTATTTAAATAGCATCACGCCTACTAGGCAATGATTAATTCTCTCTTTCATGTCATCACTTCATACCATTTTCTCCTTTATATAAACGAAAAGAAATCGTTTTATTTATGCGAAAGGTCTCCGTTAGCCACAAAATGGCCAAGTAGTATGAAATCTGCACCATAAACATTTCAGTAGAGAGCATTTTAAATGTTCTACAAAGACGAGCATTGAGTAATCAGATCACAGACTCAGACATCATTATGCTCGCTCGCTGCACTGGCCTTCATCCGTCCAGCTTCGCTTTCACCACCACCTGCACTGATCACGACTCAGCAATGCTAATTAGCTCTGATGTTTCAGAAGGAAGTCAGCAGCCGCGCCCACTGTGGTGCACTTCAGGTGGACCTGAACCTGATGGGAAAACACCAATTACAACCCAGCGCAACTGCAGATACACTGCGTACGGTTTACTCAATAAACCTGTGACGAAATGATAAAATGCACTAATGTACGAGGAGCTCGAGGAACTGAGTGAGTTCAACAAGTCATCAGTAATTTCCTTTATTCAGTATGAAGGAGGCTATTAAAGGTAAATAAATACATTTAGCTTGTGCTGTTATGACACTTTTAAAGGAAAAGACAAAGTCTTTGCTTTCCCTCACGGTGACTAGAGAACGTTTTGAGTTCATTAATGTGAAAGAAAATCTTTCAAAGTATGTGTGGCTTATTTTTGACGTGTATAGTTAACTATATTTATTACAGATGCCACCAAATATCTTTGGCTGAAAATGATCAAAAATGTCACTTTTTTGCCAAAACAGAGAAACTTTTTGACGGAAAATATGACAGAAAAATAGGCCTACAACAAAGTCTCATATCTAGCACTTTACAAACAACTTTAATGATAATAATAATGATAGAGATTATAAATGTGTAGACATTTTCAAACAGTGTGGTCAAGCCCAAGCCCAAGCCCAAAAAAGTGACATCCTAGCAAGTGAAAATACCCTGAATATAGTCAAATTTATAGGATTACAATAAACCAAATATGTTGTTATTAAACCTATTTCTAGACATTTGTTTTAGCAATTTCAAGCTTGCAATAGTCTTGTTCTTTTGGCAGATAATTGTTCAAATGTTATGCATTTAATTCTAGATTAAAGCAAAATAGAACAAGCCAATCGAATAAAAAAAAATAAAGCTTGATATGTGTAAAAGGCTGAATTGGGTTATATTAATCTCATAAGAAGAAATGTTAGATAAATTTGCCCATATTCAAGATATTTTCACTTGCTAAGATGTCATTTTTGCAGTGTGCAGGATTAGAAAACCGAGTAGAAAGAGCAGGAACCAAGTTTTCACAAGTTCCTACTATTCAAAATGCCTGAAGCCTGTTTATTTTCCAGCACAAAACATACAGAAAACATCCCAAAGCATAAAGACTACTGCGCTATTGACATCTCACCACAAAACTGACAATCTTCCAACAAACAACCACAGCAAGAACCAACAACATCCTTCAAAAAGCCACTCTGACCTCCTACCTCTCCTCTCCTCCTGCTGAGATCCAGTCAGTACTCTCTGAGTTGCTACAAACTTCAACACCGCACAGGTCCAGAAGAAAAGCATGACCCAGGAAGTCTGACCGAGGCCAGCGGAGTCTTACCTCGGGTCCTTCTGGATGCTGTCGATGGAGGGCGAGCGGGCCAGGGTCCCCTCGGGAGGGAGAGTGGGGCCCGATTTGCTGTAGGGAGACTCCACAGATGAGCAGTACTGCAGCGTGCGGTACGGCTCCACGTAGCCGGCGTAGCCTCCACGCGGGAACGTTCCGGCAGCATTCTGGCTCGCTGTTCTCTGCAGGGGGACGGAGTCGACACCGGGGGAGGATGGGGCTATGGCAGGAGAGGAGGGACAAAACAGAAAGGTCAGGAGATGCTCACAGATCTGGTGGATTAGGTCTAGAAAAAGGAGTTGGAGGAGATGGAAAAGGATAGACAGGAATCAAGCAAAGAGAACGACAGAAAAGGGCAAGAGGTTGAGAACAGAGCAAGATATAGACAAGTTTTGGCACAATTTTGGCAGAACAGATCTGTCATAATGAGTCATATACATATAAAAGTCTAACTCCACACCAGAACAGTCTGGATTTTATCAGAGCTAAAAAATAAAAGTTTATTAGATTATATTTTTCATCAAGCTTACATCTGTCTTCAATAATCGAAGTAAATATAAGCTATCATCTAGCACAGGGGTGTCCAGTCTTATCCGGAAAGCGCCGGTATGGATGCAGGTTTTCATTCCAACCAAGCAGAAGCCACACCTGAGACTACTGAAAGCCAGGATCATCTGATTAAACAGGTGGAATCAGGTGTGGCTCCTGCCTGATTGGACACCCCTGATCTAACACAATTAACCCTGTATGATTCCATTTGATTTTAGAATGCACCTATTAAGAAAAATGATGCATGAAAATTTTGATATTCTGACAGCTTTCAGTTTCATAAAAGAATTAGCAAAATCATTTAAAAAAATAAATTTGTTTCAAATGATTCATTTGCAACATTATCTAAAATTAGCAACAGATAAACTTCAGGATTATGAAAATATAAGTGATGTTAACAACTTAACAACATAAATTAACATAAATGATTTTGTTTAAACGTAAATAATGTTAATACACCTGCATTAACTGAAGTTAATGCATACAAATGAATGAACATAGATTCGAGTACAGTATGTCACTAATGGTTGTTTTATTAATGAATGAAATAAATATTGGTTAATGCAGGCATTTATTCTTTGGCTTTGTGGTTTTGCAGTAACATGACAAGCTGCGCTTTTTTTTTTTGTCTTATTAATTTCAAGAGAGAGAAATAAAGTTAAATCCTGAATAATAATAATAATAATAATAATAATAATAATAATAATAATAATAATAAATCTTGAATCTTGAATTTCTAAAGAGAGGCCGGCGAGGGAACGACTGTTTATAGTTGCTATAACGTACACTATATGGCCAAAAGTATGTGCACCCCTGACCATCACACCCATATGTGGTTCTTCCCCAAACTGTTAACACAAAGTTGGAAGCACACAATTGTATAGAAAGTCTTTGTATGCTGTAGCATTACAGTTTCCCCTCACAGGAACTAAGAGGCTCAAACCTGTTCCAGCATGACAATGCCCCTGTGCACAAAGCGAGCTCCATGAAGACATGGTGTGTTAAGGTTGGAGTGGATGAACTCGAGTGTCCTGCACAGAGCCCTGACCTCAACCCCACTGAACACCTTTGGGATGAACTGGAACACCGACTGCACCCCAGACCTCCTCGCCATCCCAACATCAGCGCCTGACCTCACTAATGCTCTTGTAGCTGAATGAACACAAATCCCCACAGCCACGCTCCAACATCTAGTGGAAAGCCTTTCCAGAAGAGTGGAGCTTATTATAACAGCAAAGGGGAATAAATCTGGAATGGGATGTTCAACAAGCACATATGGGTGTGATGGTCAGGGGTGCACAAACTTTTGGCCATATAGTGGAAGTGAGAACAGGAGCTAACTTGTTTTGTGGCTGTTCCACAACATTAAACATAACATGTGTACATAAAATGCATACAAAAATGGTTAGCATCGGCAAATTGCTGTGATGTAAGAGGAGTAAAACACTTAGGACATGCTGTTTGAGGAAAATAATAAACTTCAAGGTGGTACCAGTAACTCTGCTTCATCATTCCACCCTGTCATTGATTATTTAACAGCACAACACATTTGCTTTATTTCGTACATATTTGACCCCGCACCATGCAGATTCTAACAATAACAATCAGTATGATACACACTCAAAAGCTAAAAATGGAGTATGACAAAGTGTAGCATAAGTATTTCATTAAATTGGCTCGTCACAGCAGTGTGTGTGTGTGTGTGTGTGTGTGTGTGTGTGTGTGTGTGTGATACAGCTCAGCTTAAGAAGTGCTCACTCATGAGTAATTGCTTGTCAGCAGGAATATAGAACAGCCCTATTTTTAGGTGCTACCACAGTCTTTCATTTCCTCTTTTTATCTCTGTTCATCGCTATCACGGATAAATTAGCATTTAACATCTGCAGGCACGGAGAGATGGAGCGACGGAGCAACAGACAGACTGGAAGCAGACTAAAATCTCATCTATAAAGGAAATTCATGATCCAAGAACTGGCATCATGGGTCATCCCTGTGCATCTTTCGGTCATTTATCCGTTAGGAGATTAAAGCCGTGCCCTCTAAATGAGAAAAGTCTCCTTTTTTTTTGCTACTTCTTAAAAATCATCAAGGCTTGGGGCCTATTACTGCGTTATGGTAATGTCTGGGCTGTACAGACGGCCACTGAGATCAAGCTCATAAATCCGAGAGCTGAGACAATCGATAGGAAGAAGGGGGAAAGGTCCTCGAGTCTGAGCCTTCACCACAACACACATAGCTAAGAATAAGATACGGAGTCATACAATAAGAAAGAAAGACAAAGAAAATGTAAGAATTAGAAGTGGTGAGGATCTCATATACATGGCGTGAAAATATCAATTACAGTGTATGATGGAAGAACCAAGGTATGGCTAAAACATTGCAATCTAACTGTCCAGATCCAATAATGTATGTTTTAGATAAGCTAAAGCATTAAACACACACATATGCTGTATTTATTTGCACTTGAATACGGTATTCATATATAGACCTGTTTATTTCATGCAGCTGGGCGCTAGTAACGTGTGATGGGTGTAGAAATAAAGTGAACAAATCCTAAAGAAAGCAGATTAGTTCATTAATAAACAATCAGCGAACATAATTACAATGCAAATATGAGACAGGAATGATCAGGGCTTACAATATCATCAGAACAACACACAATCAATAAGACTTTCATTTACAGTTTATTAATTTACGTAAAGAATAAAACACACTGTATCATCTTGTTATAGGAAAATAATCAATGACAGGGTGGTGTGATGAAGCAGAGTTACTGTTACCTACCCAGATGTTGATTATTTTCCTCTAACAGCACGTCCTGAAGTGCTTTATTCCTCATATTTATACCGCAAGAATTAAAATTTGCAATTATGATTACAATTTTTAATTTATTAATGAATGAAATGTCATATTTTTTGAACCATTCATAGTTACACTGACTGTTGTGGAACACCCCTGAAACACGTTTGTTTAGAAAGAAACTCTACACAGACAGAACCCGGAGGTCATGATCAAACCGGGGATCCTGGAGCTGTGAAGTGACAATGGGACCCACTGCGCCACCATATGCAATAGATAATATTTAATATAATAAACAATAGAAACATGAAATTGAAGCCAGCTCACATTGTACAAATTCAATCAAGCTGATGTTAGTAGAGCAACAGGCCACGCCTACAGGAAGCAGCACATCTAATTCAAGCATGCATACAATAGCACTGGTTCTTTCTGACCTTATTATAAATAAACTCCTGCCTCTGCTGTGATGACCTGGCATTTCCTTGAGATAGTGACCTTTCAATGACCTTCATGCTCCATTAGACCATTATATCTGAAATGTTTGCCACAGCACGACCCAACACTACATACATACATGCACAATACATACAACAGTCCGTAGAATGAAGCTAAATCCTCATTTTAGATATTATAAATTCATGACAACCATCTTTACCTGCTGCACTGACACCTGATCACCTTACTTGTCAAAAATTATTTTACCTTATTTGACCTTATCTGAAAGTGTGCCACAATTCTACATAAAGAAATAATCTCATCTGCATAAAACCTTGCTGTAATGTGAAATGACAGCCAATAAATGACAAAAGGAAAAAAATAAGATGTACTAAAACAAAGAACATGAATATCAGGGGTCCAATGAAAACCTTTCTAATTCAACCCAAAGCTTAAACCAAGAGAAATAACACTCTTATCTGCTCCAATGACAAGAAAATTGCTCTTTGTGCGGTCAAGAGGCAGCAGCGTATGTGTCTGTAATCTCTTTAATCTTCCTGACAAGTCAACAGACTCTTATTAATCTCATACAGAGGCGTTTAACCATGCTAGCTTGTCTAGAATATTCAGCACAGCGTAGCCAGCTCATAGCAGAAAAAGCGGCTTGTTTTGACCCTGTAATTCCTTAATTAACACCCTTTCTGAGCCATCTCACTTTTGCACTGCTCCCTGTGAATGTCTTGTCAGTTTCTGTTGTCGTCGACTTGAAGGTCGTTTGCAGATAACCCGCCACTTTCAATTACAGTAAAGTCTCTTAATTGTGCTTTCGGTTTTTCGGCCCCTAATTGGTCCACTGGGCTACGGATATAGAATTCCAGAGATGTCACGAGGAAGAAGACGTGACTGAACTACACCGTTTTGTACGATTTAACTGGCGGAATAATGCCAGACTGCTCTTCTGTTCTCCTTGAAGACTCTGTTAGTCTCAGAGATATGGCTTGTTGTTCAAAACTCTTTTATGCGCTGTGAATCTGAAAATCTCTGCATACAGACATCACTCATGCATATGCATGGATCAGAAGGTAAACATTACTCTGAATCCCCAATCTGTCTCACGCTTTCTGCATCTTTTCCAATCTTTTGTCATTCCAAGTCCCTCGATCATGGCTGAATATTTTATTTGCTCTGATAATGGGCCACTCATTCAAACAGCTTGACCTTTTAGATACGAATCTTTCAGATGTTCCAGGAAGATGCCGTGACTTTCAGATGCTGCACACTGATAAGAGATGTAATGCAAGCGTAAACAAATCGAGTCCCTGCTCTGCGGCTCCAGCAAAATATCACAC
Organism: Pangasianodon gigas; assembly: GCA_022758105.1. Taxonomy (NCBI): domain Eukaryota; kingdom Metazoa; phylum Chordata; class Actinopteri; order Siluriformes; family Pangasiidae; genus Pangasianodon; species Pangasianodon gigas. Next base: position 19,440,709 of record CM040475.1, on the reverse strand, counting down.
TAAAAAAAATGGTTCCTTTGGTATCAGAGAATCAACAGATAATCGGACTTGAGTCAGATTATTCCTCAAAAAGAGGCACCATTTTAGAGAAAAGCACGATATGTCTGTAGTTATGTTATGATTGGATTGGATAGGGCATCTGGCTCGCTTTGCAATCAAGGATTCTGATTGGTCAGAAGGTTTATAGAGAAGAGAAGTTATAACAGGAACTAACCCAATATTGAATCGACTGTCAATCTGCATTTTCGCCCTCCTGCCTATGCCAATTAGCACTCAAACTCAACAATGCTCTTGACATTTACTGAATGACAGTTTGCCAAGACCGCTGCTAGACTGGTACAACTGTGTCACCATATTAATTCAATTATGGAGACTTAAGACCAAATGAGAAAACTTCACTTCTTGACTCCTGTAGCCACAGTCAACATTTTTTTTCATCCTATTATTCATCTTCAGTCTGCTGGTGACAGAATGACTGTTTATAGCTGCTATAATGTGAGAACAGAAACTAACTTGTTTCATGGACATTAAGAAATGTAACCATAAATGGATAAAAAAGTATGACATGTTCTTTAATAAATAAAAATGGTTATTGCTGTGAAAAGCTGCTGTGGTATCAGAGGAATAAAACATTTTGAGATGTGCTGTTACAGGAAAATAATCAACTTTAGGATGGATTTGCTTCCCAGTGATACCCATGGATTCCAATAAGATTCCCATTTGAGTTTTCAGTAAGAGATGACAGGAAAAAACTAACAATAATTTCTTACTCTTTTGTAATATCACAACTTTATACGCTTGTTGTTTTAAAAAACAGCTCATTTTATAGGATCAGAACAAAAACATAGGCATAGAATCATGACATTATATTTAAAAAAGCTATGCATATGATGGTTAAATTAGGTTGTTTCCTACATAAATGGCATGAAGTATATATATGATATGTTAATAAGGCCCTAGCGGGCTACCTCATGTTTCTAAGTAGCCGAAGATGACTAATCAAATACAAATTACAAATTCATTTTATGAATCAAACAAATGCAAACAAATCGGTCATTTCCAGCACTCAGAACTATGCAATTTTATAAAATAAGGGTCTTTAGTCATGCTCTGGAGGAAATCGACATTACGAACATTGTGCATGTCTGGATTTTACTGTATGCTTGCACATGAGGTGATTCAGCAAAAGATTCCCAAATCCCTCGTAATGCCGGAGAAGTACTAGCTCTGGATCACTGACTTTATTCTGGCATGTTCTTTATGGTGTGCACTTTTAGCACTCCACTTTTACGGGGTGGTTTTTCATTCTCCCTGACCTGCTCTAATACTTATTTGCTTGGTTATTTCAAAGTAGCACCTTTTCTTTAACACAACTGGAAACAAACCTGGTATGTAAGAATAATAGCACATTATGCATATGAATAGATGTTAATGTATCCTCAGAGTTTATCTCAGAATGTCATCGCTTTGTGCTGGTAATCAAACAAAAAGTCTGTCATTCATGACCCAACATTAACCATGTCTGTAATGCAAAAAAAAAAAACATCATGTCTTGATGGACAATTGGCATGTTCGTTGGCGTTTATGCGATTTCCAGTCCTGTACAGAATTGAATGAGACATTCAGAGGTGAAACCTGATGAATAATGTATTACAACTCGGCTCGGTCAGAATATTATGCTAACGTTATATGTTACATGTTAATCAGCTAGCCATTGCTTCAGTAAACTCTCTAGGCTAAGACTCAAATTCACTACAGGGATTCTCCAAAAAGTGAAATTCAGCAAGACAACCTTACATGCAAACATGCCCACACCTTTTTCAACCCAGTGACGAATGCTAAGCATTAGCAAAAGACCCTTGTGAAATGTTATTTTTTTAATCAGGAAGTGGATTAAGCTCTCGGTGGAGGAGTCACTGCTTTGCTTTTAGCTGGAGCCAGACTCGCTAATCATATAAGAGTTAAACGTCACAACCAGGAGTCTCTCACTGGACACTTTCCTGCTGATCTTCACAAATTACCCATTTGCATGGTATGAGTAATTAGCACATTTTGAAAGATCAGCAAAAAGAAGAGACGGGATGTCTTCATAACAAATGTGCTTGCATTAAAAACTACACAGTGAGGCATTTCGCTGAGTAAAAGCTCTGATTTTAGGAAACAGACCAGAAGGTGTGTTTTTTTAACAGAGGTTCCTAAAATTAAAGAGATCCTGGTAACCCTGTGTTCACCCCAGCAAGCTTTCTAAATTCTACACAAATTAGGTATGATTATAAAGCAACAAATCCAAATGAGTGGTTTGAATGATTCCTCAGAGCAATCTTAAGGCGCATGTGGTCCGAAGTTTCTTCAGTTCCCCACTTATAGCTTTGGTTCCTACCTGCATTTACAGTTTACAGAACAGAAAAGTTCCCCAGGCCCTAAAAAGTTTCAACAGAAAATTTAGCCCAGAGTTTTCCACTGCACCTGGGAAGGAATGTTTCCACCACTGTAACCAGGACTAATTTTAGATGGATGGCCCCCCTTTAAATAGACAACATGAACCAAGGAACTTTTTGAGGAACATTGGGCATCTTTGCACTGCAGAATCCAGGACTAATTTTAGTTCCTGGGCCACAGTTCCAGGAACTTCTTTACTTCCTGCTTCAGAGTAGGCACAGGAGTTCTTGTGGTGGAAAGGTTGCATCCAGGTCTTCCGTACGACTGCGACTGCACTTACAAAATGAAAGGGGAAAATCAAACTAAAATCAGTCCTAGCTCTTTCAGTGGGAATATACCTAAACAAACAATATCATCTCAAACATTCCCAATGTATCTGGAAAGGTATGTTTGCATCTCAAGAATCATTTGGCACTATGAGCTCTGGAACAGGAACTAAAATACTGTCACTCTGATACTGTTGTGTGTTTGTGTTTTTGTGCATTCTTGGTGTGTCTCTCTTTTATATTTTTATACTTATATATTTTTTATTTTTTATATCTTTATATTTGCTGCTGTAACAATGCAAATTTCCCCATTGGGGGACGAATAAAGGATTATCTTATCTTATCTTATCTTAAAATTAGTCCTGGTTTCAGTTGTGGAAATGTGCCTAAAATTCCTGAAAGGATTCTGAAAAGGTTCCTGCAATAGAAACATACATTTCCAGATGCATTTGGAAAAGTTTGTGCTGATTTTCTTGTTGAACCTCTGTGGTTTCATAACCTGACATTTTTCTCTTCTAGCTTCAAGGACCATTTTAGACTCTTAAACCAAACTCAAGGTCTTTTTCCTCCATCCTCTCTTCTGAAGCAGCTCTTCAATTCCTATTCCACTCTGTGGCTTTGACTGTGTTATTTAACGTTTAGAACAGACTTGGGGAAAGCAAGAAAGAGAGAAAGAGTGAGAAAGAGAAAGAGAAAGAGAGAAATGGAATTGGCTTAATAGGTTTATGCAAAACAGCCTCCCTTTGAAATGAGTCGTGTGTCATATTAGTCGTCTTTGATGAAAAAAAGGCAAACACTCAAGTTTGTACCCCCTCTCTTTCTTTCTCTCTCTCTCTGGAAAGTGTGAGTGTTTGAATAAGAGACTGGAGGGAATGTCTTCAAGACGGCTCTTCCTCCAGGTTCAGGTTAATCCCTCTTTTATTTACAAAACGAGACTTTTCCAGAACGTTCTCAGCAGTATGGCTGTTGTTGTGCCTCTCAGCACACAGCGAAGCTTAACTGAGATGACTGACTTGACTGAGATTTCAGAGAAAAGTACGAGTCCTTCCACGATGATTCCTCATCTACACCTTTAATGCAGACCTGTCATTTATATATATATATATATATATATATATATATATATGTAATGCACAAGTAAATTTTTTTTTTTTTTTTTACCACCACAAGCACTTGGTTTTAAGCCCAAGAAACAAAATCAGGGATAGAAACTGCAGACTGCAGAAGCAAACAGTGCTGTCAAATGTAATATGATGTAACATACTTTAAAATGTTTAAATGACACACAGAAAAGGCTAATACAATGACATATGAATAAGAAGATGGAGCTCATTGAAATAAATCTAACAGGAGTCTAGTATATTGCTAATATATTGCTGCATCAATACTCCTAGTTGCACTTATCACAATCACTGCAAAATTTGGTTTAATTGAACAAAATGGCACAATTTAATTGTGCACACAAATTAATGAAGCCAAGAGATACTAAATCAAGGTCATGAAATCGTAATGTGTGCGCTTTGTTTATGTTTTTAATTCACAGTTTTATGGTGTTGAATTTTTGAATTAGATGCACTATTCTGTAAAGAAAATCTGCTTGTGGTTTGAAGGATAAGCTGACCAAGCACTCAACTGCTACAGCTCCCTTTAAGTTAATTCATTGGTCGTCATAATAAGCAATGTCTTTGGACTTTGCACAATGTCTTTATTTTTTGGATTTTTACAACTAAAAACATTGTGGACGATCCAATGGCGCTGGACATTGGAACCAATATTACAATATCGTACATAACTGAGACATGCTTCTGTTTTTCTCAAACTCCACCCCACATTCATAACTCTTGCTTAACTTCTGACTAGAGTTTAAGTCTGCAGTTACGTAGACTCCTTACTACGCACATAACTCGGAAAATGGCCCTGTGTGATTCTCACTTGTTATATAGCCCTTTATACACGGTATGTAATTGCATGTTTTGCTTCTGAATATTGGTCTACGTTCTTTGTCATAGGTCACATGACCAGATATGCAAACTGTCTAAACACATCTATAACACTGAAATCATCTCACTGCATCTTTGCATTTGAATTTGAATATGTAATATGAATTTGTGTGTCTGTTGCTGTACTGCTTTGTTTAAAGACCTGAACATGTTTACATATCGAGGACGGCACATACAAGGAGCTGGGGTTTGATTTTCTCTTATTAGGTTCGTCGGATTGTTAGAACCTCTCATATGTTGAAACTTTATCATATAAACATGAAAATAATGTAATGGAACCGCTAGAATTTAACTACAACCAAAACGTGTTAATCCAGAGATAATGAAGTTGTTTGGTTCTCATGTACGTTTGAGCTGCGGTTTAAATTAAAGAGTTGGAACCTGAAATCCACTCATTATGGTTCTGTTGAGGTACTCCCATTCTGAGTAATCTTTTAATCTCTTTTAATTAGCGTGATCATCAATGGACCAGTCGTATTACTGTAACTCTCCACTTTACTACATCATGGATGTAGCAGTGCAGCTAAGTGAGATAGATTAGAGGTAGATTAAAGCTGGCTGTGCATGTTAAAATGGAAAAGACATTTCAAAGCAAAAAGTTGTCTTATGAGCAGGAAAAAAGTGCCATGGTTCAAGTTTGTATGGTCATAAAAAACCTGCGTTCTTTATTGTTTCATTGTTCACTGTTTCACAGGGTCGGCAGATTTGTGCTAAAAAAGCAGCACAATGCTAAATAAAAACCAGCTCAAAAACAAGCCCAGGGTTAAAACTTAAACTGCGGTCATCTCTCCATCATTGTAAAATTTAATGTAATATTTACAAATAATGTCAAACAAAGCATTTTTAACAAGCCAGTCTTCAAAAAACACAGTTTCCCTATGCAGTTCATTCACCAGGTCGTTGATGACAGATAGCCTTGAATAATTAGATATACTTTCAGAAATAAAGCTATGAGAATGTGTAAATCACTTCACTGACTTTTTTTTGTCGTATGTTGGGTGTTTTCATGAATGAGTTTGTGAGGATTATGGGATTATTGGATTTGGTACAGAATTTGAGTATAACAGGGTTTTTCTTATCCAGAAACCACTGGGGATGCAAACTTTTGCACTTTGTATGTAGAGTAAAAAAATGATTAATGATAATGATTAAGTGGTACAAGAAATGCATCTATTACTTTGTAAGTGCTCACAATTATTGTCAACTGGGAAAAAATGAAATAATAATAACAACAAGCTTTATTTATACAGCTTTTATATGTTACAACATTTACTGATTCACTGCTTTACAAAGAAAAACATAAAATGAAATGAAAACTAGTATAAACAAGAAGCAAAAAATTCTAAAAAAAAAAAAAAAATATTCTAAAAAATAGCAATAAAGTGAATAAAATAGTAATTAATAATTAAAGATATGTAATTAAGATAAAACAGTAAAAATAAAAAAGCAGGGAATTGTAAAAAAATTTAAATGAAAGATTTAATTTAAAAAAAATCAAATACCATATTTTTAAAATGTCTATATTAGCATTTATTTTGATTTTAGGTTACATAATGGTGAAATTTAGCATACCAGAGACTATTAATGTTATGATTAACAGTCTGAAGGTTAATGTCAGAGACAAATTTATTCCTACGCATTTCATGAAATCCTAGTAAGCATCAAAGCTAAGCTTCAACACACTCATGAACATCTCATTTGCCTTGGAAAGACACAAGACGGAAATCTCATGCCTTAAACTTCAAATTAATTTAAGATCTGTGCGAGGGAATGAACTTGGTTTCAGTGAAAATATAACAAAACAGAATTCCTGAAGATGTATAGCTTTAATCGGACTAAAAATGATCCACCGTAATGGAAATAATAGAGCCTTAATGAGCACCAGACTCGCAGAGAAAAATTCCACTTGACAAATAATCTTATGACAAATAATCGCAGTGTCACTAGCACTCTCATCTATTCCACAAATGCTTGCCGGAACCTTATGCATTATACATTTCCCATTCATAATACATGCGCTCATATACTGTAGAAATTTAATGTCTTAAATTCTTAATTTCCAAACGCTTGAGTTTGTGCAACTAAACAATGAGTCATGCACGACGACCTGCGGCAAACCTTCTCCGCCTGCCTGTACACCTTTATAAAAATGTTTTCTCACTAAAATGTTAGGTAATAATATAATTACAGTACAGGGAGGAGGAAAAAATGAATAGCCTGTCGCTGACATGAATACAATGTGGTGAAAATCATTCTGCTGATGTTAGCGGCCCATTAAGCAAAGGCAACAATATTGAAAGAGAATTGAGTTTCTTACTGCACACCATGAGCTCTGCTTCACAAAGGTCACGGAAATACACTTGGTTGCATCAGGAGAGGAAAATTACAATAGGAGCCCTCTATTAAAACGGGCTATGTGCATTTTTATTTGCGCAAATGAGCCACGTAAAAAAGGGCTGACATTTTGTCTCAGGGAGTTCTCGAGATTACAGCGCATCACTGGTGCGTTTCGCGGCTTTCCGCACTGAGAGCTTCTTACACCCAGACAGCACAGTCTATTTTAGAAGTAATCTTGATACAGTTTGCTCATTTCTATTATAGCACTATCAAATTCTCAATATATTAATGCGCTCATTCTAATGCGTTATCGTTTCTATAGTAACAGCTACAGCTAGTAACAGGGACTTGAACGCAAGATGCTCCACATAAACGGATAAAAAACGTGTGTAATTACTGATATGCATTGATATGGTGAAGTTTTCTTTGAGAAGATGTTTATTTAACATTTATGGAAGGAATCTCGTTTTGCATTTTTTCCTGTAATGCTGCATGTTTTTTGTCTTATTGACGTTCCACAACATTAAGTGTAACTACAAATGGATAAAAGTATGGCAACAATAAATAGAAAATTGTAATCGCTGGCAAGTTGCTGTATACGAGGAATAAAATACTTCATGGTGTATTGCTAAAGGGAAAATAACTGAACAGTAACAGTAACTTCACCTCACATTGATTATTTTCCTATTACAGCACCCCCCAGGGAGTGTTATTCCTTACACATTGGCTTTGTTGCCCTGGGGGAAAACTAAATGGGCAAAATATGATCTTTTATCAAATCTTTATCATTTTATCTTTTATCCTTTGTCTGGATTTACCAAAGAACCATGGTGTCCTTTTTTACTTTTACAAGAATTAATATACATAATCTATATGCAGCTTAAATGTAACAGTTATATAATAGATGCTTACATTAGCTTACGAATTCAGAGGTTCAACCTCCCATGAGCTCCCTCAAAACCCTAACTAAATAATACACTTAATCTTCTGCATCTTGAAGAAAAGTCACTTAAATTCTCTCTTAATTCCTTCAAGCGTGACTGAATTAAAAAAAGCTAAATAATTAGCATCAAATTGGATTAGCATGCTTTACCTGACACGAGATCAAACTCAAAGCATTGTTGCGAGACATTTCAATGAGGTCAGTACATCTCGGAGGTAACACTCAGCCGCATCCCCTCAGGCACATATATTTAAAGCCTAGCTCTAAAGAGGTCACTACTTGGCTGTGAGCAACGTCATGGTGGATTAGCACGGATCTGTTGCTCTTGAAGAAATGAGAAAGGTTTCTCAGGCAGGGATTGAATCACATTTATCACATTTACAACCGGCAGAAGAACCTACCAGTGTTGGTTCGGTAGGTGCCAGTATGTCCTGGAGCAGGGGGTTCTGCTTGACTCTGACTCAGGCTCCTCATTGGACCTTTCTGGTAAACCCGGTCCTCATAGATGGGCTCGATGTGGTGCTCCGGAGACTGCAGGGGTCTCAGATCAGAACCCGTGTGGCTATGCTGACTGCTGTATGAGCTCCGAGATCCTGTCGGGAGAAAGTAACACGTCAAATCACAGTTCCTGGACTTCCTGTAGTGTGAGTTGCAGTACAGCTTACTAATGTGGTTTAGCTTGGAGATGAAATTTGATCAGGTATGATGTGGATCATTGGAAAACTGCTGTGGTAAGACCACATCGCACCGTCCTCTTCTTGATTATTTTCCTATCGTGCCTTATTTATTCCAGACTTGAATACAGAATAATTTGGTCACAAAACAAAAAAACAAAATGCATACAATATTATCCCACATGCTAAACTCTGTAGTATTGCACTGGAGCTACAAAGCTGATCCTGGCTAACAGACAATGTTATGAGAGCATTCTGTATGAATACAGCAGGTTCAAGTCGTATAAGGTTTCAAAAATAACTTTCTTAAAACATCTTATGAAATAATGTTTGTTCAAGATGTTAGCAGACTGTTGCTCAGATACACAAAAACTCTGTATCTAGTATCTAAGGGTCCACATTCTCAAGTCCAGACCCAGGATTAACTCCGGGATGGTTTTGGGAGGGCGTCATCATCACATTTTTGTTTTCACACACTGATAAGCTCATTCCAAACTATGTATCGATTGCAAAATTTTAAACTCATGTCTGCTGTGTGTGCATTTTTTGCTAAATAATTTAGATACATTCTTTTATTGTTTTAATTTGTTCATCTTCTGGAAGCACTTTATCCTGGTACCGCATTAATCAGTCCCTGCTATCGTTCACAGGCATGTTCACTTGAAGAGAAGCCAGATCACCATTTTCAGGTGAATCAGAACTTTTTTTTATGGACCTTCCATGCTTGACCAAATATATTGACCTCAAGTGTAAATATGTCCCAAGGACAAAGGTAAACTGCCCCAGAATACAAATATCATTGGCACTTGTAAAAAAAATGCCTGAAAATGTGAAGACAATGATCTCTTTTCATTCCCAATAATGTAAGCAGACAAGGGTTCTCAGGAGATGAAAGGGTAGATGAGAGGAGTAGGTGTTTGAAGCATCGACACTGGGGAAGAGAAGATGGAATGGCATAACCATTTCATCTCACAGGGATCAGACTCATCTGCAAGCGCAAATCTACACCTCAACAGAACAAAGTACACACTTTTCTGTACGGACTATAAATGCACAAAGACTCCAACTATCTCAAGGAGATTCAAGTGTCACATCTATAGCCAACTCCTCACAAACACCCTAAAGTTGGGCCCACAATATACCCTTGAAGCACTCCAATGCCAAGTGATGTGTGTGTACGTGCATACATTGCAACACACAAACTTGCAGAGCCCACTCCAGCTCTGCAGATGGCTAGATCAGTGTCGGGTGCTATGCCTCTTCTCGCCATAATGTAATTGTGCAAATGTTCAGACAATAAGAAGCTGCAGTTAGAGTGGGCTCTCCCTGTAATCACCTTATCAGTGTCAGCCAGCCGACTGCCTCCACTCGCTAACCCAATTCCTTCAAGGCTGGGGAGAGATCCTCGGGGGTTTCCAGAAAGCGCTATAAAAAACATTCACCATCTGGACAGCACCATCTTAAATGTTCTACTCTGTGGAGCAGTTGGCTTTTAAACTCAGAAGAGCCTGAGAAACAGCGTGGCAGTGAGCCAGGCAAAGAAACTCATGTTTGGATGCCCTCCTGAGCTGTTAACACGAATGCTTAACATCGAGAAAGAATTAGACAATTGAGAGGAAGATAGTTCTATTTAAAGGCTTACTTGGAGTCCCAAGAACAGTGGTTCTCAAACTTTTTTGTAGACAGGAACCCAGAGAGCCAGAGAGTTTCCACTGATAGAAGCCATTTTTACTAAACTTGTCATTAGATTTCAGTTTACATTACATATAGGCATAATCATTTTGATAATAGTGGGTTGTGATTTCCACCACAGTAATGCTTCAGAGATCCCTGGGGGTCCCCAGACACCACTTTGAGAACCATGGCTCTAGAAATTGTTTTAGAAGCAATATTTTTAGCTAAGCACTTTGCCCAGGTAGATTTGGGTAAAGTCAGAAAGACAGACAATCATCCAAATAAATAAAGACACACACAGAGAAAATCTAAAGTCCTGAGCTGTGATTAAGTGAGCACTTCTCGAAGGGCAACTCTCACTAGGAAACTTTTCCACAGCCAATTTGGAAGCTAAGCATTTCGTCCAAGTAAATTTAATTAAAGTCAGAAAGACAGACAGTCATACAAATAAATAAAGACAACAGAGAGAGAGAGAAAGATAAAGTCCTGAGCTGTGATTAAGCGAGCTCTTCTCTGAGGGCAACTCTCACTAGGAAACTTTTCCACAGCCAATTTGGAAGCTAAGCACTTTGTCCAGGTAGATTTAGACTGAAAGCTCTCATCTCCCATGCAGTTCCCTGTGTACATTAGCACAATGTTCCCTGAAGATAGCTTCCTTCAGGGGCTGTTGGAGGAACAACGTCAACACAGTTCTCTCCACATTATTCACAACATGATGAAAGAACATATGTGAAAAAAGAAATTCACAGGAGTTTGAGAGCTGCGGGACTGTGGACTGCTACATATTCATTAGAATGAGTTCAAAAACAGCTCTCTGCTGAAAACTGAAAAACTGCAGCATGCAGCTAAATCAAGGTAGTGAATAAAAAAGACAAACTGAACAGCCAAAATTGTCCTCAAGTCAGGATCAGTGGTGACCAAAGAAGGACTTTGGTCCAGATGAATCCAGGATCCACCATGAACACTGTGAGGTGGTAACATTTCCCGTTGCACCACCGGCTGCCCTGACCAGAAGTTGTGAGGTCAAATCTGAGGACTGCTACTGTTGAGACCTTCAGCAAGGTCCTTAAGTCTTGTTTATACTTTCTGTCAGTTGGTTCATAATTCCTGTCAGTTGGTCGCATTTCCCATCAGCTATTTCTCTTTTCCCCTTAATTGGTTTCCATTTCCCCATACTATTCCCATTCCCCATTAGATCCCATTTCTGGTCTGGTGCTTCCCATTTCTTGTTGGTTGTTTCCTTTTCCTATCAGTCGGGTTCCATGTCCTGTTGGTTGGTTCCCATTTCCAGTCTGATGTTTCACCTTTTCCCCTCAGTTGTTTCCCATTTCCTGTCAGTTGGTTCCCTTTTCCCTACCACTGATTCCCATATCCCATTAGTTGATTCCCACTTCCCTTCAGTTGGCTCCAAATACTCATCGGTTGGTTGGAGGCATTTTTCTTTTTCAAATCATCACAAAGAAGCTGATTCTCATGCAGGCAGTATTTAGGGATTGTTTTTGTGTAAACTATCATTTTAAAGTATATTGCCCAGCACTCAGTAAGACTTCTCACTACTACTAGTATCATCATTTCCTCAAATGAGGTGACACCGAAAACTGCAACCTCCCACTCTCCATCAAAGCGTGCCTCCCCACTGATTTGATGGACAGTCTGCAAATAGCTGAGAACCTCCTACTGTTCTGAAAAACCAAGAACATTTCAGGCTTTCAGAAGTTCATTTCAGGCACTTCTGCCAGCGAATACACCAGGGTTTCACCCTCAACCTGTCAGGATTGTATCCTGTCTCACTTGCTTCGGATAAAAGTACCTGACAAGTGAACACGTTTAAATGGTTCATCTCTTTACTTACTTTTCTTATACGCTCAAATAAATAACAGACATGTCACCTTTGCAGCATTCTCGCAGTAAATGGCTAAAAAGCTTGGAGCGACAGTAAAGCGTTGTTCTGCTGTAATACTGAGCAATAGTGTATATCTAACAACATAGTGTATATCTAACAACAGGACAGTAACAAGACATACAATCCACTAATCAGAGCATAAATTCCTTTCAGGGAATAAATTCCCTTCATTCCAAGAGAACATGCAGACCTATTTCACCTCTAAGAATTTGCTCAGTCTTCATTTGAAGTGTAAATTGTTCACAAGCGAGATTTAATGTTAGAGGTTTTCGCTCACGGCAGATTGTGCCTCTCTTTTTTCCACTATATGTTTGTGCTGATGTCCACTCTATTTAGCATGTTATTCTCACTGGACGGGACTACAGTGTGATTCATCAGCAGAAAAAAAATAATACAATGTTTTTCTGAGGCTTCTGGGAAACTTGGAACTTCGCCAAATACCGACAAGTGCATCTGGTGCTCATAGCACAGAGCAGCTTGGAATCTTCTTCTTGTGCTGTTTGTGCTTTTTCTAGTCCATTATTCCTAATACAGACACCCAGTAACCCAGCTAGCCACTTAGACCCCCAACCTCTTCAATTATCATCTATGAAAGGTGACCTGAATGACTGAAAAGCTTCTCAGACAACTCAATTCAATCTCACTGGAGCTTAAAAGCTCCTACATTTTGCCTAGACATCATCAAAAGCAGGTCATCTGAACAGAGAAAGGAGTTAAAGACATACTCTGCAAGGGTTTCTCCACCACTTAATTCCCCCATTTTACATAAAATTGCCTTTCAGCACCATTTAGGCTCGACTCTGAGACATGGGAGGGCGTGGCTCGAGATACTGGCGGAGGAAAGTGCAAGGACATGGCAGGAGCGTTGCGTGGTTTGCTGGAATAAAAAAAGGAATAGATCTAGAGAAAGTGAATGGGATTTTTTTCATAGCAATGATATTTTAAGTAAAGAATAAAGCACTCAGTGTTGTGCTGTTATAGGAAAGTAATCAATAGACACTGGATACTCCTTCCATAGTTGTTAAATAAATGTCCCAACACAGAAAACGTCACCATATCAACAATTACACGCAGTTTGAATGAGTTGTTAAGTTAATCAACACTTTCTGACCAATCAGAATCCAGATTTCAACAGCGACGTTGTATCCTGATCGATTATAACCATCAATATGATACAACCATTTTTCTCTTTTTTGTTTTTAGGTCATTAAAACAAACAAAAAGAAGATTAATCTGAATCACAAAAAGTTTTCATCGCATCGACACCCAGAGAATCAGAAGCACATTTCCTCTGTGCTTTTTGATTTTTGCTTCCCAGGTGTCACTCTGTGGGTTTTATTGGAGGACCTGCTGTATGGCAGGTTTTATAAATCTAAAATCAATGGCACTGACAGCAATAAGGCTCAGACTCAGGCTCTGAATCAGCTGCACGTTTCGATACGTCCTCTCATGCCTCATGAGCGCTACTTCGCTTTCTGGTTTTGTAGGAAATTACGTGATAATCATGTTTAACATCAGGATCAGTTTTTTGCCAAGCTGCCTTTGGTAACAAATTGAAACTCAAGATTAAGGGCACAATTTTTTTTGTACGATCATAGGGCAAACTCACAGCCTGACATTAGATCATGTTTTGGCTGTAGAAGATATATTGTGATGCCAAAGAGCAGAACAACTGTAAAAAAAAAAAAAAAAGCATGAAGTTATAATGATTAGGTCAAATACCATCAGATCAGTGAATCACGTTCCTTTTAACAATTTTAAAAGTTGAGTGTGTGCCGCTGGCTCCGTGCTGTGACATTTCCATAATAACATATGATTGGATTTAGAAATAACTACATGCCTGGCATATATGATATTTGTAGTCATTTAGCCATACATGACTTACATTATCTGATGTGTCACTTAACACAGTCCTGATAACAAAGGACCATAGTCAGATTTGAGTTAAGTGCATGCAGAGAGGATTTAATAGCAAAACTGCGCATATGTAAGACGTCTCTCAGGTTATTCTGAACTTGATCTTAAGCGCATTTTTCTTGCATGATATTGGCTCGAGTAAAGACCAGTATTAAGTCCAGCATGTCTGACAGTTTGATGTCACCACAATATGTCATGCTGAAATTCATGTTTTGACTGTAAACACACAAAAAAACATGGAATGCCATTTGAGGCTGATATTAAATACATAAACATGACACTATTACTTACAATTACACACTGTTTATCTTGAGGAGCGAATCACTTATGGATAAAATTATAAATTAACTTGTAAATTAAAGCGAGCTGTGAGTATACCATATGAGTGCTAGGTCAGCTTATCCTTCAAACTGTGGTCATGGTTCCTTTATAAGACAGCGCATCAAATTAACAAAAAACACTGGCATTATATTATTATTTTGGCAAATCCAAATAGCAGATTAAAAACATGATAAAATGGCTTATATCCTGCGCACACATTACAATTTCATGAACTCAATTTAGTATCTCGTGGTTTCATGAAGCTGTGCGCATGACTAATTGTCAGAGGATGATATAAAAAAAAAAAAACAACCAAAGTGCAAAATAATAGTGCTGAACAATGAGTGTGGAAGCCATTTTGTAAAACCGAATCAATTCTGCAGTGATTAATATGATCATTAAAACTAGAACTATTCATGAAGCATTTTCCACATTTTCTATCCCTGATTTTTTTTTTCATTCTTAAAGGCAAGTGCTTGTGTCTAGACTCTACTCAAAAACCTTGTCTTGGATGCTTGCGTGAGCTGCACGCTGGTGAATTGGGCACCCAGAAAATCATGCGTAACCTGATTCTGAAAACAACCCAGTGATGATTCTCAACTGAACTCCCAAGAGTGATGCTGGACTTTTTTCTGTCTCTAAGTAAAATGACCTAATTACTGAAGCCAAACACTGCTTGGTTACAGACAAGCCCAGTAAATAATGTGTATTTTAATGACTATGTTAATGTGAAAGAGTGACACCAATTGAAGCCAGGGACAAATATATGCGTCTGAGCTAACTCAAAGCTCCGCCGCTCTTCTTTGATGTCGTTCTAAACATCACCAAAGCAAAATCAACCTTCATAATAAAAAAAAAAAAAAAGACTGAACCCTTTCAAAGGACGCCATCTTATCTCTACACTTAAGGACTGCAATCAGGGCTGGACCTCCCACAAAGTGCAATCAACTATGCAGAAAGAGAAGAAACCTCTGTCCTGGTCTGACTTCATGTGATAAAAACAGAATGTGTTCAGAGTTATAAAAACTCTGTTTGTACACCAGGACCTCAAGGTTTTTTTTTTTTTGGTTTTTTTTTTAACCAAATTTAACTGAAGATCCATTGATGATTTCACTTTGATGTTGGATAGTTAGAGTGCTCTGAATGTCAGAGACAATCAAACCTGAGCTCTGAGAGAAAAGAACATTTGTAGAAGTGCATAAAGAATTCATTGTTTTTTTGGAAGTTCAGTTTCACTGTAAGTGAAGAACTTTCCCAAAAGCTTGAACAAGCACAAGTGCAGGCGAATTGATCTTCTAAAGTCTTGATCCCACTGGTACAGCATCCCCATCTGGGAACAATTATAATACATTATATATAATATTTATACCACAGCACTGTTGAATTCTGCATTCTGATTGATTCTCCTTCTCATATCTTATCTTTTCTACAGTACCAGCTCATTCACAGGGATGTGTATGGCAGACACTTCACATAAACAGAATAAAAAATGTATGTAATCATGATGTTTTCTGTAAGGAGAAATTTATTTAACATTTATGGAAGGAGTCTCCAGTGTCAGTGCTTTGTAACAGTCAGAGCTAAAGCTGTAACTTTAAGTTTTCTGACATCTCCAGGACAGAGGAGTTTACGCTTTGCAGTTTCTGCAAATCCCTAACAGGAAGTAGCTGTAACATTATAACATTAAATGCAACTACACAAGATAAAAAAATGTCGTTCATTAATTAATAAATTAAAAAATGTTAATATTTGGCAGATTGCTGTGGTATAAGGGTGCATATTAATGAGAGTACATATTGAAAAATGGTCTAGAGTAGTACACAAGTACACAACTTGAGACAGGACGTTAGT
Source organism: Pangasianodon gigas (assembly GCA_022758105.1). Taxonomy (NCBI): domain Eukaryota; kingdom Metazoa; phylum Chordata; class Actinopteri; order Siluriformes; family Pangasiidae; genus Pangasianodon; species Pangasianodon gigas. Next base: position 19,424,384 of record CM040475.1, on the reverse strand, counting down.
TTGAATATTCTTTTGGGGACACCATGTCACATGGTGCTACACTGCCTCTGATATTTACGAAGGTATTTCACCACCCGGATGTGTCGCATTAATTTCTGAGGACCTGCACAAGCGATACACCAAATGACTGCAGGATACACGCGGCAGCCATGTTGCATACACGTATGCATAGTTAACAGCAAGTATAAACCAGCGTTAAGAGGAATAAAACACTTTATGACATGCTGCTATAGGATAATAATCAACTTCAGGGTGGTGACAGTAACTCCACTTCATCACACCTGTTATTTTCCTATAACAGCACCACGTGGTGTTTTATTCTTATAAATTTCTTATAATTCACACTCAAAAGGTATGAGAATTGTCATAAACCATTCCTATATACCAGTGTATTTCCAAATTCTAAACCAGGACCCACAGTTGAACCCTGATCTACTCCTTAAAAACTGCAAACTGTACTGAGGAAGGCAGTCCTCTAGTTCATTGATGTAAAACAAAAGACAGAATGTTGAAACGCAGCCACAGTGCTCAGAGAGCTATGCCAATACAGAAACAGCTAGACAAACACTCCAGACACGCCACCCACCAGATCATAACACGGTTGGCACTCACCGGCGAGACTGCCGGGCCTCTGCAGCGTAGCGGTGGCGTAGAGCTCGTGCGAAATCTTGTACTGCTCTGAAGAGTGCACCAGCCTCTTGGTGGGCGAGAGCGTGGCGTAGCTGCCCACACTGAGCTGCTGGTGCAGCGGCGAGGCGTTGTTGGACGGCGATGCCAGGCGGAGGGGTGAACTCGAGGCCGTGCCCCCAGCTCCCACAGCGTTAATAGGGGAGCTGCTGCTGTAGGACTTGGCGAGCCTTGCAGGAGAGGGCTTGGGTGAGGAGGACGAGGAGGAGGAATGCAGGCGCTGGGTGGTGGCGTAGGGGGGAGCGTCCGAGGCCGAGCCCAGACGCTGGAGCTTGGTGGCCGAGCCGGTGGCTGTTCCAGAGGGCTGCATGGAGCTCAGGGGAGAGCTGAGACGAGGAGCAGGCAACGTGGAGCTGGAGTAGTAGATTCCCGAGGCTGGACACGGCTGCTGGGGTTCAGGGCCATGGCTCTGGGGTTGAGCTTCACGGCTAGATGTCACCTGCAAATAGTTGGAAGAGAGTTAGCATCAGGGTCTGGATTGAAAGAAGAATTTTCAGTATGCTATTTTCATGGCTTAACAGCAATAAAAGAGCAATGATTAAAAAAAGAAGATCAGCAACATCATTATTTTCAAAAAGCCAACTTTAATGCAATGAAGCAAAGAGTAAATATGGCGTATCATACAACAAAAAGCTCTCTGAAATGTACATATTTCATTTCCAGTGGTCAGTAAACTTAAAAAGTCAGGAAACAGACTATTGCTAACCAGATCTCAACCTTCTTTAGCCCTTAAAAAAGTGAAAAACTTTACATAATAGAGATTATATTCAGGTCATTTTGACCTTGAGTCATGTGAAGGCATTTTGGCTATCTATAAATATAAAATAAAGCATTAAACCACTCGAGGGCATGCGTTTTTATGATGGGCGTGAAAGAAGGCTGCAATTTGATAAATTTGATAACACACACACTCAAGTGACATATTGCTTTTATAAAATGGCGACAAAAACAATACGATAAAATCTAGCGTTTAATAAATATTTTATTATTAATAATATTCACAATAAGCAACTCTTCTGCCACTTAATGTAGTTTTAGTTGCTAAGCAACATGGCAAAGATTAGTCTATTCTATAGACAGTACAATAGCTTAACTATAACGTAGAACCAGAACAATGCGCTTTATAACACTGTTTATAAGGTTAATAATTCAGACAATGATGCATATTAAAATGAAAAAATATCCAAGCCGTAATGCTGAGCTGTAAAATCGAAAGAGATGGAATCCATTTCCAAGCACTGAACGTACCAGGAAGGTTGAAAACAGTAATAAAGTATGGATCTAGCAGGAGGTCATCATTTTGAACAAGGCACCGAGGAACGGCAGCAGCAGTGGAATTCTGCTACAAATCAAACCCAACATTTAGACCAGCATGAAACAGCAAGCTCTCAGAAAGACAAACATTTCATTACTGCTGAGAAAAAATACCAGTCATATTCTGCTGTAAAAGTTCTGCTCGGATCTGTTATTCTATCTGAATCCTTCCCAAAGGGAAACCCTTTGTTGTAGGGTTCTACATAAAACTTTAAGAGCTCCCCCAGAGGTACAAAGCTAAAAAAAAAAAAAAAACCTTTTTGGAGGCTTTATTATTTTTTTAATATAGGATTCTCTGGATTATCTCTGAATCGTCAGGAGCAGCTTTGTGAATGAGTCTTAGACTGAAATTATTAGGAGAAACCCTATCTATATCTATTTATCAATAGATAGATAGATAGATAGATAGATACACAGACACACATACAGAAAAATAAACAGACAAATAGATGCTTCCAGCTAGCATTTATGTTGTTAAGGCAATCCTTAAATGTTCCATGTAAAACCCTAGAGCTTCCCTTTCAGAAAGAGATTCCAAGAAGAACCCTTACAGAAATGTAGAACCATTGAAAGAACTCTCAAGGAACCATTTTTTTCTAAGAGTACAGACAGACAGACAGACATATGTTCTGAGTAGAATCATTTGAGTATAGGATTATACTCAAATCGTTCTACTCAGAACATCTATCTATCTATCTATCTATCTATCTGTCCGTCTGTCTGTCTGTCTGTTATTTTGCTATTATTTGAGTATAGGGTTCTACATGAAACATTTATGGATATAACCCCAAAGGTACAGACACTAAGAGCTGCTTTGGATGTTTTGAAATTATTTTTAATATTGGGTTTTGAAATTATTTTTAATTATTTTTAGCTAAAAAAGAAAAAAATGTAAGTTTTTCCCTCCTAAATCAGAGTCTCAGATCAGGACAGACTTTTAGTCTCATATTTTCGGGGAATGTGGTTGGAAATCTTACTGAAAGCACCAGATGTTGCAAACACACACACACACACACACCCCGTCTGGCACCGATAGCAGTAATGCATATTTGAGGGTTCACCTGTGCACATTAACGAGGGCTCCGTGCCAGTACTTTAGCATCGTGTCGTATAAATACGGCTCTCTTTTTGATTCCAGGTGATTAGAGTAAAGCATTAGTTCCACGTTTCTTCATCTGAAGAAGCCATGAAACCTGATTAATCTGGTTCTGAGTGGATTATGTTATTTATGATGCCAAGATCTGCTATTTTAAAGTGTTTATTTAAAGATTTCTGTTCAAAATCACACACAATTCCTTGCACGGCTTGAAGATGGGAAAAAAAAAACCAAGCACCTGTATCGTGCTTTCCGAACACCTACAGGAAAAGCACACGTTTCACACGTGAGGGTTTGTTTTTTCACCTGTGATTATGTGAGTAACTTGTGATCACAAGGGCAATACTTGGGAAGATGCATTTCACCACAGTGAAAGATGGGAAAATTGTGTGAAAGTCTCTAAAAATGTGTACATTTCACATGTGAATCATGTGATTGTTCACATGTAAAGTTCACGTGACTGTTTCTGTAACTCAAGCAAACACGTGACATGTGAACACGCGATCACACGTGAAAAATCACATCTGCAAGATAAAACCACAGCCCTACATGCGAAAAAGAAATGAATCATGTGAAAAAAATCACATGTAAAAATAAACAGACGTACACTAACGTGAAAATTGCTTGAAACACAACATGAAGCATATAAAAATCAGGTGTGTAAATAATTTCACATGTGAATCGTGTAAAATTCACGTGTCTGTTTCTGTAACTCCAGTAAACACGTGATGTCATGTGATCAACATGTGAAGGTGCATTTCACCATGTTATGCAAACATGGTGTAAACAAACAACCAAAAAATCACATGTGAATGTGTGTTTTAATTTGTTTAGCCAGGCATCACTGTCCCACACACACACACACACACACACACACACACACACACACACACTGCAGTTGCTGTGGAAAAAAATGAAAAAGGTGTAGTGTTTTTTACGCTGTATGTAAACATGATGAACAACATGACGCGCTCTCGTTCTGCTTCTCTCCATCTTCACTCGTTTTTCTCCACAACAGCAGAGATGTGTAGGAACGATTCGAGGTTCCACGTGTGGATGAATTATTTACGGAACAGGAGGTTTGCAGTGTTATAAATATCCGAGCAGGAGAGCACTGAACTGATGCACTGTGTTACATAAAACCACTGTCATGTAGACCAGGGCACTTCACACACACTCAGAGAACCCCCCCCCCACACACACACACACAAAGAACCACACAGTCACGGAGAGAACTACACACACAATCAGAGAAACACACAGTCATACAGAGAGAACCACACACACATACACACACACAAAGAAACTCACAGATACAGAGAGAACCACACACACAAACACTGAGAGAACCACACACACTCAGAGAAACACACAGTCATACAGAGAGAACCACACACACACACACACACACACACACACACACACACACACACACACACACACACACACACACACACACACACACAGAACCACACACACTCAGAGAAACACAGTTACACAGAGAGAACCACACATAGACACGGAGAGAACCACACACACTCAGAGAAACACACAGTCATACAGAGGGAACCACACACACACACACACACACACACACACGCACACACACACACACACACACACACACACAGAACCACACACACTCAGAGAAACACAGTTACACAGAGAGAACCACACACACTCAGAGAAACACACAGTCATACAGAGAGAACCACACACACACACACACACACGCACACACACACACACACACACTCATAAACACCTGATGATGTATGGATGGTGGAAGGATGGATAGAGAGCCTTCCATGCACCCTAAACAGTTCTGTACTTTGTCTTTTTTTAAGGAAACCTCTGAACATTCTATGAAGAACGCTTAAAGAACCCTTTTAGAATTAAAGGCTTTTGGTTTCCCCAGGAGAACAAAACCTGAAGACAATTAGAAAAAGAAAGAGAGAGACAGACAAACAAAGAGAAGGACAGAGAAACTGACAGGGAGAGTGAGAGAGAGTTAGACAGAGAGGAAGAGGAAGGAGAGAGAGAGAGAGAGAGAGAGAGAGAAATGGAGACAGACAGAGAGTGACTAAGAGAACAAGAGAAAGATAGAGATAGAGACAGACAGAGAGACAGAGAGAGTGAGACAGTGTAGCTGGAATTTTAATATTAGCCAATAGAATAATAAAATTCCCTGAAGTAAACTTTTCCTTTCATCTTCTTTTTTCCTTTTATTATTATTTACTGAAAAACTCTGTCTATTTAAAATGAGGGAAGCGCCACAGGAAATGAATGCCTTCCTTTATATGGCAATATCAGCCTCTCACTCACTCACACACACACACACACACACACACAACACAAGGAGAAACGATGGCTGGCATCTTTCATTAAAAGTACTGCTCCGAGCCACAATAGAGAGACCCGGCGTATTCATTCACACACTGAGAGCAAGCGAGAGAAAGAGGGAGGGAGGGAATGAGGGAGGGAGCGAATGAGGGAGTATACATCAACTTCCCTCATGTCTTTCTCCCGAGCAGCGCCTCTCTCATTTGCATGCGGCAAAAATAAGGAGATAATTAGCAGCAAACATGGCCGGACGAAATGTTTGCGTGTAAACGGGGACGGTGTATTTTTTTAATGAACAGTTCTAGCAAGAACACAACGCTCTCACTCGTTTATTAAGGAAATGCAACTCTAGGAACTTCATGGCACTGCAGTGTTGCTCATAATTAGTGGCTCATCAGCAGGGGTGCAATTAACTCCTCGAAATATGACAAAGTTGAAAACATGTGTTTGGTCTATGACCGAGAAGATCTAAAGCCAGCTTTATGATCCTTGTAAGTTGGAATCATTCCTTTTTTCATTTCAAAATGAAAATGGAAAAAACACAACAACATCTTAGCTTGGTTCGTGTACATTTTGGTTGTTCCATTTTCATGTCAGTAATGGAAATTTAAACATAAAACATGAATGGTTGTTTGGTTATGGTTTCCAAATCCAAGCAGGGTTTTGTTTGAAAGAGAGAAAGAGCAGATACAAAATTTCAGTGTTTCTTTTCCTTCTTTGAAAATCAAAAAATAAAAGGGCTTTAAATTGTTCAGGTCAAGGCCAGAAAATACGACTAAGACTTTTAGCTAGCTTTAAGTATAGCTTTGGAGCCAAATTCCGAAATGACTACAGATGTGGTGAGAAGAGGATTGTCATCCATAAAAATATCTGAGACCATACCTCAGCAAACGTAGGCCTGTAACGTACAGGATACAAGTGCGTGTATCTGTCAATATGCATGTAGACAATGTCAAAAAGGGATAATCCATAATCATAAACAAAAACACTACAAATAAGTAAAAGTAAGACTAGAAATAAGAAGGCACATGAGAACGAGAAAGCAAAGCTCAGACTTAAAACATCACAAATGCACAGGACTTCACAGGACAACAGCAAATATACAGACAAACTAATCACAAATTGACACAAAACAGGTGCACACAATCAGGTAACACACCAATGACAAGACAGGAGACAAGATTAGAATCACAAACAAAATCACATGACAAACACAAAACAAAATATGAACGGAATATGAATGGAGGGCTTTAAACCGTGCTGCGAATCCGTGAAAGTGTCGATTTAAGCCATGTTCAGCACAAAATGATGATTATGATAATAATCATCTCTGATATTGTCATGGAGGACAATCCTCTTCTCGTTCATCTATAATCATTTCAGAAAGCGGTTCCAAAGCCGTATCTAAAGCTAGCCAAGAGCAAGAGACATAGGCACTTTGGCTGGCCTTGACCTAAGGATGTTCTGAAAAACTTGTGTTTTTCTGTTTTGGTTTGTTTATAATTTCATTTTTATGATTTACAAAGAAGCAAAAGAAACACAAATTGCTTTGAAATTTTGTACCTGCTATTTCTGATAATGAAAACAAAAAATAAATGACTTTTCTTATTTTTGTTTTTCTTGGCATGCACTAAACTAGGAGATTAATTATTTCATTGTCGTATTGTCAATACTAACTCAATTTGTATTGTTTCTATTTGTTTCACCACACAAGGTCTAGAAATCAAATATTCATGAATCCAGATATGAAAAAAAACACATAAGCTCTTCTGCAGATAATTTTCTGTCTAAGATGGGTACTCATACTCTGGAATCATGTTTTAATAAAAGATGATAAAAATCTTATCAATGTATGCAGAAAAATTTTGGGTGATTAAAATATTTATTAAATTGTATCACCTGGGATCCTTCTTTCAGGCATCATGTCATCCACCTTTACCCTCTCGCTGTAGTGATCTGTATCAGGAGTACATCAGGGACTAACAACAATCTTTAATCTACTCAGTAGGTAACTGCTGATATAAATCTGGGCCATTCCAAGCGTTCCTTAATTTTAATGCCAAACTTAATCTGAAGTGATGAAGAACAAGCAGCAGTATGAGAACTTTGTGTAATATTTATAGTTTTGAAGCCCAAAATGTTTTGAACATCTTGTTCGCATAGAACCAGGTATTTGTTTTTGTCATTTAAACATGGACTCTTTACAGTGTATGATTTTTGGTCCGATTTTGCTGTCGCAGACAAAAATCACACACTCTAAAAGAATTCGTTGGTCATGAGTTGAGATCGGTGCCCAATTTAGCCAACAGCTGACAAAAAAGTGAGAAATTTCTAATTAAAATCTCGCTTGTCTAAAATCCACCAATAGGATGACGGTAAATGCACGGAATAGCTACAAATACGCTAGTGATGAGAAACATAAACAAAAAGTTATTAGACAGAAATATCTCCTTATTACCTCAGATTCACTTTGAAGAATGTTTGTGTTTTAACGTGAGCTCGTTTTCTGCGTGAGCTGATGTTCCGATCACACTGATCGATGATGTAAACAGAACGTAGTCATTTTCTTTAATCACAGGTCTATCGTTAGAGGATCTTCATATAATCGTATAATCTGACATGGAGAACACTCATTATCACACAGTCTGGTATGGAGATTTTTTGGGATCTCAGACAATGTGATAATAGCAATAATCTTAAAAGACCACACAGTGTAAGACTGGCTTACGACTTAAATTTAGCACCAGTGATTTTTACAGTGGTATAAAAAGTGGAAATCTGAGCTGGAGGGAAGCGGTTGGTTATTGAGCGCTGATTCCCAGCCGTGCTACCACTCCTGCCTAAGGATGCAGAAGAGCCTCATAGAGAGAGACAGAGGGAGAGTGAGAAATAGCATAGAAGAGGAGACAAGACAAGCATGCAACCGAGAAGCAAAGAGAAGAAGAAAGAAAGAAGGACTGACCTGGTTGTAGTTGTGCACGGCTCCTCCAGGCTGCTGCAGCTGAGGTGATGCCGAAGCCTGGGCGTCGTTCAGAGCCGGCGTCTGGCTGCTGTGATATCCGGAGGAGTTCGAGCCGAGCTGCAGCGAGCTCTGAGAGAGCAGACTCGGTCCTGTGTGCACCACCAGAGAGAGAGAGAGAGAGAGAGAGAGAGAGAGAGAGAGCGCTTCAGCAAGGCAGCGATGCAAGCCACAGCCAGGCAGAACCGGCATACATAATTTATCAGGAGAGGAGGAGGAAAATAGTGAGAGAGAAAGCGAGACAGAGAGAGAGAGAGAGAGAGAGAGAGAGAGAGAAGGATGGCAAAAAGAGCCTGGTAGGCGAGAATAAAAAAGGAGGGGGGTGAAGTCCAAAAGACAAGCAGATATGAAAAACCAAAAATGTGTTTAAAAAAAACAAACAAAAAAAAAGCATATGAGGTTATGTGAAGCGCCAGAACTTTACCTTTAATTTGTCGAGAGCCATGTCAGAACTGATGGAGCTTTTAGCTTTTAGCTTTTCACTCCAGCATGTTTGAACGATCACTCTCAATCAGACAAACTGAAGCCTCTAAAAGATTTTTTCCCTCAGAAGAAAAGGGCAGCGTGGTGTGATGCTGAATGTCCATCATGCTAATCTGTGGCTCTTATTAGCCAGAAACATCAAGCTGAGAGATAATGAAACTGATTCCTCGTTCATTCCTTTCCTTCTCCTTTTATCTGAAATGGTTGGATGGACTAATAAAATTCTGTTTTTTTCCCCATTTGATAAAAGAAATAATTATTGTCTAATTGGCATAAACACACCAACATGTCACTGATTGGTGCATTGGATATTTGATTGTTCCTCTGTAATGTTTAATTCGCAAAGAGATTTCCAACATCAGATATCAAACACTCGTTATCATTATCCGAGACGCCATTTGTTGATAGAATTGTATGATCATCGGAAATGTGATCTCCAGCGTTCCTGGTTTAATCATGATCTTGGGTTACTGTCTGTGTGGAGTTTCCCACGTCCTCCACATTTCCCGGTTTCCTTCCACTTAGCAAGAAACATGCCGGTAGGGTGACTCATAACTTTAAACTTCTGCTAGATGTAAATATGTGCCTTGCGCTGATCTGGCATCCCATCCGGGGTTTGTTCACACCTCTCACCCAGCGTTCCCATGACAGGCTCTGGATCCACCATGACCCTTACTGTCATGAATTCCTCCTCTCAGAGCATGCCGCAGTTCCCAACACAGTGAGTGCTGCATTTGTGTCACATACTTCGGTTTCAGTTCTCCACGTGCTTTTGTTTATTATACCATGTGGCTTTGCTGCTGTTATAGTACTGTCTCTGTCTCTGTCTCTGCCCTGTCACTGTTTTGTTACCTGATTGTGTTCACCTGTTCCATGTTAATCCCTGTTGTGTCACTGTTTGTTGTGACATCTTATGGTGTGTTTAATGTCATTAAGTCCATGTCCTTGTTTTCCCATATATCAAAGTGTTTTTCTTAGTTTCGCATATCTTTCTAGATCCCATAGCTCATTTCTTATGATGGATTTGCGCTACTGACCTCTCACAATGCTTCTGTATTGACTCTAAACAACCAGAAAAAAATGAAGAAGCACGTCACAGTTTCCAGCATCATGAGCATTGCTTCTGTGTTATATGATTTGGTCTGAGTTCTCCAAGTGCGTTTGTTTATTAGGCCTTTGTTTCTATTAAAATTCTTTTGGGTTTTGGGGTATTTAGCTGTAAGGGGTGTATTTATTTTTGGGTTTGGTTCATTTAGCAGTGTGGGGGTATTTATGCTTGGGTTTGAGACATCTAGTAGTGAGGG
>CM040475.1:19391246-19414038 GCA_022758105.1 Pangasianodon gigas | reverse complement strand
AAAAGAAAAAAAAAAAAAAAACCAAAAAAAAAACAATGCTGTCAAAGGAGAACTTATCAGAAACTTATAAGACACTTGCTTCTCAAGGTGGTTAGGGTTTTTTCCTGAAATATGTGATCTCACCACTTTAGTTTGAACCTGATGGTAGAAACTTTATTTGCTTTATTGACTAAAAAAATCATATTAAATTTTAACCCTATGGCTACCTAGTGGCACCAAATAGATGTTTTACAAAATGTTTTAAAAAAAAAAAACAGTAGTGACTTAAATAAACCTTTAAGCAGGTAAGAGATGCCATAAATATATTCTGCATGTCAGGACAAAGATCTGTGCATCTCCTCAACTGACAAGCTTACATATTTTATGGGGGAAATTATTTTAAAACTGTTTGTTTTTTTTGCTGGATAAAGACAGGTTTCCCTTGATGTTCAGAAGATCCTCGATATATCTCTCTTGTCCTCAGCATGTGTAGCCTGCTGATACGTTTCAGCAGATATAAGGAAGAATAAAGCCTTAAGACACGTGCGAGGAACAACGTTTGGCTGCTTGTCAGTCAAGCTACAAAAGCGCCTCTCCATTAAAAGCGTGCACAAAGGCAGTAGCTTTTTCATTCTGATTTCCTCTAACGGATGAATTATTGAGTGCCATGCTGCCCTGAGCAGAAAATCACAAACGTCCCCACACACAAGCCAACATATATTTACTCTCTAAAAAATGATTCACGCTCCTTTTGGAACGGTCTGGAACCCACGCCTCTTACGCTTTCAATTCCCTAAAATTATCGGCGTACTGGGATTTACGGCACTTTAATCATCGTTACTCCAACACTGAAACTGTTTATTTTCCACCATGTACAGCCTTGAAAATGTTTTTTTAAACTTATTTTTTAGTGCACAATTAAGCAATTAGGATGCTCCGAAAAAGAAAAAAAAAATTACTGCTATTTTCAAGTTAAGAAATGTTCAGAATGTTGATATAAATTCTTTAATAGAACGACTCAAAGACAAAATCATAATGGAAAACAAGTTAAAAAATGTTCTACCCATGGATGCAAAGTTATGAAACACAAGTATTTTAACAATCTGCTTATCGATCTATCTATCTATCTATCTATCTATCTATCTATCTATCTATCTATCCTTGAAGTAGTAGCACACTTTAACATAGCAGCAGTTCACTAGATTAAAAAGCATTATTAGCATTTTAAAAATATCTATCTATCTATCTATCTATCTATCTATCTATCTATCTATCTATCTTTAAGTAGCAGCAAGATGCCAGCAGTTCGCTAGACTAATCTATAACGATCTCATGACACTGTAGTGACAACGTTATGTACATTTTCTCATGTTAGATTATTGCTTTTATGTAATTGGAACAAACCAAATATCCACAGAGCTACAAAGTCAGTTGTCACGATGCTCTGATGTCATCCAGGAAGTCACAACCCTTACGTCAACTTGCCTCAGGTGTTATAGCAACATCATATCCAAATTGACCAAAGCAGTCCTTATGATAGAATAAGTTGCCTTTATAAATGTTTATGTAGCTTTGTGTCAGTGGGCACAAAGTAGGATTTAAGTAGCATTATGAACACAGGTATCTGTTGTCATGATGCTCAAATGTTGGTCATCCTGGAAGGGTCATAACACAACCCTTATAGTCTTATAGCAACCTGACATGAAAACTGACAATAACAGTCTTTATGACAGCTGAATAAGTTGCCTAGGTTTATGTCTGTTGTCAGAAAGAGGTTACGGAGGTTTTATGTAGCCTTATGAACACTGGACTTAAATAGTGTTACTGATTACTGAAAATTGTAAAATGAATTGATTGACTTATTCTAAAAATACCAGAGTTTTTTGTCTCATGTTTACACGCAGTAATGATTAGCGGTGTAAAGAAAATCTTCATGACATGTTGTTATAGGAAAATAATCAACTTCGGGAGGTAATGGTAACTCTTTATGGAATCCATTTTAATATTTAATTTAATATTTAATTATGTCATTCTGATCATCAATGCCTTGACCTGAGAAATCTTCCACGCTGTACCTTTTGCACGTTACATACTCAGAGCTCTTTTCAGCATTAGGCTCTCGAATTCGGAGCGTGAATTTGGTTTTGTTGAAGAGGCCAAAATGCACTGAGAGATGCTAAACCTAAAATGAAACTGTACGCTTTTACCGGACCCTCTGGGCTCGACTATAATTGTCACGCCTCCATTTTCAGAGCATCGGCTCTCAAACAGCAGAAAAAAGCAGCATAAATCAAAGCAATTTTCTAAATATAATCTAATTACTCCCTCTTGACTTTTCTGGAGGCAGAAAATGGCGTACGCATTTCATGCTCACAGCATTGTGGGTAATAGCACAGAACCCCCTACTTACCTTGGCTGAAACTGAAAGACGTAAATGGCATTAAAGTACCTTTTTTCGATGAAGGAGTCTATATTTCTGTACCACTAGGCCTCGATACCACCTCAGTGTTCCTCCATTATAATTCACAGTTACATCCATTAACCATAAGTAGAGTTCATATGCAATTATCACAGATGGTGCAAATTTGCCTACTCTCTCTCTCTCTCTCTCTCTCTCCCTCTGTTCAAATGATATACACATGACAGGAATCATGAGAGCGCTGAAGAGAAATGAGAAAAACAATTAGTGCGATTCAGAGTTCAGCACACCGTACAGCCAGTGGCGTAGCTGGGAGGGTCGGATTTTGGGTTTGAACCCTGTCCCAGGAAATATGTTCCAGTTCTGAATACTTATCCGTGGATGGTTCACATAACGCACATACAGAGCAGATCATGATATTTAACCAATATCGCATGAGCAAGAGTGCGCTTATACTGAACATCGTTGATACTCTTGCTTGTGCCATGTTGCTTTTATACAACAGTTCTATAAACAAGATCATTAATATTGAGTAAGTGACATTTCGGACACAATGTAGCCAAAAGTTCTGTTTATTTTTGCTCCACTAGTGGAAACAGATCCCGAAGAAGCTACACTCACGACTCACTCACTGTGATGAGCTTTGTCATTTTAAATCGAAAGTTATATTCCTGAAAAGTACTGTTTGCCATGTCCGCTGATGATGTCACTAACTCTACTGTAGTAACGGTTTCGAACTAGGAAGTGGAATTTTACATGGCGAACACAAACGAATCCTTCGAAGGGTTTTGTTGGATAATTAAGGATTTTTAGCTTCCTTGGAATGTTTTCTGTACGAACTTTTAAGGACTCCCTCAGTAGGACAAACCCTTTAATGGAAGAATCCTTTAAGAGTGTGATATTCAGTTTTCTGATGATCAGAGCCTCAAAGTTACTCACGTTCGCTCGTGCTGTATTCCTGATGGTCGAGAATTCCGGACTCCTGCAGGGATCTGATGCAAGAGTCCACAAGCTCCAGTCCGGTGTTCAGCTCATCCTCGATGTCTTTCTGTCCATCTGTGCAGCAGAAGAGAGATGACAGAATGAGGATTGCAATCTCACCAGAATCTCAAAATCTCAGGCTGAAGCGGAACAGTCGGAATAAAACGGGTTAGTGTCTGGAAAACTCCAGTGTCTTTAGGAATCTTGTCAGTTGAAAGCCAGTGAAACTGCACGAGATTTACATGAAATTTACATGAGATTTGTGTGAGTCGCCCCGAGCCTGAACACCGCCCTGATCACATGATCACTTGTGTGTGTGTGTGTGTGTGTGTGTGTGTGTGTGTGTGTATTTGAGTACAGTACACACCAGTCTGAATGAAAAATGATGTTAGCTATGGATATAAAATTTACACCTTAACTCTAATATTAACTCAAATCACCTTCATTTCTATGCTTTTTTAAAGAGTTTTATTTCACAACCTCTTAGGCTACTTGGACATTTTATTTTCTTTTATTTTTGTAGTGGCCTTTTTATGAGTAATAATTTTAAAAAGTGATTAGAATTCATTTGTGCTTATTTGCAAAGGTTTTGATTTCACTATAAACATCCTTTCAGGAAAAGTCTGACTGTCTGTAGTTGAACATTCCTATCTTTTGAAACCTGGATTACTTGCTGACGCTTTGCAGAAACTCAATGCTATTAATGGAAAGTGTATAATTTCTGATAATTCAAGGGCAACTTCAGCATCATGGATGTGACATTTGCACTCACATTGGCTAACAAAATGTCTCACAGCAGAGACAAGCTAAGGATCAATGAGTCAATTTGCGCATGTTGACATTTAACCTCTTGAGGACACCGCAGACAAATCGTAAAAACTCATGTATTGATTTACGCATTTCAAATACACAGCAGTTTATCAGCGTTATGGACGTGGCATCGAGTGCACACGCGTTTGGGACACATTTTCTACAAACTCTGTGAATTTTAAAGACTGTTGCAGAAAGCATCGTATGTATCACATGAGACCTGACTGAACACAAAAAGTATAGATTAGAAGATTTTCTTGTTTTGGGAATACATTAACATTTTTGTGCTTAAGGATGTGATGTAACTGAACCGGTACTCCATATGTATATTTGATGTATAAACGACTCAATTTTCTCTATAATTTGGCAAAAGAAGTTAAATATATACATGAACAAACATTGTAAAAGTAGTTTTGTTCCTGACTCACAACGTCCATGGTCAGGTTGACATTTGCGTAGAATTGCCCTCTAGGGGTTTATGTTTGCAGGTTACACTGAAACGGAGAAGATGGTGAAATAAATGGTTGCACTAAGGGTTAAGCGAGCTCTTAATGTTGATAAGTTTGTATAAAATCCATTTTCCACGAAACAAGATTAATTCCTAATCCGGGATGCCGACGCCGGAGAAAATACTGGCACCAAGCTGAGCAATGGAACTGAGAGAAATGAAACATGATTGCTGATGAAACAGGAACACACCGAGACAGAACGACACGAAGACGCTGCTCGTAATCGAGTGTGTTCTGTCTTTTCCTCGCTCTCGAGCCAAACCGTGTTCAAGGCTAATTTTTTTAAAGTAAAAAGCAAAGTCTTGACATCTTGGTGTATATCATTAACAGGTATAATTGTTCTTAATTGCTGTTAATTACAGCTGTAGGAACATTTCCTAATGTTAAGGCCAGTTTAATAGCTTGAAGGTTGTTTGAAAGTTTCACAAGAAGAGAAATTTTACTGCTGCTTTTCTCCACGTTAATGTTCACCTGTCAGACGTCTGAAATGTCACGATATCAATCACACGCAGCGTTTAATACGTTTCAAACGCAACCGCCACAGTGATGGACGGCCATGGAGGAGATGTAATGTCCCTCTCATTATAAATCATTTCATTGTGTAAAAGCCACCATCACTGATTTTAATGTGTTTCTGAGATAAACAGATTTTTTAAAATATCTAGAGTCTAAAAAGGTTTGAGTTAAAAATAGACTGATGGATAAGTTTACCTTCAGTATCCCAGCGAAGATGTTCATCTGTTGAACTGTAACAGAAAAACACAGAACTTACTGTACAGTAATTATAATGCACATGTAGTTGGTTACCAAAAAAGTCTTGGTACCCCTTAAAAGAATGCTAACAGTAGCAACAGTTATTGTATGATTTTGATTTTTAGAGTGAAATTGGAGAAAACTGGCGTGAAATTGGAGAACATTCGTATAGAACCTTCTTTTCATTTTTTTCCCACCAAAAGACACACATAATAAAAGTATTGGGACCCAAAATCCTAAAGCAAATAAATTATGATCCTTGGAAAAAAATTATATTCATTTATATACACTCAGAGGAAAGCGCTATCTGCCCTCTTCCTCATACATGATCTCACAGACTGCCATGATTGGCTAGTGTCGTTCTGATTGACAGGGGAGACAGAGCATGCCCCTCCCACCCAGAGAGCATGACCAATTTTGCTCGCTTGGCTCTCGGCCACAGATGGCTGTCACATCGTCGGGATTTGTTCGAACTTGTGATCTCCAGACACCATTTCAGATTGTGTTTTTGACCTGATTGTGTTCTGGCTTCTGACTTTGATTTTTGGATTGGATATTAATAAAACCTCCACAGACGGAGCCTCAAACATCTCCTGAGTCCTGGGCGTTTATAATTGTAAGGGTGCCAATATTTTTAAGCCAGTGTTTTGCTGAACTATGCAGCGCTCCTACATTAAAGCTCAAAATACTGCATATTATATATGTACACACACACACACACACACACATATATATATATATATACATACATATATATATATATATATATATATATATATATATATATATATATATATATATATATATATATATATATATATATATATATATATATATATACATATAGGGAGCTAACAATTCTGAAGTTGACTCTACACAAGCAAACACACACACACACACACCCCGGGATAAGGTTTATAGAGAAATCAATGCCACTGCTCAGCCGAAGTAAACAGAGGCGACCGGAGCACACGGGAGCAGTTTTGTCCTCGACATTACGACTGTCCTATAACACACCATCGTGTAAAACACAACGGCATGGCAGTGTAATCTACCCTGAAGCAATGTGCTCTCACACACCCACCAACCCATTCACCCACACACACACACACACACACACACGATGCGGCGCTTATAGGCGCAGTGTGTAATCGCAGGTTAACTGACACCCACGACCAGAGAATTGGATTTCCAGGGTCAGCGAGGACGTGAACCATAGCAGGGCTTTGGGGTTCAGAAAAAAAAAAAAATCAGATCACGCTACTACACCTGGAAATGTTACACCTGTAATTAATGAGCTCCACCTTTATAGATGAGGATAGCATTAAAATATTATATCCAGACACAACACACTTCCTTACTGCAAGAACAAGGTGAATCCAGGGATCTCAGACATATGTGATGTGAAAGCATACTGTATTCCTCATAAATAAATACACAAATAATTTCTACAATAGATATACAGTAGATCATGTCAGATAAATATTATCTTATTTATAATATCAAATATATTTATACTATCTATTCAAATATTATTCTTATAAAAGCTGAATCAAAGATTATAGGACTTTTATTATTATTCATATTAATATTAATATAAGTCGTATAATAGCTGAATTTTTCCATGACTGCACTAAACTGCTAATTTAAAAATGTCATTTCAGGTTCAAAAGTACAAAAAGCATAATAAAATATATTTTTATAATAAATATATATTTATTGACATTTTAGGTTCAAACGTACCAGAGAGACATTTAAGTGAAATCACATGAAATGTTACCACTACAAAGTTGATTATTTTCCTATAACAGCACATCCCAAAGTCTTTTATTTCTCTTATTACTACAACAGTTTGCCAACAATTGATTTTTTTTATTTATTAAAGAATGACACTTCTCTGTTTTTCTCCACAAATCAACATCGGGTTCGTTTCATTGCTACGACGTGACGGCAAACGTTATATTTACATCTACACAAAATAGCCTGAAGATTTTTTTTGTATTCCTTTCCAGTCTATCCTCAAGGCAGAGTGTCTTAACATGCACACACACACACACACACACACACACACACACACGCACAGCATGAGTCAGTCTACACCAGCTTGACAAATAGCAGATGAAAATTGTGGTGTCTTAACATGTTTCGTTATAAAAGCCTATTTATCACTTGTGAGTGGAGTAAATCCACAGTGAGTATGTGTGTATGTGTGTATGTGTGTGTGTGTGTGTGTGTGCGAGACGATAAAACAACCTACACTGCTTATGGGAGCGTCCATACTGCACGCCCTCCAATTTCCTCCCCACTGTCAGGTAATCACAATCATTTATTCATTCACTTCATCCTGCAGCCGCGTTTAACATCCGGCCTCGAGGCGAAAAAACGCAGCACGCAGAGACGAGAGGAAGTGACATTGGGCTGACAGCCTGTATTTACAGCACGCCGCTCAAGGACTGAGGGTCGAGACATAAAAACGACAGACAAATGAGTTTATATTCAGGTCATTCCTGAGAGGAAGGACACGGCCGAGGTCAGAATTAGACGTCAAGACGCGTCAGATACGGAAGAAAAGCTGTGCTCGGTCTTCTATAACGTTATATAACACAAACACGTGGCTCTACATCGCACAGGTGCGATGACCTGTTACACACTTCAGTAATGCCTGTGATACTTTTTCAGTCAGGTGCATTGTGTGTAAAAATAAGAAACATAATGTGATTTATGAACAATTTGATTCAGGACTAACAGTATCAGAATTATCATCCAACTTTAACCTGATTTAAAAAAAAGACAAATCACCTGACTTTATGCTTTTCCGATACGGTTGGAAAAACAACGTCTGTTTCTCTTTCATCGCATTGCTTTCAGAGAAAAGTCTTTACAAAATAGATTTTCTCGACGCCTTGTTTACACAAGCGACGTTCTCGGCTTAAATAATGCACGGCCCCGCCGTCTCCGTAATGAAACCCGAGCCGATGGATGGGTTCTCGTGCAAAACAAATGCACACATAATCAACAGTAAATGACTGAGGTGAAAGAATTGCAGATAATGTATGTGTTTGCATGGGATGGAGATGCCATGATGCTTTTTTTTGTGTACCCTGTGAACTGTAGCTCCGGCTGTATGTCTCATAGCAGAGAATTCTGATCCTGGGAGATAGGCAGGATGCACGTGCGTAAAGTCAGCAAGTCGTTTATAACAGGCGTGAAATCGTGGTCATGGTTCGATATACATGCAGGCAAAGTCAGAAACACACAATCCATAATCACAGAAAAGAAAAGAGAGGTCACAATTAAGAAAACAGGAAATACGGATGAGAACAATAAGGCTCAGCAAGCGAGAACGAGACTTCACCACGAGACAAAAATCACAGGTGGATATGAATAGACGATTTTACTCTTTTTACTTACTCAGTCAGTTGAAGACTAATATTCTGTCAATATTTATACACCATAATTGGACTTGAGAAAACAGATTGAGCCCAGTTCAAATGAACTATCTGACGGAAGCAAGGTGGGTAACACTCCGTGCTGTGCAGTTACAGGAAAATAATCAGCTCAAGTGTAGCTACTGTTACCCCTCTGAAGGTGACTATTTTCCTATAACTGTTACAAAGTGCTGACACTGGAGACTCCTTCTATAAATGTTACATAAACATTACACCCTTACAGAAATCTTCACCATATCAGTTACCACACACATTTTTTGGTGTAACAGAAAACACCTTCTGAGTCCAGGATTTAACAGCGCTGTGGTATAAATATCATGTAGCAAGCTATATATTGTGCTAAAATACACACCTTTATTGCTAGAAACCAGATACGGATAACACACAATAGACCTCGCGGTAATAAGACAATAATGCATGCTAGGGTGGTGTGAAGCGAAGTTACTGTTACCACCACAAAGTGGATTATTTTCCTATAGCAGCACGGACTGGAGTGTGTTCTTCCGCTCACACCGCATCAATTTGCCAATGATTACAATGTTTAATTTATTAAGGAACGGCACGTTCTGCCTTTTTGCACAATTTATTGTTAGATTTAATGTTGTGTAACCGCAGCGACACAAGTTAGTTCCAGTTCTCACTTATGTTAGAGCGACAATAGATAAGTGATTGTTCTCTCACCAGCCTCTCTTTTTTCTCATTCTTTCTCTCTCTCTCAAAAATGCAACTTGTATAAAACAAACTCTACAAAGCAGTGTGACTGTTACAAAGCGCTGACACTGGAGACTCCTTCCACAAGTCCACAAGGTAATAAAAGTCTCCTAACAAAAAAAAAAAAAAAATCACCACATGGATGATTATACATTTTTCTTTGCTAAACATCTAACACATTTTGGTAAATTGGATTTTTATTAGTCTTAGATTATGTGCATCTGCTGTACAGGTCCCTGTGTATGAGCTGTTACTATGAGCATTAATATGAACCTGAAGCTGACGTTACAGCCGGAACTACTTTCAGAGCTACGCTGTTATACGAAAAAATGCACACCTTCTGACCAATCAGATTCGAGAATTCAACCGCAGTGTGGTATAAACATATATAAAGCATACTGATCCACTCCACAAGGAAACAGGTTGAGAATTCGACGTCTTGTCTGTCGCTCTCACGTCTACTCCCTTGTTCACCAGCGTGGAGCTTCGTTTCTTTCGAGCAACAGACGGCGCGTGACAGCGTTTCAGCGTCGCCACTTCACATGGTCGAAGAACCAGACGCTCAGTAAACCTCTCGATAATGAGCAATAAACCTGAGCGCTGGAAGGAGCACATGGAAAGCGATGTTCCGGCTGAGGCGAGGGTGTGAGACACAGCTTATTTCATGCATTGTGGCTCGCAGAGAGGCGTAATCACTGTAATTCTGAGGCGGAGGATTAGTCAGCGTCTTGATGCACATCTGCGGGAAAGCAGCCAAACTCGAGCTGATGAAGCCAGAGACGTTTATTGTGCTGTTTACAGGCTTAAAACCAATTTGTCTAATTTGTCTAATTTGCACTCGCATGATGAAAGTTGTTTAAATATGAATAGAGTGAAATATGATCCGAGTCAAACGTGTGTTCAGTGTTGTGCTGAATGTTTGCCAATGAACCAATGAAGAATCAACCTGAGCTTGACTTAAAGTTTTAGCCTGTCATTTAGATATTACACAACAACCATTGTTTTACAGCTTGTTTTTTTTTAAATAAATATATCTAGCTAATTAGCTGGCTATCTTATACAATCACAAGCAAGAAGACTTAGTGTTCAGTCTAAATCTAAAGAAATCAGACATACAGGTGAATGAGCTGTTACTATAGAAACAATAACGTATTAATATAAACCTGTGATTCGCAGGTCAGATTTGAGTAACTGACGTCACCTGATTAGTATCCCATGTGGGAATTCCTGTCTCATTATGAGCTCTAATGATGTTGGTTCAACATGGTGGTCACATCACACTGCCCTGTTGTTGATTATTTTCCCATAACAGCACCCAAAGTTGTGTTTACTTCCTTTATTTCTTCAGTTACATCAGCTCGATTTAGTGGCACTTTCCACATGACCATAAATCAGCTTGCGAGGATTCAGCATGCACAGCCAAACAAATAAGCCAGGATTAATGTCGAGCAAACACAATCAGATCCTGGTGAATAAAATTGCGCTGTGAAATCAATAATAATTAGCGGAAGACTGTGTGCAGTGTGTACTGCGCCGTGTCGAGTAGAGAAAGGAGGTATAAATGCATATTCATGCTGGAGAAATGTTTCTCAAGAGATACCAGTCGATAAAGAAGATAAACTTTACTTCTGTCTGGTAGTTTCGAATAGAGTTAATGCTGCCAGAAGCCTTGGCATGGGTAAGACAATGTTCTCTGAAGTTCTGGAGAACTTGCTGAGAAGATATGAGTGAGCTAATGAATGCAGTTGTAAATGTACATTTATTCAATCAGCAAATTCTGCTATCTAAAGCAGGAGTGTCAAACTCTTTAGGTATTACACTTTGCAAGCTGATTTGCACAATTCTCTCCCCAACCTTCCACTGAATATAGTCATCACTGTCACAGTCCTCAGATGGCGGCGCTGACAGTAATATGCGCATACACGTTAAAGTTCTCATTTATGTCGCATGGCCACATATGTGTCATTCTCAAAATATTGTGACTGTAATGAAATTCCTCTTAAATAAACAACCACTATCTTTGATCTTTAATGCGGTGCCATTACTTTAAGTCACCGGAGTTATGAATTGTCACTGGTGTCATACACCCAGCAGTGACAAATTTCCATTAAAGACGTATTTTCCAAGATGGCGTCAAGCAGCATCTCAAAGCACACGTCACTAATCACAGCAGCATCAATACATTATTCTATTACATCTTTTTTCAGTAAAAATTATTTTACAGGAAGACTGAAAGTTATAAATCTAATGACACATCTAAATTATCCACAAATAAAGATAAAATTTGCAAGTAAATTAAAAACTTATAGAGTGTGACGGGAAACTCTACTGATGCTGGATGAAATGGCACTTATCCAACTTTTTTTTTCTGATTTCAAAATATGAGTTAAAGATGGCTAACACCAGTGACCTGGAATCCAGATACGAAGGTTCTTTTAAAATGATTTATATTATTAAAACTTATTTTATTCTGCCAATTTACATATTTGATGGACGTCAAATATGTAAATTAGTGGCTCAGGTCTGAATTGAAAAAACAATCCTGAAACAAAAATCAAATCTGCGTCACGTTAAGGCAGAAAATCAGGGTCGTGTCAATTCAGCTTGGTGACGTGAACGTAGCCTCAGTCCAGTGTCAAGTGGGATGGATTTCAGATTTCTTTCTTTTTTTTTGCACAGATAAAAGCGTCTTCTGGCCATCTAGTGCACTCTACAGACATGACACTGTTATATGCTAAGTAGGGAGCGCAAGTAGTGAATAGGACATTGTTTTGGGATCTGACCTCAATGTGCTATAAAAAAACATAAAAATTTTAAATAAAATATATTAAAATACAATAAAATACATTAAAATACAATAAAATACATTCCTACAAGAAATTCCTGTAATGATAAATCGTAAAATGAAATGTAAAAAAATAAGTTTTTAATAAAATAATGATGATGTTTCAAGAAAATGTTTATTTTCCAAGCTTTACGTGATATGAACACACAGTGTAGCTCCTGCTGATGTTCACCATGTCTTTGGCAGCATAACACACACACACACACAGACACAGATCTGTTAACACTAATTTATATCATTAATCAATAGCTTCGTTAGATGTCGATTTATGAGGCTATTTATTTGTGCATTGATTTCTTTTTATAGTTTTTATTCCTCTACGCATGACTTGTCAAGTGAAGTTAATAAGATTCAGATCACGGCTCATTAACCTACAAACGACGATAAAATATTACAAGATAAAAAAAACAAAACGACACAAATGTTATGTCAAGTGTATCGAGGAGGCGTTTTTCTTATTCAACAAAGCAGCTGTTCATTTCTGAGCAAATGAAAATAGTCAAAGCTCAGCGTGGCACTTTCTCTGGCTGTCGTGGAGTGTGTGTGTGTGTGTGTGAGAGAGAGAGTGTGTGTGTGTGTGTGTGTGTGTGAGTTTAACACTGAGAGAGATGTAAATCAGGATGACTGACTGCCTCGTGCTGAGAAGAAACATGGAATTGTGAGCTGAAGACGGATCAAAAGGACGTGTCTGTGTGTGTGTGTGTGTGTGTGTTAGTTACTAAAATTGTATAACTTCTTCCAAAAGTATTAGTGAAGTATTATGAGCTATCCGGAAAATGTGAAAAAAAAAGACAATCAATCAATCAATCAATAAATACATAAATAAATAAATAAATCTGAAAAATATTAAAATAATGAAAAAAAAATCTGAATTCAACAAAAAATGTTTTTAAAAGCGAATTTGAAAAGCATGTTAAAGGCTCTGGATGTTTTTGCGTTGTGAATAAAGTCATTAGAGAGAGTTATTCAGCAATTCAATAAAAGTGCTTATTCATATTTTTCACATTCTTGAAAAATGTTTCTAACATTTCTATTTATTTATTTATTTATTTATTTACAAAAATAGTTTTCACAAAATAGTGGGGGAAAAATATTTTACAGCTCACCAGACTGTGCTGTTAATAATTTTTAATAATAATAATTTATAATAATGATAATAATAAAAATAATAATATCTTTTGGGCATTACGTCTTTTTTTTATTAAATACTATGTAGAAAGAGTATGCAGTGAATATGAAGTAATTTGGTATTTGACCTATATTTGGTGTTTGGTATTTGGTGTTTAAATTTTTTAAAAATATGTACTTTTTTTAAATGTTTCAAATTAAAACTTTTATTTTAAAAAACAGTAATAAATAAAAGAGAAAGTTCATGATTATAGAATGCTGATGTTTAAACAAAGTCTTTATTTTATGTTTTTTGTGATACGAACACAGTGTAGCTGCTGCTAATGTTCACTGAGTCTGTGGGAGTATAACACACACACACACACACACACACACACACAGCTGCAACACAAGTTATCACGTTACTGTTTCTATAGTAACAGCCTGTTCTATGGCAACAGGGACTTCTGTAAGGAGAATTTTATTTATTTAACATTTATGGAAGGAGTCTCCAGTGTCAGCGCTTTGTTCCCTCACCAGAGAGGCTCGTGTGGGAAAAATTGCACGGACTTTTAAGCTATAAGTGAGAACAGGCACTAACTTGTTTCATGGAACATTAAACGTAACTATAAATGGATAAAACGTACGTCTTCGTTTAATAAATATTAAAATATGTAATTATTGGCAAATTGCTGGGGTATAAGAGGAATAAAGCACGTCTGTCATTACTGCAAGAAGAAGACAAAGACAGAGAGAGTGAGAGACAGACAGAGAGAGAGAGAGAGAGAGAGAGAGAGAGAGAGAGAGAGAGAGAGAGAGAAATCTGTGAAGCTCCACGTGATCAGAAGAGCACATGTGTCACTCCACAGGAAATGTTATGTGACATGGCATCCTGTAGCTCTCTCTCTCTCTCTCTCTCTCTCACACACACACACACACACACACACACACACACACAGAGCTGCAGCAGTTGGGGGTAGCGCTGGAGCTGCGACTTCTACAAAGCATGATGTGTTAATGAGTCCCTGGGGGTCAGACAGGGTTTAATCCTGGGCTGTTACTACAATTAACCAGACTAACTGTGTGTGTGTGTGTGTGTGTGTGTGTGTGGGTGTTGAAATATTGGATGAAATAGTTTTCAGAATTCTCCTCATATTTATTCACTTACGAGTCCCGCACTTTGTCCTCCATGTTCGCTTCTCTTGCTTAAACCCCCAACTTGCAATCCGATTGGTCGGGAGATTAGAAAAAGAAACACTTGACGTCATTCAGCACTTTGCAACTTTGGACGTTCCTTCTGTAAGCAATTTTTTTTTTTTCCAAATTGAACAACTAATCTTATTCTTAGTTTATGGAAGTGATTTGGAATCGCTTTCTTTCAGGTTGTTAATGTGAAAGAAAATGTTCATTAAATTGGTGTGTAATGGTGTGTAACAAACCAAAGAAATGATTTTTGAATGTATAGCAAAAGAAGCAAAATTCTATTTTTAGGATTAAAGGGGGAGAAAGCTAGCATTGGATCGGCATTAATAGCTCTGATAATAGTACTATATTAAAAAATTGGATTGGTACATTCCTAGGAAATAAAATTGGCAAAAAATTTAAAAGCACACCCACAACTTGAATATAAATAAGCAAAGGTATATAATAACTGAAATATATACATATATATATATACACACACACATCACCACCCACTGCGTTGTCACTGTGTTTCCTGAATCTCGTCAAGCTCGTCTTATTCATCTCTGCTAAATGAACAGTAGAACAAATAAGGCAACTCTGCCCACCAACGCACCTCAACATGGCCGCCACATTGTTTGCAATCTACAAGCGAGTTTCCAATGTGAGCAGTAATGATGTTTTTCCAGAAAGGTTTTACTCCTCTGCAGGAGAACGTACCGAGGCTCATCAGTACCAGCTCAGGCCTCAGTAAAGCTCTAAAGGCATAAAGACAATGTCAGTCGGTAGCATCACTCGACGATTGTCCAGCACAAACGATCTGTGCTGTCAGAGAACCGTCCCGAAGTCAACAGATTCTGCAACAGCCGTTTGGTTCCGTCTCCACCAAGCTTCATTTTTTATTACCAAATGTTCAATTTAATACATTTAGTCGGACTGGGAGTCAATGTTTATTCTCAAAATAGTTTCAGTCTTCATGAACATATTAAAACTGCAGATAAGAAAGGAATAAAACATGTGGAAACAGAGATGGTTGATAAGTTTCCTATAACATATGTCATTAAGCAAGGAATAAAACAGTCCGGGATATGCCAATAGAGGAAAATAATCAACGATGGAGTGTTGTGATGAAGTGACGTTACTGTTACCACCCTGAAGTTGATTATTTTCGTATAACAGCGCATGATTTATTCCTATACTCATTGTGTTCTTTATTGCCCAAATCCAAGAATCATAGTCATCATCAAATCCATAATCAGTAATGATAATACAGACACGAGTCAGAAAACTGGAATAAATATAGAACAGGAAATAATGCACAGAATTGCACGAATACAATTGGCAAGACTTCGCGAAGAACAATGATGCACAGATATAAGAAGGCAAACAAATAACAAATCAAACACAGAAAACGTTAATGAACACGGAGAACTAAAAACACTCTAAGAGAAGGAATTCATGACGAATTGTCATCGATTAGAATTTTTTATTCAATGTTCCTCTGATCATTAAAGCTAGTTAAAGTTTAGGTTTGGTGATGATGATAACATTTGAAGTGGGTTGAAGAGGAGAAGGAAAGACAATGATTTACTACCAGGCTTTGGGATTTAAACCATCCAGCAGGTACCGAGAGGGAATTCAGTCAACACTTTCCATCGCTCAGAGGCTCAATTAAAGGAACGCCTCTCTTCCCTTTGGTCAAAGAATTGACAGAGAGATTAGCAAATGAGCGTATCAATACGCTTTCACGGTGGAACCAAACAAAAGGAGAACCTCAAGGTTTTACAATAAGCCATAAATAAAAGTGGGAAAATGAGAAAATTATGAAAGGGTGACAATAACAGGATAGTAAGTCAATAATGCGTAAAAAAAAAACTTCAAAAGCTACACAGAGTATGGATTTGTCTATTCACACTTTATAATCAGCTAGTAAAAGGAGTTTGATTGTATTTTATAAAGAATACAGAAAAATGCTTAGATTTAATTTGGGTTTGTGCTTTAATGAAGATAAAAAGAAAGATAAAATGTTTAGTAGCACTTGACTTAGTGATTGTGTACATAGGGCTACATGACCTGCATAAGTCCATCATTATAACTGATATAAGACTGGATTAGATTATAAGGCTCATTCCAACGGCTTATGACATAACATGGCAGATTTGACATAAGGCTGTGTTATAATACAATTCGTTATAAGCTGACAACTTGTTATCTTGCTCAACATCTATCTTGCTGAACATCTCTGATTTAATATCACAGAAAATATAGATAACACTGTCATAACTGGCAAATGAAATATATACAGCACTGTCATTACTGTGTAATTGTCAGTGTTATAAGAGAGTCATAAGCGTATACATGTGTTCATATTGACATTCCCACCATATGGCAAGTTTAGAAGTCACTTCAGATGTGCCAACTTTGTTCATTTTCCCAATTAACCTTATATGGTGTGCTACGACACATTATTAGCTACAAAGTCAGTCGCCATGGCTTTCTAATGTAAGTCAAGTGTCATAACACGACATTATGGCAACAAAAATCTATATGACTTGACACTGAATTTTACAAAAGCTTCAGACATCTTTATGACAGCGTATTGAAGCCTTTATAAATGTTTATGTAGATTTATCACCTGTCATGAAGGGCTTATGAAGGTATCATGCAGCATTATGAACACTGCCCACTACAGTTATGTCAAGAGTAACACCATCTACATGCAAAAAAATATCAAAATTCACTTTACTTAATTGACAAATGAAATAAACACAGCACTGTCATTATGGTGTAACTGTCAGAGTCAAAACCTTCGTTATGTCATAGGAGCGTTATAAGCATGCGTACATGTTGACATTCCCACCATATGACAAGTTTAGAAGTCGCTTCAGACCATCGTTTGGATGTGTCACCTTTGTTGATGTTCCCAATTAACCTTATTTGGTGTGCTATGACACATTATTAGCTACAAAGTCAGTCGTCATTGCTTTATAAGTCAAGTGTTACAACACGACATTATTGCAACAAAGATCTACATCACTTGACATCAAAAAGCCTCAAATGTCTTTATGACAGATAAAAATTTATGTAGATTCATATCAGCTGTCATGAAGGGCTTATGTAGGTGCCATGTAGCCTTATGAACACCGGCCATAAGCACTACAAAATATGTTTTTTTGTTATGATCTATTTAACAAGCATGTCAAATCCAAACCCACGCTGCTTTCTTCCAGCATTACAGAAAATGTATTTTGCTGCTTGGAGCACTTTTATTCAGGACTTTATCCTCAACTGAGCATCATATTGTATTCTCTCTTTATTCACCAAAGCTGTTGATTGTCTTCGTAATTCTACCCTGTCATTCAACACGGAGAATTCAGCTTTTGTTCGCTTTCATGGACAAAAAGAAAAATGCAAATTCAGTGATCCAAAGTGCTCTCTCCAGTCGTGATTGTGTTTTTTTGTCGTCGGACAAACAGCCTGAACATATTTGGCTGGAAATCACACACCTGACAAACTTCAGAAATTCAGAAGCTAGAGAACTCTAGAACTAATTGGTGCGTGCAGCGCTAATGTAGCGCTAACCTTAAGCTTTGTAGTGGAGAATATTCACCGGGATAACGAGTCACGCATAAACAGACAGCGTAAAAGTATCGAAATTCTTCACTCAATTACTCATCTAAATAATTTCTCTGGTAAAAGTTAAAGCTTCAAACTCGTCACTGGAGTTAAAGTATAAATTTATAAACTCAGAAATGTATTTAAAGTATGAAAGTGTGAGTATGGATGCAAAATTAATTAGTGTCTCTTTCACCAAGGAACGTAGGAAAACTAAAACTAACTAACAAGAGCTTTATTGCTAATCTATCATGCTAGCTAGCATGAGGCAGACTAGCTCAATGCTAATAACTAGATGTCATGATAGAAGCTGCTGTGATGACGACAAAGTGTACGTAGCAGCAGTGATAGATGTTAGGTCTCATTCTCGCTGTCACGTTAAAATTTAGCGTTTTTAGCAATTTAGATCTGAAGCTGACTGATGCTAATGCTCGGGATAAGTACTGAGAAACTGAGTACTGAGATAAGTACTGAGAAATTATACTTAAGTGAAAGTAGATAATGCATCAAAAAATCTTAATTAAAAGTGGAAGTATCTGGCAGAAATAAGGAAAAGTTAAATAAAGAAATAAATAAAAACGCTAATTTTAAATGTACTGTGACTGGATCTTTGAGCAAGACCCTTCAGCTCAGCTGTATCCTGCATCAACATACTGGGTTATGTGTTATTTTATACTACGTATGAAATTACAGTACTTTACTGTAAATATATTTTACGATTGTTTACTGTAAATTTTACAATACTTTATTGGCAATAAATTGGCAGTAAATGACTTTATTGCTAGTAAATTACTGTAAAATCTACATTAAAAGGCTTTTATTTATCTTTTTTTTTTTTTCATGGTTCTCTAATGTTCTTCTCTTTCACACACACACACACACACACACACACACACACACTGTGAATACATGTCCTTCATCTCCCCCTGCGATAGTTCCACCGGGTGCTTATTTCTAATCCCCTCAGGTGTGAGTGCTCGTGCAAAATATGGATTCACCCACCCACACACACACACACACCCACACACACACACCATGAGTCTCGTTCTGATTCACAGCTCATACCATGATACACAATCGATGCACTCATTTGTGTTCTGATGTACAGGTGTGTGTGTGTGCGTGTGTGTTTACAGACACTGTACCACAGTAACAAGATCAATCCTTCAACTTTCTTCCTTCTTTTCACGCTGTTTTCAGCACTTGATAGCAGAAATGTATCCCGCGATAATACAAAAAAGATCATAACCATGATGTGTGTGTAACCGTGTGTGCGTGTGTGTGTGTGTGTGTCAGTGTGTGTAGTGCTTATTCCCATCTACCTAAGATACTCCATTAAGCGTAGTTGAGTGAAATCAAAAGAGATGAAGCTGTAAATCGAACTTTGCTGTCGAATTGATGACATCATGAAGCGTTATTTTTCTCGAACAGAGTAAAAACCTCTTTTCTACCTAAAGAGAGTGATGCAGCGGCGCTTTAATGATTTACTCTGTCCAGCACTCTCATCTCCTCATCTGTACACTCAAACAGATCAGCTTCCAAAGCTTCAACTTTCACACTAAATCATCGCGCTTGTCACCTTATAAACTAGCCGAGCCGAGTCTCTGCCATGATGTTACTCAGCATCGTTTAGCTGCAGTGCATTCTGGGACTCTGAGTCTAGCATTTGTGCCAACGTCTCCACTAATTCTACACTGGAGTTCTCTTTTAAAATGATGAAAATGGTGAATGAGAAAAGAAGATTTGTTTCAGGAGCTAACACTGAAATCTGACTGTTATGACTTCTATTTGAGATCGTTGAATGTTAAACACTATTCTAACTGCACTAGCAATGACGTCAGAACACAACCATTAACATATATACTATTTGGACCTCTGACTAAATCTTGTAACTCGGAATTTCTGACCTCCGACTAGGAACGACCAAAGAAAACACCCTCTCAGTGTGGAACTCCTACACAGAAAAGTTTCCTCAAACCCCCCAGTGCAGCACATGACATCATGTCAAAATGGCCGCCTGCTCACACCGTCAACAGTAAATAAAACATCACTTCACTACTTTAAATGAGTTTATAGCAGTATTTACTTTACACCAATCGACATACACACAATAGCTGGTTAACTCTCTCTGACACTGACTGTACATCATAAACTCATGATCACTCATGTTAGCTCATAACTCATGTTAGCTGGCTAGCTTGTTGCTAACAAAACACACGCTTTCATGCAGGCGTCAATGTTTTTTCCAACTTTGTATCTTGAAAAGATGATGTAATTCCAAGATCAGTCTTCCCAATTCCGAGTTAAGCATAAGCATTGTTGTGTCACTGATGTGCTGCTCAGGTAGGTGTGTGTGTGTGTTTTTGACCCATGTGTCTGTCAGTGTTATGAGGTTAAGGTCATATGGTTAAAACGCAGTGTGTTTATGTTGAAGAGCCGCAGCCGAGCGCTCGTAACCCTGCTTTATCGTTATCCCCTTCACTTAGCCACAAAGCTGGGAGCTTCCCTCAGCGCCTCCACTGAGACCAATTATCTCACTGTGTGTGTGTGTGTGTGTGTCTGTGTGTGTGTGTGTGTGTGTGTGTGTCCAAACCACCATTTGAAAAACACACACATCACATCCAGACAGAGAAGAGCACACACACTGAGACACAACTCTAAAGGTCCTACTATAAAATACTCAAGGAAAATAATCAGTGATGAAGCGGAGTTACCCTGAAGTTGATTGTTTTCCTATAACAGCACA
This sequence comes from Pangasianodon gigas, assembly GCA_022758105.1. Lineage (NCBI taxonomy): Eukaryota > Metazoa > Chordata > Actinopteri > Siluriformes > Pangasiidae > Pangasianodon > Pangasianodon gigas. The sequence continues at coordinate 19,392,932 of CM040475.1, read as the reverse complement.
TCCTGAAGTGATTTATTCCTCTTATTCCACCACTGCAACATTCCAAAGGTTCTCACATACGTTACAGCAGCTATAAGCTGCTGGCGTGTTACTGAGAAACTGCAAAAAGCGTAAACTCCTCTGTCCTGAAGATCAAAAAACGTAAAGTTACAGTGCTGACACCGGAGACTCCTTCCATAAATAAGGAGTTAAATAAAACATAAACGATAAATCCCTGTGAATGAGTTGTTACTATAGAAACGATAATGTATTAGAAGGAGCACATTAATATAAACCTGTGATTTGCAGCTGCACTACTGTCACAGCTGCTGTTAGAGAAAATTAATCAACACCTTTTGCAGTCTGTCAATCACAGAACTTGTTGAATCCTACAGCTTTATGCTAGCTTTGTAAATACTGTTTATTTTTCTTTTGTAACAGGGAAAGTACTTCAAAAACCTGTCTGCTTTTTTTTTTTAAATCATCTTGTTGTTACTCGCCGTGAAGCTAATTTTAATTTTCCAGCTGCTTCCTTTTCTATATTTTTTCAATACATTTCAGAATGTGAACTTGTTTTTAGAGATAAAAATAGGTCTTAACAGATGTAAACACACACACACACACACACTGACATGCTGGAAAACGTTTCCTTTCTGCACTACACAGAGGACACACATGGCAGATTATGAAGATTATTATGGCTGGTGGGGACGGCAGGCGTTACCGTACACACTGTTTTTATTTGCTACTCATTTGCTACAGCTCTGTCCTCGTGATTTATCATCAGGAAGCGCAGCGCCGCCGCTGTTCATCTCCACCACGGCAGCTAACACACTCCACTTCCTCACACACTGCCTCAGACACTTCTGAAAAACAGTAACGCGGAGTCATAACCAACCTGCCTCCAAATATCTCCTCGGTAATTTGTCCCGGGGGCGGAGCTAGTGAGAGGCTCCGCCCCTTCAGGCGATGAGGCCGCGCCACATCATCACTGAACCCGAGGTCCGACAGAGACCCGAGTTTCTCCTCTGAGCAGCTTTTTTATTTAAACTGACAGAATATGAGGAAAATTTCACCCAATATTACACACCGTGCTCATTTTCTTCCTGTTTTCTCCTTCATGCATTTAAAATCTAAACAGCCGTATCTGCTCATTTTATAAACATCACATCAGACTGCACTGCGTTCATTTATTCGTTCTTTCTTCATCTTTTTTATTTTCTACTCAAGTTGTGTGCACCTTCCTTCCTTCCTTCCTTCCGTCCTTATTTTCCTTTTCTTTTCATTTCTCACATTCTTATCATTCCCTTTTCCTCCCTTTCTTTCTTTCTTTCTTTCTCATGCTTCCTTGTGCTCCTTCTTCTTCTTCTTCTTCTCCTCCTTGCTCATTTTTTCTTTCTTTCTTCTAACAAAGCACTGGAATAATCATTAATTTCACAATCTGTTCTCTGATGAGTCACATGATGACTTTAAACAAACAAATAAATTATAACAAAGGCATCTCATCACACACACACACACATACACACACACACACACACGAGCCCTAACTGATGATGTTTTTGTTCAGGAGGATGAATGTTGTTGTGATCGAGACAAACAGGGTGCAGCGATGACATCACCACTGAGTGTTAACAGATCACCTCTGTTCATCATTCTTCACCTCCTCTCAACATTCTTCACCTCCACTCATCATTCTTCACCCCC
>CM040475.1:19352006-19391146 GCA_022758105.1 Pangasianodon gigas | reverse complement strand
TCTTCACCTCCGCTCATCATTCTTCACCTCCGCTCATCATTCGTCACCTCTGCTCATCACTCTTCACCTCTGTTTATCACTCCTCATTTCCGTTTATCACTCCTCACCTCCGTTCAACATTCTTCACCTCCACTCATCACTCTTCACCTCTGCTCATCACTCTTCACCTCTGTTCATCATTCTTCACCTCCTCTCAACATTCTTCACCTCCACTCATCATTCGTCACCTCCGCTCATCATTCTTCACCTCCGCTCATCACTCTTCACCTGTTTATCACTCCTCATTTCCGTTTATCACTCCTCACCTCCGTTCATCATTCTTCACCTCCACTCATCACTCTTCATCTCCGTTAATCACTCCTCACCTCCGCTCATCTCTTCACCTCTGCTCATCATTCTTCACCTCCGTCCATCATTCCTCACCTCCACTCATCATTCTTCACCTCAGTTCATCACTCTTCACTTCCACTCATCACTCTCTCACATTCACGTTTGCAGGAATCGTGGATTAGCGAGCGATGTAACTTTACCTGAGCATATGTTCCTGAAGATGCAGTGGTTAATAACTCACTTCACCATCATTTCCCGTGATGTTAATCTCTGACACGTCTACCTGCGCTGCGAGAGTGAACACGCCGCGTTCAGGAGTGTATTAATCATTCAGAACGGCACACTCGACATCGGGACACTTTTTATTTTTGGTCTTCTGGAGTGCGACTTTCAGGCGGATCTTTCTGATGTAACTTTTTGATCAGGAAGGAAAGAGGTTTCTGAAGTGAGAGATTTGTTTAATATCACCGCAAAGGCTAGTGCTACACAACGCAGTCTGGGATTTAACGGGAATTCTCCACTACCTCGTCGCAGATTCCTCCGGAGAGAGAACGCCAGACGCCAGACTCGTTTAAGCAGGAATCAAGGTGATTATCCAAAGCTCTCCATGACAACTAGACATTATATCAGGAATAAATTAATCTGTGTCATGCTGTTATAGGAAAATAATCGACCTCAGGGTGGTGTGATGAAGCGGAGTTTCAATCCTTCATAGCTGTTTTATTCCTCTTATACCACTGCTATTTCAATTACAATTAATTAAAGAACAAAACAATTTTTATCCATTTATAGTTACATTTAATGTTGTGGAACATCCATGAAGCAGGTTAGTTCCTGTTGTCACTTATATTACAGCAGCTATAAACAGTTGTTCCCTCACCGGCCGCTCTTTTCTCTGTCTTTAAGTTAATAAGATGGAAAACACAGCTTCTATATTTCTACTTTCTTTCTTTCTTTCTTTCTTCTCTCATAATCTTTCTTTCTTTATATTTTGTTTATATACTGGTTTTAGTCCTGGCTCCACCCCCTGTCCCATCATTGGCCGGTTACAGATTATATTCACCTGTTCTGTGTTTCATCTGTGATTTGTTTGCCTTCTTATATCCTCTGTGTGTCACTGTTCCTCGCAAAGTCTTGCTGTTTGTTTCGAGACAACTTCTTTTCGATCTGTTTTCTGGTTTTCTGACTCATTCTCGTTCATGATTATGGATTTTCTGCGATGATCTTGCAATAGCTGACACGTATGAAAGTGTGAAAACAGAGGAGAAATTTTCCACAGCTTCATTTTGTCTGTTTTCTCTAATCTCGCTCTTTAATACCCCCCCCCCCCCCCCCCCCCCCCCCCCCCCCCCCCCAACCCACTCTCCCGCCCCTGTCTTCTTGCCCTTGGTCCAGATGTTGCTTCACCTGGTGGCTCTTTGAGTCTGTCTCAGCTCTCACAGCCCTGCTGAGAAAAAAGGAAAGTTTTTTTTCCTCATTTCCTCCTCCTTTCTGTCTCTCTGCCTCCTCGGGTCCGTAGGGAATGACCACTTTACCCCACGCTGTGCTGATTTCACACACGCCTCAGTGCCCACTCTGCTCCTGCCCCTCAGAGCGGCACGGATTTTTTTTTTAGAAGGGAAGCTAAAATAAGGAATTTTGCAGTGGTGCAGAATTGGCTTTAATGGAGACATTTTGGATATGCGTTTTGTGCAGGACAGAGGTGCTGCTGTTCCTCCTGCAGTGGATTATAGAACAGAACCTGAGGCATTGGAAGAAGCAGGATGAGTGGAAGGTGGGAACCTTAAAAACTCAGGAATGAGATGTTTGTTTTGGGTTTCAATTTTACATTTTTAGCCATTTAGATCGATAAATAAACTAATACTGACAGAACGAATGAAACACTGGACCTTCCATCAATTACTAATAATGAGTAATCCCCCCCCCCCCCCCACCCCACCCACAAACACACCCATACACACCCACACACACCCACAAACACATCCACATCCACAGTTTAAAGGCTACTTGAGTTCGGTACAGGAGCAATAGCACCATCCTGCTTCTCCTTCAAGATAATATCATACAACCAAAAGAAAAAAAAAGATGAAAGAAGAGGACAGTAAAGAATAAGCATGCAAGAATTAAAGAAAAGAACACTAGCACAATCATGTTTTCCACCGCATGGAATTACGCATCAGTGTGGAGTAAAAATCTGCCATAAACACTGTTTAAATGTTCACACTGTGCGCAGACCCGTAACACAACTTAGCCAATTAAACAGAAGTTGAATTGTTTCTGGTGAACGTGTTCTTCATGCCTCATTAAACACTCGGCGAAGTGTGTATTCTGATTTCACAACAACTGACAAAGTGTGTGTGTGTGTGTGCATGTGTGTAAATGACAAGGGCAGGCATAGACTGGAAAGAAAGGAAGGGAGGAAGGAAGGATGGAAGAAAGGAAGAAAGGAAGGAATAGATTGCAGGAGGGAAGGAGGGATTAATGAAGGAAGGAAGGAAGGAAGGAAGAAAGGAAGCCATTATTTTCTTATTTATTTATTTATTTATTTATTTATTTATTTATTCTCTAGATAGTTTTTTTTATTTTTCTTTCCTCTTTTGTGTGTGTGTGTGTGTGTGTGTGTGTCATCAGACAGCAACACACACACTCACTCATACACACATGGACACACACACCCACACCCACCCACACACACACACATACACTCACACACACTTCTGGCAGCAGAGTTGGCTTTATCGGGACTCAGCCACTATCTACTGTTTGGACTAGATAAACAGACATTTGCATGTCTAATGAGATTGGGTGAGCTACTGCTTGTGTGTGTGTGTGTGTGTGGGTGGGTGTGTGGGTGTGTGTGTGGAGAGGCTCTTTGGACTGTGTGATGTGAGCTCAGAGGGGAAAAAATGCTGTTTGTAGATGACATTGCCAGGAGACAGTTGCACTTTTCTGTCTCTCCCTCTCTCACACATACACACACACACACACACACACACACACACAATTTTCCTCCAATCACAGCCAGAGTAAAATGACAGGAGGTGACTTCACTAGAATTATTAATTTAGGAATTTTGTAGTCAGCTGCCTCACTTCCGGGTTCAGCTGGAGAAACCTGCTCTGATCCCAAAATTCCGAGTGTTTGTTTTTCCCCAAGTGGAATTACAGGTTTCTCCACATGACATGAATTCAGCATTAATACATTTTTTAAGTGATTCTTCTTTAGGCTGTAATTAAAATGGCCACCATCCCAAACTAAATGTCCTTATAATGAGAGCTCTTTTTGGAAAAACAGTGTCACTCAGAATGCAGAAATGTTGGAACTTTGAAATAACGTAACTCTCCAATGTCCTTTCAATGTCAACGTTAAACTGAGAGGGGAAGGACCCGAACATCGCACTCATCTTCACTCTATTATCACCTGCAGAGAGAGACAGAGAGAATTCAGGGCTTTTGACTGCAGGCTGCGACTTTTCGCCTATTTTCAGCTTCAGACTGCGTCCTGTAATAAGAGGTGAGTGTTACACATTTGCGCTACAATCATCACTGTAGTGCTCCATTTAGAAAAGTGCTGTGTCCCAAATCTAAAGTGTTCATGCTCCTAAAATACATGCGGCTAATGTCATACTGGAGAGAGACGTCATTAAAAAAAAAAAAAACAGAGAGGAGCGAAAAGACGAAACACTTCAGGTTTATTTAACATCAAGAAATGGCTCTGCTTCACAAATGCACATAGAGAGCTATCGCACACAACCACTAATTACCCAATTAGCCACCAGCACACTGCTACTTCACTTTTATAGTGACACTTTTACTGACACAGCACCCATCAGTCTCAGTTGGGTGCAAAAGTTTGCACACCCCATGGTTTTTTAATCTACATTTACACCCATTGACAGTATTTAGCAGACAGCGTTACTAGGCTCATGAGATCGTGTCCAATACGCCATCATCCTATCGTGCCCCAAAACTATAGCTGATTGATTGTGCTTTGGAGGGATGTAGCGACAGAAGTGGGTGTGGCTAAACATAGGTAACATGTGTCATGTACATTATAGGTCATTACAGCAAAAAAAAAATACCAGCTGTAGCTGGTTGTCGTTAGTATTAGCATTGAGTCAGTTTTTTAGATTAGTTACCCGTTAAACCTAATGAGTTATTAGTTATTAGTTACTTATGTAGATTTTGTGCGAGCTGCTAAACTGAGCCAAAGGACAGAGCTGTAGAGCTGCAGAAATGCCATGTGTTCTATACATAATTTAAACACAATAACTTCACTTTCAGATTTTTGCTTATTAAATAAAAATAACTAATGTTGTAGCCTAATGTTAAGTTGTTGGGTTTAGTTGTTGGAGTAAAGCAATACCGCACAACATACGCACATTACTACATCCATTACTACTAACATCTGACCACCACTACAATACAATACACACATCAATCACACACACACACACACACACACAATGCTATCAAACGGCTAGCAGGTGTGGCGCAGACTTGCTCTATAACATGATATCACATTTCCCAAAATCTCTCAATCATAAATCATAATCAGAACAAACAGATCTGAATGCAAACGACAAATGTTTCTGCATCTGTCTTCATCACAAGAACTAATTACCCATGCTGAGATGGGACACAATGGGATAAAGAGAGTGTGTGTGTGTGTGTGTGTGTGTGTGTGAAGAACAGACGTGTCACAGCTCCTTTGCAACATGAAGGTCAATTTAGCTCTTTGTGAGGAACAAATATCTGGAAGTCCTGAATATTACTGTAAAACATGATAATATCGACCCTGTGGGCACATGAATGGTCGTTATAAAGAAAAGTAAATTCTGCAAACAAAATCAAGACATTTTTGGGAAAACCAAAAATTTCAAATGATTTTGAGGTATTAATCGATATTGAGGTATTAAAGTCACAGTAACACACCACTGAAAACAGCATGTGTGTGTGTGTGTGTGTGTGTGTATTAGGGGTTAAATAAAAAACAAATCAATTTGAATGTTAATTACTGAAAAGTTTACGATTTGAATGCATCTGAATATTAATGAGTCTGAGAACATTAACAGAAGCTGCATATCACATAAACTGCAGTGAGATTAATTTTTATGTATTTATGTATTTTTATGTGTTTTCCCGTCACTAATGTTTGGCAAACAGGGATTTAAAAAAATAATTAGACCGAATCCCAAATTGTTTCCTATTTACTGTATACGTTCACTACATAGGGTGTAATACTGTACTGCAAACGCTATGTAGTACAAATTCCAACCTCAGATACAGAGAGTGATTTCAACGAGAGTACATTACAAAAGTTTAACAACTTACAACTTAACAACATGTGCCTTTCTGGACGCATGTTTTTATATATTATAATTTTTTTGGTTTTTAAAAATATGTATTTCTTATACTATTATACTATTAAATATATAAACTGAACATAAAATTTTAATATTTTTTATTGAAAAAAAAAATTTAAACTTCACAATTAAATTTAAAAAGCACAGATATGCAGCTATGTAGCTAATTTATACACACACACACACACACACACACATACATATATATATATATATATATATATATATATATATATATATATATATATATATATATATATATATATATATAACATGATATCATCATCAATATCATTTATATTAAATGGTTAATATTGATGTGTTTTGATTCTTTTTGTACACTTACATCTAAAATGTATAAAATCACTGCACACTTCTAATCAGCTCACTCTGAAAGGAAGTACTGAAGACTCTGAGAGAGAGAGAGGGAGAGAGAGAGAGAAGTGTGTGTGTGTGTGGCCACTAGAGCAACGAACCCAAAGGAGGAGATCATTATCTTCATCCAAAGCCCAGTGGGGGCAAGGGGAAAATGTCACTGAATAATTTGAATTGAAAGTCCAGAGGCATTGCTGAGCTCTCTTTTTCTCTCTTTTCCTTCTCTCTCACTTTTTCCTTCCCTCTCTTTTTCTCTCACTCTTTCTTTCCCTCTCACATACCCTGAACCGTGCTAGCGGTCTGTAGTGAGGTTTCTGAAAGTTGATCACTGCACTAGAGCAGCCTCTGGAGATGAAGTCTTCACTTCTGCTAATGTCATGGTGGTGCACAGTCTCTCTCTCTTTCTCTCTCTCTCTCTCTCTCTCTCTCACACACACACACACACACACACACACACACACACACACAAACACACACACACACACTTTCTGACTCCATGTATCTCTCTCATGCAAAAAACACACTCTCTCTGTTCCACACACACACACAGACTGTTTTCTCCCTTTGCTAACCCGTAAAAAGATGGCAGCCAATTAAACTGCCACTGACCACCAGACACCGAAACGTCTCAGATGTCTTCTACTGATTAGCTGTGAAGATCATGTATATTCATGAATATTACTAAAAATCCTCTCAGAAATCCTGTCAGATTAGCTCATAGTTGCTAGCTAGCACTAACAGTTAAGATTACGTACAATCGTTAATATTACTTAAAAATCTTCTCATAAATCCTGTCAGATTAGCTCATAGGAGCTAGCTACAGATTATGCTTTGTGATCTTCTCAGTAACAGGAGTAACAAGCTGCCTTTCTGTGTCTTAAAAAGACAAAAACGTTTTATCACACCACCCCGTCATTGATTAATTTTCTATAACAGCAAGGTCCAAAGAGTTTTGTGTCTGTTTCACTGCTAGTTAGCACACACATCAAGCATATGTGCCAAAATTCTAAACTGAGCTAGTTTTAAACAAATTCCTCTAATCATATCGTTTAGGACATGTGCATGTATATCAGTATCGATATTTTTCTTGAAGGTTCTGAGGTGATCTGCAGAGATCAGAGCTCCACCGTCGCAGAACCATGAGTAGAACAGACTGGAGTCACAGATCTACCTCCACTCTGAGCTCGGCGTAGCTAATTAGTGCTGAGTGACATTTATGATGCTAACAACACAATGTCCTTGGCCCAGTGTGGCTTATGACCTTTACTTTGTGTGTGTGTGTGCGTGTGTGTGTGTGCGCACTAATAGGCCAGTTTAATTGCTCAGTAATAGGTTGGAGATGACCTTATGACTGTTGATTGGTTAAGCAAATCCTCTGACATGACACCGGCTTTAATACATTCTCTCTCTCTCCACACATCTGTCTCTCCGTCTGTGTCATTTTCTCACTCATTTTCTCTTCCTCACTCCCTCTATCTGTCCAGCTGTCTGTCTCTCTGCTTCTTCCTGGTTCCTTTGATCTTTATCTCTCCTTTTTTGTGCACGTCTGTCTGTCTATTTATCTAGCTGTCTCTCTGTTTATCGGTTCTGCTCTTTGGTCTCTTTCTTCATCTGTCTGTCTGTCTGACTGACTGTCCATCTGTTTTTTTCTATCTACATATCTGTATCTGTCTATCAACACGTCTCTTTATCTTGCTCCCTTTGTATATGTCTGTGTGAGCGTCTATCTATATGTTTGTCTGTCTGTCCACCTGCCCATCTGTCTATTTTTGATTGTCCATCTGTCTGTCTGCTGATCTGTCTATCTGCTTGACCATCTGTTTACCTGTCCGTTAAATGGTTATATATCAGGTTTTCTGCCCGTATTTCTGTCTATCTATATGAAAAACCGTCTTCCTGTTTGTAAGTCAGTCTTTCTCTCTGACTGTGTCATTCGCTCTCTGCTTCCTTCTATCTTTATCTCTCCCTCCTTTGCACATCTGTCTGTCTGCCTATCCATTTGTCTGTCTGTGTATCTCTTTCTCTTTCCTTTGCTCTCTCGCTTCATCGATTTGTTTGTCTGCCTATCTGTCTCATCTCCAACCTTTATCTCTCTTGCTCCTTCTATCTGTCTGTCTGTCTGTCTCTCTGCCCATATGTCTATCTGTCTGTGTGCCTGACCATCTGTCTCTTTTTAATCACTTGTATGTCTGTCTGACTATAAGTCTATCTTTCTGCCTGTCTGTCTGTTCAACCACTTGTCTATGCATCAGTTTATCTGTCTCTCTGTCTGCTTGACTTTCTGTCTTCCTGACCATCTGTCTTTCTGTCTGTCCATCTGTCAACAAACTGTCTATATGTCAGTTTATCTGTCTGTCTTTCTGATCATCTGTCTGACCATGTGTCTGTCTGTATAGTACAAGTCAGTGTCTGTCTTTCTGTTCATCTGTCTGGCCAACTATTCTCTCTGATTTTCTGTCTGTCTGTCCGTTCAACTGTTTGTATATATGTCGGTTTGTCTGTCAGTCTTTCTGTCTGTCTGCATGACTGTCTGTCTGACCATCTGTCTCTCCATCTGGCTGCATGTCTGTCTTTTATATCTTGGTTTGTCTGTCTGTCTGACCATCTGTCTGTCTTTCCTTCTCTCGCTCCTCTCTTTCTCTTTCTTTTACTCTCTTTTTTCTCCCCCTTTAACCATTTCCTTCGTTCATTTTCTTCTTTCTTTCTTACTTTCTTCTTGTCAAATTTTTTGTTCTCCTTTTTATGTCTGTTCATCTGTCCATCTGCCTGTTTGTAAGTCATTCTTTCTGTCTGTCAACCGTTTTTCAACCGTTTGTCTTTCTGATTCTTCAATTTTTTTTTCTTCTGCCTGCTTTTCTTTCTTTCTTTCTTTCTTTCTTTGAAACTATCTCTTATTTCCCCTCCTCCTCATTCTCCTCTCTTTCACGGAAACACTCCATATGTCCCATATGTCCCATGAAGAGGAAAAAGAGGAGAAACTGACACTGTGGTCCTTGAGTCCAGCAGGAGGAAGTGAAAGTCAGCCTTTAGCTCAGTCACTTTTCCTGTTGGCTGTAAAAGAGTCACCGCAGCATCGTCCTTGTGCTTCATCATGGAAATGATTGTTTTAAATACGGGAAAGAGCTCATTGATGGATCGGGTTCACTCACACTGCACCGTGTGCTTGTACGGTTTCTATTTGCATGATAATTAAGTGTTTGGAGGCTCTTGTCGGAACACCGGACTCGTCCTCACTTAACCTCAGAATCGACCTCTTGTTTATGATTCAATGTGCTGGAGTCGGAAGTCACGGCGTTATTCCCCACGCAGACCAAAGCTGTTTTCTCAACTCATTATTTAATAAAAATATTCTTTAATTAATTAATTTAGAAAATATTTCCTTCTAATACATTTTAAAACTAACACTACTTTTTTACTAGATTATATTCATGCTTTGCCTTTAGATTATACTTCCTTTTGTCTTACAGTATTTTCTTTCTTTTTTCCCTTTTCCTATTCTTATTTGTCATGTTATTCTCCATGATCTTTCTCCTTTTCTCTTTCTGCATTTCTTTCTTCAACCATTTCTTTCTTTCTTTCTTTCTTTCTTTCTGTACATGATTATTTCCCTTTATCTATCTATCTATCTATCTATCTATCTATCTATCTATCTATCTTTTTTGTACTTCTTTCATTCTTTCTTTTCTCTACACAAAGTGGATTTTCTTCGACTTTAACATTTTTTTAAATTTACCACTGCCATTTTGATAGTTAAGGGTCCAAGCACCAAAAGTTATACTTCTATCTTTCTATCTATCTATCTATCTATCTATCTTTATTTCTTTTCTTCTTTCTTTCTTTTTTCTGTTGCTGTGGTGAAGTTTTCTGTAAGCAGATGTTTACTTAACATTTACAGAAGGAGTCTCCAGTGTCAGCGCTTTGCAACAGTCAGAGGAAAAGCTGTAACTTTAAGTTTTTCGACATCTTCAGAGGAGTTTACGCTTTGCTGTATTCGTTTAGATGTCCTTGTCCTGATATTTATCTTCTTAAATTCAGTTTAAGCTAGCACCTAGCATCAGTCATTAGACTGGTAAATACCACAGGGACAGATTCTTTAGACTCAGAGACATGCTGCATGCTCTTTTTTTGATTGTATTCAGCCCTCACTGTTTGCTTTAAGTGTACGTCCTGATCCCACACATAATTGTCTGTCGTTGCACTTGGCGAACGTGAAATAGCTTTGATGACATAATTTGCTCTGTAATGTCTCTCTTTAAGCAGGGGTAATGCCGTTTCATTCCTGCACACGCTGCGTCTCTAAGAGGCTTATTACCCTGCCATAAAGAGAGAATTCTGAATGGTCTCTCCATTTGATGCTTTTCAGACCCAGCTGTTGAATGGAAACATCTAGAATAACACGAGGACACAAAGCGAACTGTCAGTACTCCTGATTTAGAGACTTGGGCTGTTTCCTCCATATCCCTGCTCATCTAAAGAATAAAACACTCCATTTGGTTCTGTGATAGGAAAATAATCAACGGCTGGGTGGGGTGATGAAGCGGAGTTACAGTCACCATACTGACGTTGATTATTTCCTAAAACAGCATGCGTTTTATTCCTCTTAAACCACAGCAACATGCCAATGATTACAATTTTCATTAATTGAAAAATGACATGTATTTTTCATCCATTTATAGTTACATTTAATGTTGTGGAACGTCCACGAAATATGTTAGTTCCTGTTCACTTATGTTACGAAAAGCTGTAAACATTTGTTCCCTCACCAGCCAAAAAAAAAAACAAAACGCAGCTTGTCACGTTACAGAGAAACTGCGACGTGTAAACTCCTCTGTTCTGAAGATGTCAGAAAACTAACAGCTTTATCTCTGACTGTTACAAAGCGCTGACACTGGAGACTCCTTCCATTAATGTTAAATAAACATCTCCTTACAGAAAAGTTCACCATGGCAACGATTACATGTGGTTTTTTTATGCACCTTTATGTGGAGCATCTGCTGTACAAGTCCCAATAATGAGCTGTTACTATAGAAAACATAACGTTTCATAAGAAGTGCGTTAATACAAATATTACTGAAAATTATTAAACATATAAAATTAAAAAACATATTCTGACCAATCAGAATCAAGAATTCTACATCACTAATAGTTGGTAAGTTCTAGCAGTGTTACAATTCATATATGTTCAATTCAATATTTTACACTTTTTACATGGTTATTTTTAAAATGTTATATATGTACATATGCATTTAGATGTAATTATATACGCCACTTAATGTTCTAGGTTATATTTTTAATATCTCCTTGTGCTAAACTGAGATCTTACCGAAATGAGGTCTACGTTGTCATCTCATATTTTGGTACGAGTGTAAAAATGATAAAAAAAATGATGCTGGAAATATTTTCGTTGTTGTTGATTTTATTGCATTACACAAAGCAGAATAAGAAATGAAGCAGCAACTCGTTTTATTTATTCATTTGTTTATTATCATTGTTAGGTTTTTTTTTTACCCTAACCTTCAGGGCATTCATGAATCTTGGATTTTTTATTTTTATTTTTAAGAGTATTGCGAATACATTAATGCTAACTCAATTTTTCTTACCATTCCAACGATATATAGTGTAGTGGAAGGTTTCCAAGACTACAGTGATTCAACACTCTAGACAGGACTAATAATAATAATAATAAAGTGACATTTATTATAAATTCAAGACTTGCCAGCATTTCTTTTACACACACACACACACACACACACACACAGAGTGATACTGACTTTACTCCTACTCAGACACCATTAACATGACTGTCCTTTTTTTATAAAAAGCTAAAAAAAAAACGAAGTAACGTCATTAGTCGTATGCATGGCAGCAGCCTGATTTTCACCGTTTAACAGATAGAATTTCATCAGTCGAGCTTCAGGCAGCTGAATTGCAGCACAGGAGCGTTCAACACTCCCCCCATTATCCAATTTGAATAATAAAGTGTAGGCATTTGGCCGAGAGCGATGGAACGGTGGGGAGCTGAAAATACAGAACTAACACACGACTTCGTCTTAATGTCCTCACACACAGTCAGCGTTTAGAGACGAGAGCAGACCGACGGGGAAACACACGGCTCACGGCCCGCTGAGAGAGCAGATGTTCTGGGGAAACACGCCGTGTTGAACACACACATACACACACACACGCACACACACACAAACAAACACATACACGGTCTGGGATAGGGGCACGCAGGGTGAGGATCAGTTCAAACGATGGAAATGCTTAATGGAGATATCAAACAGTCCAAGACGCTTGACAGATGAACCCACGACCTTTCAGCTTCCATCGCTGCATCATTACATGCACCATTTTGTAATAATTTACACGTTCACATGTAATCCTACAAGAAGCAGCCGCTCTTAAAAACTGCTGTATTTTTGGTCACAGTGGAGTTCAGAACTTTTCCAAAAAGCATTGAGTCACATTCTGTGTTTTTTTTTCTTATCTCCTGACCAATCAGGTCACATGTTAGGGAACAAACAAGAAAAACAAACCTCAAGGAAAAAGCGTCAGCAAAAAATGAGTCTTGTTAGTATGCGAGGAGATTTTTCATGAAAAATATTCAATTGCCAATATTCCAATGATGCTGTAATTAAAAATAAGTGTGTGAATTTTTCGGATGTTCTCTGATACTTGATGTGTTGTCTCACTTTAACCGTGGACAAGAAGCTCAAATTCTCTTGACTTTCTGCCTCCAAAGCTACAGCGAAGTTAAACAACTTCATCATCACAGGAGTTATACCAATCTTTATTTCATCTGCATTACTGAGAATAATAACTCTGATCTAGAGCGCAAGCGAGGCTGGTTAATTAGCCGATACTAGCTATTACGGGTCAGTGTTGTTATGGATACAGTGTTCACATCGCATGAGATGCGTTGTTTTTGTTTGTTTGTTTTTTTTTCATATCATCACAAAAAAATGATGGCAAAAAAGGGAATAATAATTTCAAATTACGAAATTAAGAAGCACCGACTAAAATAATGAGACATTTTCACATTGATTACAGTTATTTTATTTTATTTTTTCCTCGTCGGCACACCCCGACTGAATTCCACAAATCTGAGATGAATATTAAGTTATTAAATACTGATTAATTAGGAATTTAGTATATCTAAATGAGATAAATCAAACTTCTTGTCCGATTGTAGAAATTATCCGCATTTAACAGCAACATTAGAATGAAACATTTAATATAAAGCACGTTTTAATATCTTTCTATATAAATGATTGAAAGCCAGCTTTATCATCACATATATACGAGGAGTAGAGTGAAAGTCTTTTCTGTACATATCAAAGCTTATCCTTGCTCAAGGATCCAACAGTGGCTGGGATTTGACCTCATGACCTTCTGATCGGTCGTCCTGAACCCTCCACTGAGCCACCATTGCCTATATACATTCAATTTCAGTCAATTGACAACAGTCTAAAGAATCAGGCAGAAAAAAAAAACATTTAAAGAGTTTATAGCATGCAAACAGGAGTTCACAAAGAGCAAGAAGCAAGAAGGTTCCACTCAATCCCGTCACTCAGCTTTCAAAAATGTAAAGGAATGAAAAATGAACAAGCTTATACCTACGTATAGACTTTTTCAACGTTTTAAGGCTTTAGTATTTATTGTTAAACTCACAAAATGACTCAGACGCCAGAAATGGAAACGTACCTACAGCGTCCTCGTAAATTCATGCTTTAGATCTACAGTATAGAGCAAGTTAAAGACTAAGGAAAATCAACAGGAGCTGATAAGAGCGTCATACCATTTCTGAGCATGTCATTAAAGTGAAATCAATGTGTTATGGATGCCAATACAGTACCTGGAACAAAAAAAAATTATCTAGAACAAAAAAATTTTTTTTGAAAGTGTTCTTGTATTCAGTTTATAGTTATATCACTTCCAGGGAAATTTTCTGATGACGCATCCTGTGCTCGTCTTGTGTTTGTCCAATTAAATGCTCTCTAGAACATATATGTCCCGCCCCCAGGGCGTGTTTGTTGAGTCGGTATCAGTAAAAATGGTTCGTCATGGTGTGTTTCTGGCTGTGTCTTCCTGCACACTCTTCCCTTTTCCAACTTAGAATAAATGATTGAATTTATTCATTAGGCAGAGGGCGGAGTTTGTGTGTGGGCGGTTCTGTGACTTGGTGCTGTTTAGTGCTGTAATGTTGCTACATCAGACTATCTTTATACACCGTCTCCATCAGTAAGAGTCAGTAATATCATTTTGTCTACTGCTCAGACGTCTGCATCAGATGTCTCTCTGTGGCTCTCCATCACCATCGGCGCCTCTGACGCTCGACCTTGACTCCAGGCTCTAAAAACACACTGCATCTCGTCGTGTATGATATTGTAGCGTGGGTGAAGCTGGAAAAAGGGCTCTCCTTAAATCATCACTGTGTTAAATATTCAGCTAATTCATTACACGACTGTCAGGTTTGTTTAGATTGGGCAGGGGCGTGGCAAGGCACTTGACTTCTTTAACATGTCATCACTCTCACTTCCTGTTTCAAAAGCTGCAAAACTGCTACAACAGTGACATTTAGATCTGATTTATTATTTATTTATTGCGTTTGGCACCAAACTCCAGTGCTGAGGTGACAAACGTTTCACGAGATACTTGATAAAATTTTAATTCTCGCTGCTCAGGTTCAGCAACGCTGTTATTAAGCATTTAGGGTGAAAACCGGCCTTTAAAAAAAGACCAGAGCTCCATATATAACATTAAAACTCAATTTAGATGAAAGCGTCTCTCTCGGATATGAATGTAATGGATTCCAGAGACGTGTTTTACACCACATTATGGGGGAATGGCAGTGATTCGTTATAATCATAGCGAATATTAGTGCTTGAGTAAAGGTACTGGAGCAGAGCTTTAAATTCACATTATAGCGTGAAGATAACCCCACTCTAACACACACACACACACACACAGAACTGGGTGCAGAGAAGGTGTGAGTGTGATACACACACGGCCATGACTCTGAGAAAAAGAAGGACACAAGACTGACATATAAATCTTTTTTTTTTCAATCTAGGACCATTCCACTCTTCTCCACCATTCTCATACCGCAAATCAAGTCCTTTCCAGAACTAAAATCCCAGGCTTGATGCAAAAACTGGTGACATCAGGAGTTTGGGAAAGTCATTGCGGTTTTGTTGCCATGACAACAACTCAAGTTATTTCCAAAGCTGCTGTTAAAGGTGCGGTAAGCATTTTTAAGCCAGGACAGCGTGTGTAATATTTGCTAAAATTGCTCCAAAATCTACTCAGAAAACACAGGACATCCTGTCAGTCACGTTTCCTGTGCACAACTGTAATATCTGTTAACTATTATTTTTTATTTTATTTTATTTCAGATACACTTCGAGCATGTTTTACAGCTACATTAAGTCACGTTTTGTGCTGCTGCTATACTACAGTCATTTTTAATTTGTTCTAAGGCTACACAAACTTTTGCACCTAACTATAAAGTTTTATGTTATGTTTCATACAGCTCATTAAAAACCTTACGCTTGTCAGAGTGTTATTCCACTTCTTTGCTTTAATTCCACTGATTCTTTGCTCTGCTTCTGTTTTTATTGGAGTTACTACAATTTAACTGTCAAAGCTTCGGCAACGCTGGAACGCTGAACGCAACTAAACGGAGAGACGGAGAACAAATACACACCTGCTCAGTACACACACTAGGGAAAGTGGAACAGGATTCATGAAGAATGGCTCCAATTTATTCGCAGATTAGAAGCACATTAGAGTTAAGCAGTTCCGGGGCATTTCAAACGAAAGTCTGGACTTCTAATTACTTACGTCCCTGAACGAGACACACTGCACATTTTTCACAGCTAATGTTCATAACTATTTTTAAAACTGGAACAACTTCAAAGTAATCTCTGACTCCTGGCACAAACACTACACATGCATTACGTAAGGAACAAAACACAAACATCCCGAGGTGTGTTATTTCTCTTCCACCACAGCAACTTGCCAACAGTTACAATTTTCTATTAATTAAAGAATGACGTGATACTTTTGATCCGTTTATAGTTACGCTTAATGTCCACGAAACAAGTTAGTTCCTGTTCTCACTTACGTTATAGCAGCTATAAACAGCCGTTCCCTCACCAGCCTCTCTTTTTTCTCTCTCTCTTATTTAATAAGACCAAAAAAACCCAGCTTGCCGTGTTCCCGAGAAACCACAAAGAAGTGTAAAATCCTCTCTCCTGAAGATGCTGCAAAACTTAAAACTACAGCTTTACCTCTAACACTGGAGACTCCTTCCCTAAATGATAAATAAACATCTCCTTACAGAAAACTTCACCATATTGTTTTAATCTGTTTATGTGTAGCGTCCCTGTGAATGAGCTGCAACTATAGAATCAATGACAGAACCTGTTAATATAAACCTCTATAGACAAATTCATCAACATCAGTCAGAATCCAGACTTCAGCAGTGCCGAGGAATACATTTATTTAACTGGATAAGGTTCAGGGGTGAAGTATTTGCTCCAGTATCTGCTCTCTGGGAGTCTGGGATTTGAACTTATAACCTTTCAGCCACTAGGACACGACGTTAACCTCCACTGCTGAACCTCCGCTGCTCATTCACTCTGAATAATTCAGCCTTTTTTTTTCAGAGAAAGCGGAAATTCTTACAGATCACATCCACAAACGCTGCCACCAGCTCTGAAAGAACGGAAATGTCAGGGCAGAAAAGGAGCTGCTGAAGGGAATCTGGGAAAACTCAGCAGCGTGACGTCAAACCGCAGGAGGGGAATTGAAAGAAACAGCAGGGTGTTTGTGTCGAAGCTGCAGTGTGAGGAGAATAATCATGTTATTAACCAGAGAGGATCATGAACAGCAGTCTGGTCCAGTGTATACGCCCTGAGAAACACACACACACACACACACCCCAAAGAGTCACCTGAGACCAATAGCAAGAACTTTTTTTGTCATCAATAGTGGATCTTGCAAAATTTCTATTCTGTCTACTGTATATGCAATTATCTCTAAGAATCACAATTCGTTTTGATTCATATTCAGGTTTCGGAGATTGATTTTTTATGCATCTTAATGCATCTTGATGCATTTTTTTTTTTTTATTTATTGCTTAAACTCCGATTTAAAAGAAAAAATTATTTGCATCCATGCGTAAAAATTTAGAGAAATTAGAACCTTAAATTTCAAAATTTCATATTATTTTATGTCTGATGAATTCAGCACATTGCATTCGTATAGAAAAGTGCATTATTTAGCACGATATACATACTCACTGACCACTTTATTAGGAACACCTGTACACCTGTTCAGTCATTCAATTATGCAATCAGCCGTCATGTAGCAGCAGCGTAATGCATTAAATAATGCAGGTGCAGATCAAGAGCTTCAGTTAACGTTCACATCAAACATCAGAACGGGGAAAATTCTCCATGATCTCAGTGACTTTGACTGTGGCATGGTTGCTGGTTTGATATTGGTATTTCAGAAACTGCTGCTCTCCTGGGATTTTCACCCACAACCATCTCTAGAGTTTACACAAAATGGTGCGAAAAACAACAAACATCTCGAGAGCTGCAGTTCTGTGGGCTTGTTAATGAGAGAGGTCAGAGGAGAATGACTGGCTCGAGCTGATAGGAAGGCTATGGTAACTCAAATAACCACTCTTTCCAACCGTGGTGAGCAGAAAAGCATCTCAGAACGCACAACACGTCGAACCTTGAGGCTACAACAGCAGACGAGCACATCAGGGAATAATGAATCCACATTATTTATGGATTCATTTTTTTCTAGAAGTAAAACAAATGCAATGTACTTACAGTATGTTAAGAATTGACTAATGATTTTGTATGTGTGTATTTATACACTACTGTTATATGTAAGTATATTATAAAATTGGTATAATGTGAACAGAAAAGATAATAAAAACATGAATTAAATTTTTTGGCAAGAAAAATTCTGGTACTAATTCTGCTAATTCTGGTCTCTTATGAATTCCCAATAAAAGTTAGTAACATTTCACTATGTTAAATGCGTAACGCATCACTCATACTGCATATAAGGAATAAAACACTCCGTGTCGTGCTGCTTTTGTAAAATAATCAATGATGAGATGGTGTGATGAAGCGGAGTCAATGTTACTACACTGAAGCTGATTATTTTCCTTTAACAGCACATCCCCAAGTGTTCTATTCCTCTAATCCCTCTAAGCAATAGTTTTCTAGAAATTAATTAATTAAAAGAGTGGCATCTGATACATTTTATCCGTTTATAGTTACATTTGTTGTACTGGAACGTCCATGAAACAAGTTAGTTCCTGTTCTCAATTACGTTATAGCAGCTATAAACAGTAGTTCCTTCACCAGTCTCTTTCTTCTCTTTCTTGACGTTTACAAGAAAAAAAAAACCTTCAGCTTTTCATGTAACCGAGAAACTGCAAAAAGCGTAAACTCAAAAAATCAAGGCCGAGAGATCATTAATACTTTCCTGTCATTGATGTAAGGACAAAGCGATACACTTCATAAAAATTTTGTCATCTCACGGGTTATGATATAAGCCTTACATAAATCCTCCATTATTGCTTTATAAAAGATTTATGCAAAGTTCATGAATGTGTTATGAAGGTCCTTGAAATAAAGTTACCAAAATATCTTACAGCAGACAAGATGTAGGAAATATAAGTACAGAAATTCCACACACACACACACTTATGCTCTTAATTTGCAAATATTGCGTTTGTTTTAGCACCGAATCAGCACAACTGCGCCAAAAATCATGAGCAAGCACCTTTCCCATTCTGAGCCAGCTGAATTGAATTTTCCGAGTCCGGTCCAGTTCGAGTAAATTAAAAAGGGTAAATCAATATCACAGAACCGTTCAGCATTATAGTTTCGTCTGGTCGCCAGCTCTCGACAGGAACCTTGAGGCTCCGGAGGCTTTTTTCCTGCCAGCACAGAGTGACTTATCGTTCCGCTCCCTGCAGGCTTCACCCGTAGTTTTTCATTAGAAGGCTGCGAGAATGATCTCTTCTGCAGGGCAAGTGTGTGTGAGTGAGGAGAAAGATGCAGGCCGGGACACCTCTCAACATTTCTGTGCAGTCTCACACACACACACACACACACACACACACACACAGTTATGAGTGAGACTCGAGTGTTACTGCACTGCAGATCTTCTTAATAATTGAACATCGTTATTCTGCTTGTTTAAAAGATGCCATGTGAAGCTGTCAGCCTTCTGCCAAGCCGGGAATGTGAATATGAAAATGTGTGTGTGTGTATGTGTGTGTGTGTGTGTTTCTGTGAGACGATCAACATTCCTCCAAACTAATTAAAAGACCTTTAAAAGATACCATGCTTCTCTCTCTCTCTCTCTCTCTCTCTCTTTCTCTCTCAGTTCAAAAAATGTCTCGGGCTCCTACAGGAAACTCTGAGTGTACACACACACACACACACACACACACACAGACACAGACACACACACACACACATACACATAGACACACACTGAGTCAAAAGTAAAGCCAAGGCACTAATAGCTAAACATAATTAACAACCAAGGACGATGTGGACGGTGGCTAATTGTGGTTAATTACTATCGATTTCAAGAGACCTGAAATGACATTTTAGTCAGGAAGTGAAGCTCAAACTCATGATTCAGGATCTTTCCTGTTTATTACAAAGGAGGAGAGAGCACAGAGGAGTTTGCACTTTCTCGGAAACATACAAGCTTTCTTTTGGTTTATTAACTTCGAGAGAAAGAAAAGAAGATGCTGGTGAGGGAACGACTGTTCATAGCTGCTATAACGCAAACGAGAACAGGAACTAACTTGTTTCCTGAGAGTTCCACAACTTTTAATGTAACTATAAACAGATAAAATGTATGATTGTTGTGTGTTGTTGTGTGATAAAACATTTTTTTGTATCACTAGCAACTTACTGTGGTGTAAGAGGAATAAACCACTTCAGGTTGTGCAGGTATAGGAAATTAATCAGGGTGGTAAACCCATCATTTAATATTTTTCTATAACAGCATGGCAGAGAGTGTTTTATTCCTTACATATTGTATTACAAAATGGAAAAAGTCAAAAAAAAAAAAAGAAAAAAGAAAATCCACCATTTACCAAGCCTTAAGAATACTTCTAATAAAAACACATCATACTTTTTATCCATTTATAGTTGCATTTGATGTTCCATGAAACAAGTTAGTTCCTGTTCTCACTTACGTTATAGCAGCTATAAACTGTCGTTCTCTCACCAGCCTCTCTTTTTTTCTCTCTAACTTATATATTAAGTTAAAGTTAATCTATTTGCATTGACTCCACCCTCTATTTTGCATTTTAGCCAAAAAGTGCTCTACATTGAATATTTATTAAGGCGGATATGTTTTATTTATGAAGGACTGAGCTAAGCTGGTAGCTCCACCCACAGCTGCCACCACTCCAGCAATGCAGAAGCCTCACTGCTTGTGTGTGTGTGTGTGTGTGTGTGTGTGTGGAGACCCAGCTGCTAATTCTTCATGCAGAAAATGTCAATGTGGCTCGGGGAGGCAGGCAAACCCAGAGACCTGCTCCTTTCATGTGGAAACCATGCTGGCCTAACTCAGGTAGAACACACACACACACACACACACACGTCCTAGAAAACTGCATTTTAGAAACCCAAAGGTATCCCACCATACTCACACGCTCACACTGAAACTGAATTATTAGAAAGAAGTCTCTCTCACGCTCACACACACACACACACACATGAGCAAATGCATGAGTCCTTACCTTATGTTGCTCATGGTGCTGCCGGTCTCAGATCCCCGTTTGCATCGCTCCAGTTGGGTGGCGACGATTTGGCGCTCAGCCTCCAGCTCTCGAGTCAGTCTCTCAAACTGCAGCTCCTGATCCACAGGGAGAGAGAGAGAGAGAGAGAAAGAGATAGAGATAGAGAGACAGAGAGAGAGATTAAAGCAATCAACATGCAAACCAGTGCCAGAAAGAACATTAGGGAAGCATCAAAGACCTCTGGGTGCGACTTCCCTGCACAGCGTTAGACCACAGCATGCTATTTAATTGCTACTGTGCTTCACTCTTCACTGGTCTTTGAGAAGAAACAAATATTAACGCATAAAACTATAGAACGTAAACCACCCACACCACACGCTTTATAAATAAACCAACCACAAGGCAATTCTCCTTCAGTGCAGCTGCATATCTTATATGTGCTGTTCTGGTGGTATAGGAGTGGAATGATGTGATACAGTTCACAGTATGCTAACTGCAAAACCTGTCCAATTTAATCTGGTGAAAGCTTACAACTACACATTGTTCAGAAAGAATGACATATACCACTGCAGCAACTGACAGGGGGAACTGCAAGGATATTTGTGATGGTCTGATCTCATCTATGTCATGTCTGATACCATGTTGGATGGAGACCCCGGGGCAGACCTGCTGCTAAGATTATATCTCACAATTGACTTGGGAATTTCTGGGGATCCCCTGAGGAGGATCTGGAATCTGAGCTGTCTCCAAAACCACCACCAGAAGAAATGTAAGGAAAATGAATGAACGCTTGACATAGGGGTTCGACAAACAAAATGAAACACCCCCAAGCTGAGCATGGCCTTGATTTGCATATTGGACCTTGCTGTGATACAAAAGTAATCACTTATACCACATTGCTGTTAAATCTGAATCTTTAATAACAGCAGCTTTTTTATCCCTTTATACATTATTGTTTCTTTTCTTTCCTCCATTTTCTCCCCAATTTGGTCTTGCCAGTTCCCACCCACTATCTAACTCTCCCCTATCATTACAACAGCTACTAACTGGGAAGGGTGGGCTAACACGTGCTTCCTATGAGACACGCGAAGCCAATCTCTGTATCTTTTCAAGCTGCTGCTTTTGCAGCGTCACAGGGCAGTGTAACGCACTCAGAGGAAATCGCTATCTGCCCTATTCTGCACGCATGAGCTCACAGATGCCCACTATTGGCTAGTGTCATGCTAAAAGCGGAGAGAGAATAAGTTTTTGCTTCTGTTGTAAAGGACTTGTATGGTGGCTGTTCCACATTAACGTATTAAATTTTAAGAAAGAGAAAAAGAAATGCTGCTTGTGGTATGGATGTTTAAAGCTGCTATAACACATGTAGGAACAGGAACTACCTTGTTTCATGGATGTTCCCTAACATTAGAAGTAACTATAAACCTAACAAAAAGTAAGCCTAACTTTATAAAGTTTATTGTGAGTTTTAAACTATCTGGTAGCATGATGCAGCCTTATTTGATGTCTCTCTAGACACGCAGCATCAAGGTTAGAATGATTTCTTTAGTCCAGTATTTTGTCACAGATTTGAGAAGTTTTCTGCTCCTGAGAGAAAGAGGGAGAGAGGATCTCATAGTGTTTGCCTGAATGGAACCTTGTAGGCACTGAGTATAAATCAGATCTCCGAACATCTCAAGGACATTCCAGTTGGGATTGAAAGTGAATCATTAGCTCCTGTAACAGTGTGTTCTACAACAGGACAGCTGAGGTGATCAGTCAGCTTCAGCATGTTGGCCATCAGCCTCTGATATAAACCACATCCCCCAAAACCAAGCATGGTGTTAGGGAGATCTCAAACCTTCAGGAAACTTTTGTATTCTTCTCAAGAATTCACTCCTTTTTTTAAACACGAGTCATTGAGGTATCTTAGGAGTGGCCACCACAGCTGCTTTATCTCAGCACTCATCTCCCAAATTGGTCAAAATGAGAAACTCAGAACTTCAATCAAAGTCTCTGCTGCTATTTGTTAGATGCGTACCTGCTTTAATTACTAGCAAGCTCTGCAGGATCGATGGCTGTCTGATTCGCTGGCTATATGCACAGGACTGCATAATGGGACGGAGTATTGATCCAGCCTCTGAAGCTATTTGTGCCCTGATGGTATCTCCATCCAAAAAAAACACCTCAGTGTGCACCATTCAGTCCCGAATCGACATTTGGTGGTAAGAAGCAAACACGTCTTTCGTCCCCCTTCCCGCTCCCTGCCCCTCCCTCACTATAAGCACAATTCCCAACTTTCAGCAAACGGAAATAGATCAATCCCTTTTTATACTTACATCATAGACGGCTGGTTTTCAAGCTGTTCAAATGAAAATTGATGAATGAAGAGAGGATGAGGAAATAAGCTGTTTGGACAAATCCAAGAAATCTGGTGTCTGGCGTCTTCCGAAAAACATGCAAAGCAAGCTTTAGAGAATTCCAAGTCCAAATGCACAATTGCAGAGTTGCACAAGTTCAATATCGGTGCTATGAGGCAACAGACCGAGGCATCTGTCCTGTCGACTTCCCTGGATTCCGTGGACCGGATCGGGGTAGTGTCTAGCTCCGGCTGCTCCGCAATCCGTGCCTTATTGGCCAAATTCCTGCACTGGTTTGAGACACGGTCCTCCGCCGCCTCCCTGTCACACACAGCAGCCGCTCAGCCAGGCACAAAAGTCACCATGGCAACGGGGGATCCGGCAGCCTCCCACCCTTTTTCTACCGAGTGCTCAGCATTTCATCACAAAAGACGCCCCTCCTACGGGCTTCACACAGCAAATGCCCACCTCCATCCAAGAGCCTTTCAATCGTTCTGCTCGGATTTGCACGAAAAGTGGGAGGCGCGTCATTGAAAACGAAAAGAGCGGCTGTCAATCACTGCATATGTTGCTATGTCTTCCTTTTTGTTATCTTCTTCTTCTCTCTGTCTATCTGTCATCCTTTCCGTCACTCCAGCAGCTTTGTCTAAAAATCTGAAATCTCCAGAAAATCGCAGCGAACTCTCACAGCAAGCCTGCGAGGCAGTACACTGGGGATGTAACGGAATATGAATGCATTATTTGGAATGAACTGTGTTCTAAACTGATAAAATTACAGATATGACTAGAAGGCACATTAACTGTTTGTGTTTTGTTTTTTTTTTCATTTTTTTATAACGCTTGCCTGAAAGGTTCATGGGCCATCCGGAGACTAGAAATGTGCATTGGGACTGGGATTACATGGGACGCAACATATAATCATGTGAGCGGGTGGTGTTTACTTTCATGTGGTCAGATAAGAAACTCATGAGACAAACAAAGACTATGTTCATTAACATAAGTGTGTGGGGATGTGCTATGCATTTACAGCGTTCATTCATACATTCTGAGTAACTGCCTGGTCAGGGTCATGGTGCTTTAAATTAGGCTACTAGTTTGTTCACATTTTGAGAAATCGAATGAACTAGAAAATACTGCATGCAGGTACAATCAAAAATAATAACTGTATGAGTGGGATGACTGATTGAACTAGAGTGATGAACTAGAGGAACTGTTAAAGCCAGAAATCACACTGCATGCTGACATCTGGGCCACGCCCAGTTCTGATTTGATGACTCATTCGACTTACCTCAGACGTGAGAGCTCAGAATTACGTCATTCGAGCTACAAAGTGGAGAAAAAACATGGACGCCTCCATGTTCATCTTTTCATAGCAACAAGCTAAACAGCTAAGTGTGATGAGTGATGTATATTTTCCTCCTCAGAACAGTGAACTGTAGAGTCAGTGTGTTACAGATTTAACAAGCGAATATATCTGCATGCTGATTGGTCTTAAAAAATACATGGATATACAGTATAACTCATTTAAATGTGAGAAGTGCTACTTTATTTGCTGCCGATGCTGTGAGCGGCCATGTTGATTCGACATCAGTTGCTGAACTCAGAGTTGAGGAGACCGCCCAAAGATCCTGAGTAGGAATTTGAGTTGGGGGGGGGGGGGGGGGGGGGGGGGGTTCTTCGGTTTTTCCTAGACGGAAGTTGGGATTACGCATTACAACATTTGGGACAAAATGCATCATTTGTCCAAATTCAGATACAGATACAGACAGTGGCATTGCGTTACACACCAAAAAATAAGCTACACAAAAAGCATTAACTAATTAACACTGGAAAATATATAAAAACAGCAGACTGGAGCAGAACGAGGCTCCATTATCGTTTATTCGAGGCAGTGCTCTGTCTCCTGACTCAGCCAGAGAGTGTCACTCGCTCCAGTCATGCATTATTCAGAGCCTGGACGCTGCTACATCACTCGGCGCTAAACGGCCCGTCTGATCCAGCATGTGCTAAATTAGAGCCAAATCCGTGCCAAGGAGCCATCCTGGAGGCGAGGCACTGTTTTATGCAGCCAGGCTGCAAGTCATATACAACTGCCAGTTTTGCAAGCTGCACACAAACATTTCATGAGTGTGTGAAAGATGAGATGCTGACTTTTCTGCTTTTATGCCACTGCGAACACTAAAGGCTTAAATGGGACGCTAAAATTTAACATCTAATATCTATCCAAAATATTGCTCAACAGTGAAACTATCAGGGTGGAGCGATCACAAGGTCTCATCGATGGGATAATAAGAATGATGTGGGGCAAACTATTTTTTTTACGTCACCTCTGTAATGCTCTACTGGCTTCATGCCGGGTTTCCTCCAAATACCAAACATGCTAAACAGAAAAATTTTAGCCTTTTCATTCAAACAAAAATAAACACTAAACTTACGATTCTTTCGTCTGCCCTTTTGTATAATTTGTGCTTTTTTTATTGGACACTGTGCATGGTCTCTCGACATTTAGGCCCCGCCCATACACATACATGGATATTTTTTAAAAGCTTTCTCATTTTAGATTCCTGTCCACATGAAAACTATGTATTGGGACACTGAAAACAAAGATTTTAGAAGGTTTGTAAATTTTAAAACTCTGTTTTCACTGTTTTCTTGTGAATGGGAAAAATGCATGATTCTGAAAACGTTGATGCCACAGCGTGAACCTGCGTATGTCTGCTCTGTGTGTGTTTTGCATGTGTTAAGAATATGACGATTTATCATCGTCAGTTCACATATACGAACTTGTGGGTGTTTTCTTGCACTTCTCCTTCACTACCGGGCAAAACGTAGTGCTTAACGTTATTCTTGAAGCATTTGCTGTAACAGTTTCTGACCTACTAACACCACCTCCTGGGCTGCTCAGATCAGCGTTTTCAAATAAGTTTTTGCGTTTATGTGTAATCAGATTTTTTTTTTTTTTTTTTTGAAAAAGCTGTCCGTGTGGACAGGAATTTTTATGAATTACATTTTCAAAAAATGCCTGTATATATTTGGATTGGGCCTTTTTGGAAGTTTCTCTTCTGAATTCATTTTGGAAAGAAAAAAAAGCATGAGGCTACAATCTGGGCTAGAAAGAATTCAGCTCCAGCCTCGCTTCTCACTTAGTCATACCATTCTGGTTATTTTCCTTATGAACGTCGGTGGTCTTGATTGCACAAAAATCCAAAATTAAGACATAAAAATAATCATGAGGATGCCAAAAATTGAATCTTATATTGCTGTGTTTTAATATTTAAAAGCAAGACATCCCTGCTGGAACTCAATACAATACAAGCCACTCCTGCTTGCGAATACTAACAAACGGTGATTGGTTAGAAGATTAGTGAGCCACTGTGTTGCATACTAACAACCTCCATTCTCTCTCTTTTCATCAGGGAAATGGCGAGGAACCAGGAGAGAAGAAATGACCCGTTGGTCCATTACAAGCTGAGGAACAGAATGAGAATGACATGAAACTCCTGTTTGCTGAAAGTTGATGGTTTATCAGCTGCGGATCTCGGCATTAAATTCTAAATATGGAGCGCTTTACTCTATGTCCACGTGCATGCAAAAGATGACAATGTCTTCAGAGATGATTCAAATGACAAAAAGCTTCTAAAAATTGAGCAGTGAATCATTCAGGGTTATGCAAAAAAAAAAAAAAAAATTACGTTCTGTTCAACAAGTTGTTTGTCAAACACTTACACGCACAAGGACGACCCACACTCCATGTGACAGTCCTGTTATACACAGTGAAAGGTGGAGGCTCGGGGGTTCAGCTATTCAACACAACACTGAAGAATCTCATTACGCTCCCTGGAGAGGGTCACCTGACCGACCCCAGGTCATGTGATCTGCATGGCTGAATGAACTCGTGTATCCCTCATGCATATCCTCCCTCCCTCACTTTATCCCTTTCTTTCTTTTTTCAAGAGAAAACTGGGTTTGTCCTGGATTTTATATTAATCCGTGTACTTTCATCCCTTTAACCCTTTCATGCATAAATTTAAAAACATATCCAAATTCTTTAGATGGTGTTTTAGCACTTAAAAGTGCAAGTCATATAAATTTTTATTATTCTAATGATCAGTTATGTTAGAAAGTAAATGGATTGTCCATGTGTAGGAATACCGTGAGTAAAAAATTTATACATGAAATGAATATGAATACATTAACAAATTAATAAATAAACAAATAAATCAAATTCATATACACCAAAATGGTTAACATTCAGGTCTGTTGACCATAATTATAGAAAATATCATTTTTTTTTAACCAAATACTTCAATATTCCTGACACTTACACAGTTTAGGACTGTTGCATGATGCAGCTGATTTTGAAGGTAAAAAATCGATCTTCGCCAGTCTCTCTTTTCTCTCTCTCTAAAAGAATCGCAGCATGTCATGTTACCGAGAAACCACAAAGAAGTATAAACTCCTCTGTCCTGAAGATGTTTGAAAACTTAAAGCTACAGCTTTACCTCTGGCTTTTACAAAGACTCCCTGACACTGGAGACTCCTTCCATAAACAAACATCTCCTTACAGAAAACTTCACCAAATCAATGATTACACATGTTTTTAACGTGTTTATGTCACTGTGTAAGTTGTTACTAAAGAAGCGATAATGTATTAGAACCAGCACATTAATATACCTGTGATTTACAGCTGCACTACTGTCAGAGCTGCTGTTATAGAAAATTAATCAACACATTCTGACCAATCAGAATCCAGAATTCAACAGCAAAAAAAAAATAAATCTAATTGGAAACGTGGCACACTGCCCCCTAGTGCACACGTTCAGGTTACGTACAAAAGCAGAAATATAAATCAGCCTTCACACAGCGTGTTTGAAAAGAGAGATTACTACAAACTTGTAATTTATTTTCAAAACGAGACTTCCTGCATTGCCAAAGCTCTCGGTCACCCTTCGTTCTCTGACCTCGGGTTCTTTTCAGCGTACTACGGCTTTAGCTGCTTAGCATCAGAGTCAGCTTTTTCTGCTGCTCCATCTATTATCCTGAGGTCACTTCTGCACTTCTGCAAAGAGTTCCGAAACACACACAGCGCCCAAATGACCTGGATACACTCGATGAAATTAAGCATGGATTTTTCACTAGTCTCCAAATGTACTTGGAGCTATAGAGGGGAGTCACAGCATCTGGAAAGGAATATGTGCCTGATAAATTTACACGGCAGGAAGATGGGGTAAAAACGGGGTAACTGTAACGACAAAATAAGGCCATGTGCAGAGTTTATGGAACAAGATATGATGCTAAATCATAGTCAGAAAAATAACTAAGGCCAGGTCAAAATACAAAACAACAAACAGCAAACCAGAATATCCAACCTGAAATAACAAACAGCTCAGACAATAAAGTAGGCAAGACTTCGCAAGAGTCACTGGAATTTTTTAAGTGTCTCTAAATGAAGAAATGATAGAAAGCATGATAGAAATGATAGGTTAGCACTAGCTAGGTTAGTAGTCAGGTCATGGGGACCTCTGGTGGTGTGGAGAGAGATTGTCTGGTGAGCCAGTGACACTGTACATGCGTTAACTAAAGCCTGATTCACACGCATTCAGTTCTGTTTAATAACATTTCAGTCCACAGTGGCTGTGTTCCCGTCGTGTCAAATTCCCGCTTGTGCATGATGCCGTTCTTGTTTTATGCCGAGTCTATTTTTTATACCTGAGCATACAGGTGAAGCATAAAGTCCACATAAACCCACTGAAATAAAAAAAAAAAACACTTTCTACATGCTGAACACTATTACTTATCATAATCATAAAATCATAATCTACAAAGATGTCATGATTGTGTAACCTGTAGCTGCATAGATGAGGCGTTTAACGTAATATTTTATGACGTACTATTGCCTACTGGGCTGGCGTGCTCAAATTATTTTCGAATCAGTTTGTGAGTTTTCGTGTGGATGGAGATATTTTCGATTACACTGTTTAAATAAACTGCATTTCGTTGTCTCTGTACTCGTACTCTGACAATGACAATAAAGTGGAACCTTGAATGTATTATTAAAAATCTAAAGAAAATGTGTGGGGGCGGGGCCTCAATGTCTCCTCCAAAGGCATTTTGGGAAGAAAATGTCATGTCACACTTAGCTTATGTTACGCATACAGTGTGAATCCAGGGTATGCAAGGTGCACCTCCATTCTGAGATCACCTGTTACTTTAGCCACGCCCACTATCAATAAATGACCACTATACAGCAATGGCTGCAAATACGCTCCAAAAAATCCAAACAACCCTCGAATAAAGCCAAGGTTCTAACTGAGGACACTAAGACAAACTGCAATGACCTGCAATGCATCTTCAAGATGTGGTGTAGGAAACGAGGCTCTACATGCCGAGACTGTGGAAGTTAGTGGATTTCAAAATCAGGTTAAAAATTTATTGGCCAGGTAAGATACTGCTTGCAAGTAATTTGACGTGGCAGTTGAACACATCGCTACAGGCACTGTCACAAGAAAAAAAAAGAATGATAGAAAACTAGAGTAGATGAATAAACTCATATAAGTAATAAATAGAATATTTTCTGCAGTAAGCACAAAATACAAGATGTGCAGTACCATGTGTGTGTGTGTGTGTGTGTGTGTGTGTGTGTAAAAAACGCTCAGGAGGAACAGTATAGTAACTACTAAAACTGCCACATGTGCATATTTTACATTATGTACAGCACACAGAGTGCCTAGAATAATGAAAATGTTGCCCTTGACAACAAATACTGTTATATATATATATATATATATATATATATATATATATATATATATATATATATATATATATATGTGTGTGTGTGTGTGTGTGTCTAAATTTCATGCTGTTTATGGGCAATTGAAAGAGATATAAACAGCTCAGAACAGCATTAAAACCCTACGCTCTTCAAAAATGAACACGAGTCTATTTTCCCAGTCACACTGAACTTATTAAGACATTTGAAGTTATGGTCATTTAAATCACAACTTCTCTTCTAATTCATTCTCGCATCTAGTACTAATCATTTCAGAGCTCGAGAACAAAAAAAAAAAAAAGTGGTTGCCATGTAGGCTACCAGAGGACACAAAAAGCTTGTCCTTGCCTTCATCTGGTTGCCGAGGGCAACTGGGCAACCATTAATGTCAAACCCTGCAATAGTGCAGCGGCAAATCACAGGTTTATATTAATCGCTCATTTCTATAGAAACAGCTCATTCACAGGGACTTGTAGGGCGGACGCTCCACAGAAACAGATATTAAACATTCATTTTTATGGTGAAGTTTTCTGTAAGGAGACGTTTATTTAAGTCCTTATTCATGGAAGGAGTCTCCAGTGTCAGTGCTTTGTAACAGTCAGAGGTGAAGCTGTAATGAAGTTTTCCAACATCTTCAGAACAGAATTTTACGCTTCGTGGTTTCACAGTAACTTGAAAACTGTGACAAGTGTTTGAAAATTAATTTTGTATATTTGAATGATACACATTACAGAATATACATTTTTTCTGTGGCGTATTTAATACATTTACGTTTTTGCCAATGTTTTGAACTTGCTAGCTCTAAGATTACTGTTCTTAGTTTAAGATTAATTATTCTTAGTTACTGTTCTGAGTTTTTAAAAAACCTTACATACAAATCTCCAAAATTCTAATCTCAGAAATACATATTTTATGTAAACTAGGCCAAAATGACCAGAGAAAAAGGAGACGCTTTCAGCATGGTCAAACTTTAGCCAATCACAGTCGTCTCTCACGCTCGCATCCATGAACTGAATTGAAGTGATATGGAGTAAAATGGAGTCAAATGTTAGTGATATTTCGTTTTTTTGCGGTTACTCAATTGCCTGACGCTAATTCTTCCGCAGGAAGCTTCTTTCCTAAAATTTGAAATTCATTTGCATCAAAATGATAAATCTGGTGTCTGGTCTCTTTGATGTTCTGTCCCTCGCTTTCCACTGACACAACGAGTCTGATGATAACTTGTTTTCAGAGATGACCAAAAAGGATTCCAGCATCACTTTTTCTCTCACAGAACTCATTTAACATTCAGGGGACTGACTGGCCTTACTCACGCTCAAGAAATCTGAGCAATTATCATCTGGGTACAAATCAACCCTTTGAGAGACACTGTTCTCTAATTCAGCACAGCTATACCGTATTTAGACCACTGCTGTGCAATAATGGCTTAAAAAAGTGATTTTAGCCAACATTTAAAGAGCAACCTTGGTATTACAGAGCACATATATCCTTTTACTTCAAAAAAATAAATATATGGGCTTACCACCCTCCATCTGAGAAATGTTGAAGTCAGAATAAAACAACAAAATACAAACACAGTAAGAAATCAATGAACAATGTTATCAGCGAGACCACTTGATCACTGATAGCAATCCTAATGTTTTTTTCCCAATGTTGGTCATATAATAACCTGCTCCCCTGTCAGGCTCCGCGTCCTAACGCCTGCGCTCAAAGTAGACATAACAAAAAATGAGTTCATGCCCTTACAAGCTGAGATTGGAAGCTCGGTGAAATATCATCCTAAAATGTCACTGGCTAAATGCCAACTCGAGTCAGAGCAGTTTGTCACGGGCCTGAGCTAGCAAGTGGCGAACTTTTAAACACGTGCCCGGATTCTTTCGCTTCTCAGCTGAATTAAGACATCCATCCGGTCCCCATAAGTATTCAGAGACTGGAGATATAAGGATGGAGACAGTATGATGCTGGATACTGAAAGGTCAGCTTAATCAATAAAGAAAGCTACATGCCCTTGTCAGGAGAAGTCGGCTATGTTCTGATGTTTAAAATGTAAAGGACATATCCATACTCTGCAGCCTCTTTCACACATGCACGTTTGTGCGATTCTGTTTCTTTTTAAGTGTGAATTAAAGTCAGAGTCGCGATCCTGGGAAGATCCTGGCACGGCAATCGGCTGGGACAAGACCTAGTACAATTCCTGAATTTTCATGAGGCCACATTGCTGTTGAATTCTGGATCCTGATTGGTCAGAAGGTGTTGATTATTTTGCTATAAACGCAGCTCTGACAGTAGTGCAGCTACACATCACAGGTTTATATTAATATTAATATATTATATAGTTTCTATGTCATTGACAGGGACCTGTATGGAGCACGCTGTACGGAAATGGATTGTGTAATCATTGATATGATGAAGTTTTCTGATTTAACATTTATGGAAGGAGTCTCCAGTGTCAGCACTCTGTAACAGTCAGAGGTTAAGCTGGAACTTTAAGTTTTCTGACATCTTCAGGAATTTCAGTGACATGACAAGCTGTGCGTTTTTGTTAGTCTTATTAACTTTAAGAGAGAGGGAAAAAAAGAGGCTGATGAGGGAACGACTGTTTATAGCTGCTATAACGTAAGTGAGAACAGGAACTAACTTGGTTCAGGTTAAACGTTAAACGTAACTTTAAACGCATAAAGCTTATGATATGTTATAACTGCTGTGGTATAAGAGGAATAAAATTTCAGGATGCCAACTTCAGAGTGGCATCACAGTGGGTATGCCAATGTTTGGAAGGTTCTTTCTGAAAAAGGATTAGTCACAGAAGGGGATTAGTAGTTACTCTGAAAGTGGCACTGAAGACACGAGGATGAAGCTTTATTAGGAATGATGGAGTATGCAGATAGCAGGGATCGGCCAAAAAGCTGTCGAGATGGTCTCCCATGAACCCTATTTCTCCTTCCTAGGCAGTGAAAGCTGAGTGCAGTGCTGAAGTATCAATGGCAATTTGTGTTTTTGCTCTAACATGGTCTAAACCAGGTCATTAACTGAGGAGCTGAATATATTTAAGGTGCGTGAGGAGAGAACTCATCAAACTGAAGCCATAAAGGGCTTCCTCTGAGATCACTTGTTCTTAGTAGTCTAATTGAATAATACATTATACTGAATTTACATTCACAAACCCCTTTTAGCCTGAGCAAGACTTTTACGAATACATTCGGTGAACGCTGGAGTCCAAAAAACCCACAGGGATCTTTACGAGAATGTGACATTTTCACTTCTTTCACAGCCCGAAACTAAGATTTAATCACTTCCACCTTAGTCCCGTCAGTACAAATTATCCATACATAAACACATGTTAACATCTTAAATGCATTGTCTCTAATTAATTAAAATGAGCTGTTGATGCGTTCTGGTTGCAGTGGAACTGGCCACAAAAAGCCTTGGGCAAAAGAACAAGGAAAAAAAAAAGAAATCCATGAGCTGCAGTTTTCACAGTCTTCTAAAAGACACATGGCTCTAAATGTGTAATGTTCCTCTTCTCCATGTCCCAATTCATAAAATAACAAGTCTGTTCTGCTATGTGGAGAGTGAGCATAAATCAGAGGAATGTTTTTATTCTGGCCTGGAGTGCTCCACCTGCAGGGACGGCATGATTGAGTGGAATAAAAAAATGTGGCCGCTCAGTAAAATATGAATAACACCACCTGGTCTTTTTTCACTCACGGCATTGGATTTGGAGACTCATTTATCATTGAAACATATTGAAATGGACATAAATAGAATGTCCTGAAGTGCCATTTTTCATTTTTCAAGTTGCCTGTTAACAAGTGTTTAGCATGTTCAAAGTGAATATTCTTCATCGGAAACTTTCAGATGATTTACAAACTTGGCCTTGTTTGACGTGTTCCTTTGATGTGAGGTAGGCAAACCAGAGATAAAACATCACAAGCCTTATTACAAAACAGTGTTTAAGATTAGAGAAGGGAGGATCGATTGACTGCAGATCAGAATCAGTTGTTTTTTTGGCCTAAAGGTACGATCAGTGATTGCCGGTTTCTTTTTTCTGGTTTCTTTTTTCCGGTCCCAAGCCCGGATAAAATGGGAGGGTTGTGTCAGGAAGGGTATCCGGCGTAAAACCTTCGCCAAATCAAACATGCAGACCAATGATCCACTGTGGCGACACCTAACAGGAGCAGCTGAAACAACAACAACAACAGTACATGAGCACTGTATTTAAGTGTTGTATCTCAAACAGAACAAACATAAGGGCTATTCAGAGGTTCCATGAGATTTTTAATTAAAACTAGGCATGTCTCGGTTCTGCTTGAACTAACAGCACATTTTTCTTGCATGATATCAGCATGAGTGAGGAGCAGTATTAAATCCAGCTCAATAACACAATACTGTATGTCACGCTGAAATTCACTCAAAGACACTATGGAGCAATATTAAACACATAAATATGTATTAATTAATTAATAGTATCAATTTAGTATCAACTTTCATTTCAAGTCCATTAAACAGGGTTTTTTTTTTTTTGCATGGAGGGGATAGAAGGGGACAGCATTTTAATCCGAGACATTACTTATCTCAAGCACCAAAATATAAAAGAATTAAGTTATGAATTAACTTAAAGTGAGCTGTAAGCGTAGCAGATGAGTTCTCAGTCAGCTTATCAACCACTAAACTGATACGACACTTAAGAGTACATCATGCAACTACATACAGTGAGTATCAAAAGCTAGCAAAGACAGATAGCTCGATACCAGAAGCGAGCCATCAAACTATACAGACCTCATTTGACCGCTCCCAAAAATAAAGCTAAAGAAATCACGAACAAAGTTATGGACTTTATTGAATTAGATAACCAGCCACCCAACCCCCTCCAGCTATCAGAAACAGCCAATCATGCTTAAGAACAATCAGAAACAATAAGTATCGGCTTTAAAGAATACTAATCAGTCCAATTTTGACACCTATAACAAACCATGCCTGTTTTTGACTCTATTCGGTTTCCACATACTTTATCGTAATTGGTTCCATTATTTCTTCTAGATAAGTCTTTTCATTTTCCAACTGCTCCTTGCAAAGTTGTGTGTTCCTACATTAATTTTAAACCATGGGTTCCAGTGTAAAGTCAGTTTGTCTGTTTTTGATCTAACAGAAAGCAGGGCCGGATATAATATTTTAGGATATAATATCAAAATGTAATAAATTATGTCCCAATACATTTTTATGAGATCTCACGGATATCGTCAGTATTTTTATAGAACTCCGATTTGAAGCAGCTGACTAGATGTTGCAGTTTAATACTAAATCTTTTACTTTCCCTCCTTCTGAGTTTAAAATAATAAATGTCTTATGTCGTAATGTCATAAATGTCTTCAAATATCGTGGCATGATATTTGTGTCATATCATGCCGAGCCTGAATAGAAATCATAACTGTTTTCATACTGAAAAAAATGGGGCTATTTTTGAATTTCTAGCCTTTGAAGAAAAATCTCTTAGTTCTGCAAAAGCTAATGATTAGCAACTCATACAAAAGGTCCAAATGTTCAATCAACATGCACACACACGCATAAATTAAGGCCACAAACTGAGGAAAAAAGGGGGGAGATAATTACAAAAACATGCATAAGTGCTTTTGTCTACTCCAGTGTTATTGCTTGCTATCAAGGAAAGCGCTAATTTTGGGAAAGCTTATCTCATTAGAGACCGCTGTGGAGCCTCCTGATGGTGGTGATCGAGAGATTTATGATGAAATCCTCAAAAAACACAAGACAGAACTAACAAGAAGAACCCAGTGAGCTGAGGAGATAATAATGGCTTCCAACTGTTCGGTCTTGTTTGAGCCGAACCTAACACAACGCTCCTCAAATCATTGCTCCGCACCGTGGCAGTCCTAATCGGGATCCCGCAGAAGGTTTATCTGAGAACACGGGAGCCGTCACTTGTCAGAAACAGACGTGCGTTCTCCTCGTTTAATTTCCATTAATGGTCGGTCCATGCAGGGCGGCGGTTTATTTATGCAAAAACAAATGCAGCTGAAAAAAAAAGAACAGCAGCAAATACAGCAGCTTGTGGGGGAATAATTAGTCAAATGAAGCATGATGTGAATATTCTTTGCCAAAAATAAATAAGGACGCAGCAGAGATCTGCCAGCGGTTCATCTACACAAATTTGGCAGGGATACACCAATACAGACGAAATAATATACTGCAATTATTTTCCTCGATACTATGAATGCAATATGCTTTGCAATATATTAAAACACAAATGAAGCCAGAATGCGACACTGTTAAAAAATAAATAAATAAAAAATTAAAAAAGGTTCCAAAGTTATTCATTTCAATACCACAATACATCAGATTGTATGGAAATCAGCACACAATTTTACACATTGCAGCAAATGACAGGTTTATATTAATACGCTCGCTCTACTACGTTATCGTTTCTATAGTAACAGCTCATTCACAGGAACTTGTACAGCAAACGCTCCACATAAACGAATTAAATACATGTGTAATTGTTGATATGGTGAAGTTTTCTGTAAGGAGATGATTAGTTATCATTTATGGAAGGAGTCTCCAGTGCCAGGGGTAAAGCTGTAACTTAAAATTTTCAGACATCTTCAGGACAGAGGAGTTTCGGCTTTGCTGTTTCTCGGTAACACGACAAGTTGCATTTTTCTGTCTCATTAACTTCAAGAGGGAGAAAAGAGGGAGGCTGGTGAGAGAACGACTGTTTATAGCTGCTATAACATAAGTGAGAACAGGAACTAACATGTTTCACAACATTAAATGTAACTGTAAATGGATAAAAGGTATGGAATATTCTTTACAAACAATTTTTTTAAATAAAATTCTTTATAAAGACATGTTGTCATTGTAACTAGACAAGACACAATACCACTTTTTCCTTTAGGGTACTGATACTGAAACCTCGAGGATCAGCTGATATTGAAACCCATGCAATATTTTTTTCTTTAAAAACTACCAAGCTTAAAAATGATATTTTGCATTTCCTTTTGTAAGCACTTCACTTAAAAATACAGGAAATAATAATAATAATGAAAGAATCCCAATCCACTTCCAATCTTTTCTATTTATTACGGTCTCAGATTGAATTTGTTCTTTGATTCTCTGATATCCAATCCACTTTTTGCAAGTCCGGTATTTTTGCAAGTATCGGATCGGTGCTGTCTCTACTGATAACAAATCCGACAACAGTTCTAAAGAACTGACAAATCCAGGAACATTTCAAATAAAAAATCCAATCCAGTAATCCATGTATGAAGAACAGGACCATATCACCACATGTCTTTTAAAACCCATGTCAGCGCCATGTCTATTTCTTTATTCAATCTTTATAAATGTGAACCAGAAAAGAAAATGTGATGTATTTACAGCTGACCTGACATCAACTTACCCTGACGCTTTTGTACGTATTGGCGTATTTCCTGATTTGAAAAAAAAATTCCATCAGTAATGCTTACAGAGCTGAAGCAGAGCGGCTCGTTGCTTTGAGTGAAAGTAAATTTAAACACATTTACTTCATCCTTACTCATAAGACTCTGTGTGTACTTTGCATAAAAATGATATAATGTGTGACAAGAAACTGATAGTCTAAGAAGGAAAATACATAAATACACACATCCTGGTGATTATTCGGTGGCAAAATAATCTCTAAAATACACCTGAGTGCCGTGAAGCAACAATACCTCTCCTATGATTACACTATAACATGCTATTCTTCCATGCTATGTGAGAATAGATTAAGTTTAATTACAATCTCTGCAAACAAATATCTGCAAAAAACCTCATTTAAGCATAAAAAAAGCATTAAGAGTAAACTGAGAATGATACTGTTTCATAAACTGCCTAAAACTAAGCGTGTAATTTAAGCATCCAAAAAAAAAAAAACCAACAACAAGCTGATCTCTATTCCTTAATTGGCTTTACTATGCAATCTGATGAGGGACGCGAAAGTTCAGTCGAGTGGAAGCTTTGAAAACACCAATGTTTGTCAAAATGAGGCTAAAAATAACACCAGCGAATCAAACCGAGCGTAATTTGAACCTGACGCACTGCTGAGGGATTGGGACTGTAGAGCTGCTCAAATTCACGCCGTCGTTCTGAGTTTTATCCTCAGCGTTATGGCTTCATGTCATATCCAGTGCGTGTCAGAACAATGATGTTATTGTGTTTAGAAAAAAATCTTCCTCAAAATTCTAACTGAGAACAGGACGATAATTATGGATCAGACAGAAAACTTTGATTGTGCACTTCAAAACGTTTAAATACTGCATTGCAAGCCCAATTAAATAAAAAATTATATACTGTAATAAGTAATAATAAAGTAATAATACTGTAATAATATTATATACTGTGATATACCAACACTGATCTCGTGGTTCCTTGTAAAAATCTTGTTCAAAAATATTAATCATAGGTTTATATTAATGCACTCGTTTCTATTAATACATTATTGTTTCTATAGTAACAGCTCATTCACAGGGACGTGTACGGCAAACAGTCTGCATACACGGTTATAAAATGTGTGTAATCGTTGATAAGTTTTCTATAAGGAGACGTTTATTTAACATTTATGGAAGGAGTCTCCAGTGTTAGAGGTAAAGCTGTAAGTTTGTTTTCTGACATCTTCAGGACAGAGGAGTTTACGCTTTGCGGTTTCTCACTGACATGACGAACTGTGTTTTTTTTTTATCTTTTAAAGTTATGGGTGAGAAGTTTAAAATAATGGGCTTGTGTGTGTGTGTGTGTGTGTGTGTGTGTGTAAGTAATACTATACATACTATGATAACCAAAATTGTTGTTGTGGTTCTCTGAAAAAAAAAAAAATTCTGTTCAAAACTGTTTAAACCATTTTTTGGTGATTTTAATTTCTAAATAAATACATAAACAAACAAACAAACAAACAAACAAAGAAATATGGTTTATGGGTTATGGATTTTTGAACAAAGTATACAGTTTATTGATTTGTTCACAAGAAGATAAAAAAAACTCTGCTTAAATATAATGTTAGATAATATTAAATAATAATTAAACATAAAATGTTGAAAATCTAAAGCTACGTAAAAAAAGGAATAAACTGATAGTGAATACTGATGTGTAGTGTCATTGTTTAAAACATATGTAAATTTGTATGTA
>CM040475.1:19321055-19349495 GCA_022758105.1 Pangasianodon gigas | reverse complement strand
GGAACTCTGTAAAAAATGGCTGTAATTCCTAAACGGTTAATGCAATATTTTTGTTAAACCCCTTGAATTAAAGCTGAAAGTCTACGCTTCAGTCACATCTTGACTGCTTCATTTCAAATCCACTGTGGTGTTGTACAGAGGCAAAATTACCAAAACTGTGTCACTGTCCCAATATTTATGGACCTGACTGTACATACATTATCTTTAACCATTACGTAACAATGAGCATACCTAATAATCTGTGTTTCTCTCTCTCTCTTTCTCTCTCTCTCTATCTCTGTCGAG
This sequence comes from Pangasianodon gigas, assembly GCA_022758105.1. Lineage (NCBI taxonomy): Eukaryota > Metazoa > Chordata > Actinopteri > Siluriformes > Pangasiidae > Pangasianodon > Pangasianodon gigas. The sequence continues at coordinate 19,349,210 of CM040475.1, read as the reverse complement.
CTACACATGCTACTCCTGAGATACCAGTGATCCTGACCCCTTCTGCTCTCCGGACCTGCCTGATCCATCCTGATGCCCTACTTCTGCTTGGAGTTCTCATCACCTGGAAATCACTCGCTGCTGCTGAGGATGGCTCACATGGACAGCCTACAGATCAATGAGATTACTGAGGATGGTACCACATAGAAACCATAACGATGGATGTGGATGTTCTATCTTGGATAGCCTTAGGGCTGCAATTGCTACGAAAAGTTTTTCACTCAAGTCTCCATCACTGAACAGTTGATACCTTCAACAAAACTGACTTCAAGTTAAAACTATAATGAATTCAGAAATGATTGGGATGCTCATACTCATAAGTTGCTCATAAGCTCATAAGATCCTGGTTGCAAAAGTGCACTTTTTGACTCTACAGTATACATTTATAGAAAGGAAAATATTTATAATCGCACTATCTGTTGTCACCCAGATGAGGATGGGTTCCATATCATCTCAGGGAGTTTCTCCTTGCCTCTCGCTTGCTCATTAGGGACAAACTTATAAATTTAAAATTTATATCCAGAATTTATATATTTCTGTAAAGCTGCTTTGTGACCTTGTCCATTGTTAAAAACACTTAACAAATAAAACTGAATTGAATTGAAGATCGCAAGTTAGAACACCAACAATGTCAAAGGTCATCCATGGTCAGGAGTCCAAAAGAGTAAAAATTGGCTGTGCTCTCAGGGTGGGAGAGCACTCCATGTCCCCTGTCAATCACCACTAGCCAATCATAGACATCTGTGAGATCATGTATGTGGAAAAGGACAGAGAGGGCTTTCCTCCAAGTGAATTATGCTGCCCAGTAATTTGAAAAAGATGGCTTCATGTGTCTCAGAGGAAGCACGTATTAGCCTTCACCCTCCCCTGGTGGTAGCTGGAGTGTGATACAGGAGATTTGGCTTCGTGGGTGGGAGCTGGCGAAGAATAAATTACAGAGGAAATGAAGGGACAGATCCAGAAAAAAACCCACATTGAAAGCATTTTGTCAAGTTTGTGGTGCATTTTTCAGAAGTAAAATCAGTCACTGGACAGCTGAGAAACAATAGCAAAAAAAGTAACTGGATTTTTTTTTTCTGAAATTAGAATAAGCTGTCAGGAAAGGGTTAATATTGCAGTAGGTAACCAAGCTGTCTTTTTTGTTCCATTCTTCCCAGTAAGCCATCTGTTTTGAGAACTGGCACCAGGTACTAGGAACCACTGGTATCCTATTAGTGATGATCCGAAGGTGTCAGAACCCTGTTCGCATGGACGTGTACGTGCACCTTAACGCCTAGATTGACAGCTCCTGAGCATGTAGTATTTCCTTTTATGCTAACAAATTACTACACACAGAAATACTGCTTAAGTGATAGATGCTCGGCTTGTTGGGGCGTGTCTGTTTCTACACATCCACCATGTTTCTTATTTGCCCTGTGTTGTTTGCTAAAATTAGCCCGGTGTTTTCAGACAGCAGGTTTTGTTGTTTAGTGAGAATGACAGGCCGACGCTTTGATGAGTATCTGACAGCACAAAGCTGTTAACATAACGGCTTCTCTACAAGTCAGTCCATCATCCCTAATGTTCATTAATCAATAAAGCATTCCACACCCAGTGTCCATACGCCAGGAGGCAATACGTAATGACATACAGTATCACTACCTTATTAAAGAGTGCCTTAAATAGCCTTAAATTTAATCACTATAATAGCCTGAGAGGCTTCATTCAGCACAAGAGCGTGTTGCTTGATTAGGCTGATTGGTAAAAAGCAAACAAATAAGCAGGATGTTCAGACAAAATGAGAAAACCTCTTCACGGTATGATCACAGCATGGCAAAAAAGGAACCTTTAAAGGTCAGGATGCTTTAAGAATAGGCTCTGTTTTTAGACTGTAATGGTTGCTATTGACATGACATTTTCCACTTCTCAGAGAAAATGCAATACTGTATTGAATCTCTTTGGGCCACCAAAATAGCAGATTTGCTTTTTGTTTAATTGGTCAAATTTTGGAGTCTACAAAAAAAAAACCAAGATGAGTGTAGCTAAAAAAAATTAATGACATTTAGCATTTATAATATAGCCATGAGTAGAAAGTTAACAAACAAGTAAAGAGTGAAGCAACATGCAGTGTACATCAAGACAGAATATCTTTTCCTTTAGATTTTTTTTTCTGTTTATAGCTGCTATAATGTAAGTGAGAACACGAACTAGCTTGTTTCACAGAACATTAAATGTAACTATAAACTGATAAAATCCATGATGTGTCATTCTTTAATGAATAAAAAATGTAATTTTGGGGGAAAAGCACTTCGAGATGTGGTGTTATTGGAAAATAATGAACTCTGCAGTAACTCTGCTTTAATATCGGCCCATTTTATCGACCAGCTGACATCAATCTGCACCTACCGTGTCTAAGTCAAATTCCTCAAACAGTCTTGAACTCTTCTACATGATTACACTTTATGTTTTGCGTTAAGAGCCTCGTGAGCGATTTTACTGAGTTCCCTAGTTACTAAAACAAAGCAGTGCAAATTGAAAACCCTATAAACCGCTCTCTCATGACCACTTCCTGTACCTCCCTCTCTCCTTTTCCACTTCTCTTACTCCTCGCTTGGAAATACAGCACGCTGTGATTTTATGTTAATTATAAACCCAGCAGTTAGTCATAACAACCATTTTTTGTACAATGAAGAAAACAATATGTGTCTGTTTTATATTCCTGGTCACAGTGGTGGTGGAAGATCACAGTCCAGTTCTAATCCTCACCGGGTTTTCCAGAGCTTCACCTCACACTCAAGTCAATTTACATGACATTTCTCATTTACTTAAGTTATATAAACCTAAATTCGTCGCAGCTAAAGTGCTCCTGAAATCAACATTGGTTTTTCAGAGCTTTTTGTCCCTGTCCTTTAGTGTTATAAACACCAAAACAATAGTATATCAAGAAAAGAATTGTAAAAAAAAAAATACTTTTAGAGATACTCTCATTTCAATTTTATAGTTCATCACTTCCGGGATAAAATTTAAAATTTTTTGACTCTTACCCATAATGATCTTTGTGTTTGTCCAATTAAATGTTTTTTAGAACCATGTATGTCCCACCCCCGGAGGCGGGGCTTGCTCTACAGTAGCAGTTTGTTAGCTCGTTAGCAGCAGTAACATTTGATCCATATGTAACTAGCTCGCTAGGCTACTGTCAAGTTTGTTCAGTTTCAGACTGGGTGTGGCATGGCGTATCTCAAACGCTATTGGCTGTTGTGTGAATCAGTCAAACATTTCAACAGGCCTTTAGACATCCTGTTTCAAAAGTAAATACATCAACTTACAGGATAAACAGAGATGAACAGAGATTGTGTGTTAAAATAATACAACCGAAGGGCAGGTATTAAGCAAGGAATAAAATGCTCTGTGTCACGCTGTTATTGGAAAATAATCAACGATGAAGTGGTGTGATGAAGTAGTGTGAGGAGTTATTGTTACCACCCTGAAGCAGATTATTTTCCCATTTCCTACTTTCCAAAGTGTTTTATTCCTCTTACTCCACAGCAGTTTGCCAATCATGATTTTTTTTTATTAAAGAACATTTATACTTTATCTGTTTATAGTTACAATTAATGTGGTGAAATTTCCACAAAACAAGTTAGTCCCTGTTCTCACTTACATTCTCACCAGCCTCTGTTTTTTTCTCTCAATTCAAGTTAATAAGACAGAAATAAAGCAGCTTGTCACATTGCAGAGAAACCGCAAAAAGCGTATACTGAAGTTCTGGAAAATGAGCTAACACTGGAGACTCCTTCCATCAGTGTTAAATAAACATCTCCTTACAGAAAACCTGCACGATGCACTGTGTAACTGACTATCTGTACATGACTATTAAAAACTGAGAAAAACAATTAATGTAATATAATATAATTGTAGATATAAGAAATAAGATTTGTTGTACGGCTCTCATCCTCCTATCTTTTCCTCAACAGCTCAGTGAATGAACAAGTAGCTCTCCCATGTTTCTGAGCGTGCGACTGATTGCGGAGGAGATTTAATTTAGCATAACTGTCCAGTTAAACAAGATGTTAATCGTAGATTAGAGCTAATAACCATCGACTGGCCAGTTGAAAGCATTGGGTAATTAGATAAATGAAAAATGTTTTTGACTGAATGAGGAAAATAATGACTTTTTTTTTAAACATAACACAAATGGATGAGCGCTGACACATTTTAATAACAGTTTCCATGTGCTGCTTTTTTTCTTTGTTTCTCAGGAGGAGAAGTTAAATTATAGCAATGACAATTAAGGAAATGACTCCTGCTCCTATGTGGCACATTTGGGACGAGTTGAGCTTATTTCCTGGCTCTGCTTGGCTCATTTCCCCCTAAAGCATCCAACCCGCTGTAAATGTCCCACAATGATGCTGCTTACGTTCTCTATGAATCTTTAATGCAAGGTGTTAAAGTCTGTTTTCCTCACAGACAGCAGGTTAAAGTCATTCAGCAGCTGTGTGAGGCCGATTAGGAGGGAAAAAAATGTGAGCGGATGAGGCTTACTCTGACGATGACATGTGCCAAATTTGGTGATGATTGGAGAAAATTTGTAGGAGGAGTAGTGAAAAAACAGTTTTTAATCAAATCCAAGATAGTCGACAGGAAGTACACTTAAATTTCAGATGTTGGTGTGCGTTCACTTCTGCATACTCCAGAAAATTATAGGAAAAATGAACTGTGAATTTAGCACAAACTCTTCAAATGATATAAGGAAAAAAAAAAAAGTTGTTGCGGTTCTTGACCACAAGGTGGCGCAGTCACAAAACTTCTTGCGAACATCCAGAGCATGGTCCTGAAGATACTTATCATGTTTCGTGATGATACGTAGATGCATTGCTGAGATACACCCTCACATCCTGTTTTTTGCATTTGCCAGCACATTACAGGAGAACGGGTTTGAATATCAAAATTCCTTTGAAACTTTTTGTTCAGACAGGTCTCAGGATGATGCGAGCCAAATGTGGTGAAGTTTGGACAAAATTTGGAGGAAGAGTAGCAAAAATGGCAGTTAGATGTAAGCATTTTTGGCATATTTAGGTAACTTTTGACCAGTAGATGGCACTGGCATGAAATTTGTTGCATAGCCTCAGGTCATGGTCCTGAAGATGCCTACCAAGTGTTGTGTCAGTGCTCAAAGTCGTTGCTGAGATACAGCCTCACTTCCTGTTTGGCGGCTTCACCATCAGATTCATTAGCCCATTACAGGCAAATCCGTTGGAATAGTCAAAATTCTTTGGATAACTTTTGTGAGGCTTACTCTGAAGATGACTTGTGCCAAATTTGTTGATGATTGGACAAAATTTGTAGGAGGAATATTGAAAAAACTAAAAAATTAGGCAGAAATTGATGTCATAGGGTGCACTGAACTTGTCTCGACCCAGGGATGTTTGAAATTTTGGAAACATGGCTCAAAAGTTATGACTATAAATGTACCCAAATTTGACCTGATTATGGTGCTAGAACGTTGGCAGCACTTGGCCCAAATTTGGTCAGAATGTTCCTTAGACCCTCCCAATGAGTGTGCCAAATTTCACAACTTTTTACCAGATGGTTCTATGGTCTCCCATAGACACCCTAGCCAGAAGAAGAAGAAGAAAAAGAAGAAAACATAGAATAATAACAGTAGAGTGCCTATGCACCTTTGGTGCTTGACCCCCTAAAAATATACAGGAAATTGAAATGTACTACTTGCAGGACAGTCCAAGAACTTCTATGAGCTTCTACAACCTTGTTAGACATCGCAGGAAGAGACTCGGTTATTCTCTCCAAAGAAGACTGCAAATATTAATTGTGGGGAGTCAATACTTTTGAAACTAGGGTTTTGCATAAAATTTGAAGGATTTGAGAAATTTTGTATAGTGTTAAAACAAAACCCGAACGTGTCCATATAAGTATATGTCTCAATATATCATTGCATGTAGTATGTGTTATATATAAAATTTCTTGATCATTTTCATGAATAAATTATATAATAATTTATTATAAAACACATAAGCGGTGCTATTATCTTTAAGGTACACTTTAGCATGTCACTGGAATCTAACAAATCACTGTGAGTCTGTTTGCACACTTTTGATAATCAATTGAACTGTAGCATAACAATTGCTGCATTTATAAAGTAAATTATCAGAGCGGCAACAACAGGACCATTAGTGCAGGCTGGCTGCTCTCTCCAAGCTGAGCAGTGCATTCTGGGAAAACTGGGAAGATAAACGTGATGCATTTGATGATAAATGTGTTGTGATTCAAAAGCAGGAGAAAAAGATTTCCTGATTTTGAGGATGCTTCATTATAGCCAGCCGTCATTTTTAGATCCGGTCAGGAAAATTAGCATCTGTTAACCTTCAGATGTAGCCGGAGTTCTCGATGTTCTCGAAAATCATGTTTATCACCAAAAACAGGCAGAAATTCATGGTACGTTTCTTTTTCAGTACAAATATAGAAAATATTTTTAAAAATCTCTTATATTTACTGAAGAACGTTCAAAAAGGGTTGGGAATAAACTACAAACAGCATTAAAATGTCTTTAAAAAAAACCCCTATTAATCTATTTTAAACTTTTTTTTACGTTATGAGCCATGTGTGTCTTAATAAATACTAATCTAATCCTTATAATCTAATCCTAATCTAATCTAATCTAAGATAATCCTTCTCCCTTCTCCTAAGGTTTTTGCAAGCACTTCCTCTACACCTTGTGCTACATTCTCAAAACTTGGAATTTCTGATCTCTGACTTGGAAAAAACAAAGAAAACGCCCCCTTAACTCGGAATTCCTACTCCTAAAGGACTCGTCAACCCTGAGCTTAACGTGATGTCAAGTCAGCATGGCCGCTCACACCCTCAACGGTAAATAAAACAACATTTCACTACTTTAAATGAGTTTATAGTAGTATTTATAATAGATCGATCAAGACAGTCAAGACAGTTAGTTGGTTAAATCTATAACACTGAGCGTAAAGTTCGCTGTTTTGAGAAACACTATAAACTCATGATCATTAATGCTAGCTAGCTAGCTTGTTGCTAACAAAAATAAATGCTTTTCCTACCTATTTCAAACACACTAAGCTCGTAAAAGACATAATATCACATAAGACTTCCCACTTCTGAGTCAAATAAAGCATTAATAGTGGGTGAAGTTTTTCAATTTATTTTAAAAAATGGCTAAACATATGAAGATTAAATTCTATAAAATAACTACAGATGTGTGTATGGATGATCTATTATAACAAAAAGGCAGATATACTGATTGAAGCTTGGCAAAAAAAAAAAAAAGAAAAAAAAACCTAAGTAAAGAGTCAGTAAGTATCTATTAGTTGCTAATTAAAAGAATTACTATTGAATTAGGACAAATTTATATGTAAATAAAAAGAAGTTGCATATTATTCGTAAAATTTCTTTAGGAAAGAAATAAGACCAAATTGTCCATTAATTGGATGATGCTGTAGCTGATATTCAAGCTTATAATGTAAAGCAATCTATAAGAAATGATAAGCGTAGATGAGTTGTCTCTGTAAACTTTTATATTTAACCTATTAGATTAGATTAGATTAGATTCAGCTTTATTGTCATTGTGCAGAATACGAGTACAGAGCCAATGAAACGTATTAATATTCATAAGCAACTTCTTTTTTTCATTTTTAATTTAAAATTCCCCGTATTTTCCCGTTGTTAGTCATTACTCCTGAATGTGCTACCAGGGAAGGAAAATACACTGTTTTGGGTTAGAAACGTGTGTGTGTATAGTGTTGCTATAGGATTGAATAGAAAGTTTACGTTGATAAACTGGACGTCTGGTGTCAATCCCGTGTTGCATCCAGAATTCTGTATTACTTTCTAAAACAATAAAATAAAACACATTAATGAACAAAGCAATGTCAAGCCAAGGATGATTATTAACAGCTTTGGCTCAACAAGCATCTTAATAACTATAATTTTGCATGCTCTCTGTTTTTCTTTTTCTTTTTGCTTATTAATTTTTTTTTTTTGAAAACAGCATGCCTGTAATATACCGTCGTTGGTAGGAGAGAGTGGGTAAACTCATTAGATAATTTTACGAGCGTGCCTCCGTCTGTCTGAATTGATTTATTACCTCTGGGGGTTGTTGCTATATTGGCTGCGTAAGGAATCATTTGATAGTAAGGAGGGCAATTAGTGGCATTTTCTTCAGAGAGAAGATATTCTCCAGTCAATCAGGAGAGGCACAAGACAAACAAGTGGGGAAAGATGAGAAAGTGTGATGTACGTGCTTCTTTTTTCTTTATGACGGCCAAAAAAAAAGAGAACGCAAACAAGCAACGATGATGACAAATTATCGAAAAGTTGCCCCGAATAAATCCTGAAGCTCATGCACATGCATCGTGCCATCATTATTACACTTCATTATGCTTCTTTAGTCATTACGCTTCATCATTATTCATTATAACAGTCAAAGTGCTGCTGGAATGAACGTCTATTTAGCTTCATTTCTCCGAGATTGCACCATTATGATCATTATGAACATTATTATCAACATTAGCAACCTTGATGTCTGCTGACTCAATTTAAGCAGCACACATACTACATGGAAATGACCATCGGCTGCAATTTTCAGTGCTTTACATGTAAATTTAATCTATTTGTACCACATCGCTGTTGAATTCTCAAATCTGATTGGTCAGAAGGCGTTGATTCATTTTCTATAACAGCAGCTCTGACAATAGTGCTGATGCACATCACAGGTTTATAGCATGCACCGCGGATGTTCTACATAAACAGATTTCTTTTTTAAAAAATGTGTGTAAACGTTGCTATGGTGATGTTTTCTGTATGGAAATGTTTATTTATTTATGGAAGGAGTCTCCAGTGTCATTGCTTTCTACCAGTCAGAGCTAGAGCTGTAATTTTAAGTTTTCCGACGTAAGAAAGTCTTCCGGACTATCGTTAACATGACAAACTGCATTTTTAAACTTAAAGAGAGAGAAAAAAGAGAGAGGCTGGTGAGGGAACAACTGTTTATAGCTGCTATAACATAAGTGAGAACAGGAACTAACTTGTTTCACAGATTTTCCACAACATTAAATGTAACTATAAATGGATAAAAAGTATGATATCATTCTTTAATAAATTAAAAATTGCAATCAGTTCCAAACTGCTGTGGTATCAGAGGAATATAAACATTTTAGTACATGCTGTTATGGGAAAATAATCAAGCTCAGGGTGGTAACAGTAACTCCGCTTCATCACACCACCCCGTCGTTGATTAATTTCCTGTACCAGCATGTCCTGAAGTGAAAAGTGGTATGTGTGCTATCACAGGGCATATCAGTTCTCTCCAAATTCCCAGAGCAGGACTGCGTGTGAATAAATGTTAGAGTGACACAGATCTGCCACAAAACATTGGTTATAAAGCTTGAGGCAAAATAATTAATTCAACAGGGAATAATGAAATGTTCCAAAACAAAAAAACAAAGCTGACATTTTCTTTCGTGTTCATCTTTTGAACCTCAGCTTTCATCTCAAACAACACAGTCCAAGTCAAAGTGCATCAGACATCTGAGTGCACTAACAACAGTGTTTAATTTCCAGTGTTAGTTTCAGAGTAGTTTCAACTGCTTTTATACCACAGCGCTGTTGAATTCTGGATTCTGATTGGTCAGAAGGTGTGGATCCATTTTCTATAACTTCAGCTGCAAATCACAGGTTCATATTAATGCACTCGTTCTAATACGTTATCGTTTCCATAGTAACAGCTCGTTCACTGGGACTTGTACGGCTTGTAATAGTTCTCATAGTGAAGTTTTCTATAAGGAGATGTTTATTTAACATTTATGGAAGGAGTCTCCAGTGTCAGAGGTAAAGCTGTAAGTTTTCAGAAATGTTCAGGACAGAGGAGTTTATATTTTGTATTTTCTCAGTAACATGACAAACAGAATTTATTTTGTTTTATTAACTTCATGAGAGAGAAAAAAGAAAGGCTGGTGAGGGAACTACTGTTTATAGCTCCTATAACACAAGTAAGAACAGGAACTACCTTCTTTTCTACTGTTCCTCAACAGTAAATGTAACTATAAACAGATCGAATGTATGACGTGTCGTTCTTTAATAAATAAAAATTTCTATCATTGGCAGATTGTGGTGGTATAAGAGGAATAATAATCGTGCTAACTGTAACTCCACTTGATTATTTTCCTATAACAGCATGACACTGAATGTTTTATTCCTTACATGGCATGGTAAATAGGGATGAGTTCACTGTAACCCACTGCCACATGAAAAACAAAGCCGCTTGTAACAACAGGGGCAGCCGATCCTGTATCTTACTCTTGGTTTAGGAATTCCTTAGTTCTTCTTAGAATCTTTTAGCCAGAAACTTTTAGTGCTGCTTGAGGAGAACTTTTAACATAAGATAAAATTCTTTGTGATTTTTGTGAATAATGACACCATGCGTTTGGGGTTATGAGAGATTGGATGCTAAAAGAACTATAAGATTTCAATTTACATAACATTTTATTTACATTATTATTAGTAGTAGTATTATTATTGTTATTTTTTCATTATTATTATTCCATTTTCAAGGCAGAACAGTATTTAGCAATGTTACTGCTGTCATTCCTTAATGATTGACACTTGATGTATAATTATAGTTCACTGCGCTATTGATTGGCGTTCCCGCTGCTTGCAGTCAATAAGAACAGAAATTTCAGAAACAGACAGGCAGAAAGCAACAGATTTGACGTCTGGAAGAATCCTGCAGGTGTATTTGCACAGAACATGGCTCTCTCCGTGCATTATAGACAGCCCACGTCTCTCAGACTTCCACCTGAACATCCACCCTGACCCGTAAACACCGTATCCAGTCCAACACGTCTGATTAGTTATCCCGTGTCTGCCCAAGACGGTTTCCATGGCATTCTGGGTCATCGCTATTCAAGAAACACTCACCAGTTATGAATTCGGGGGCTTTGCGTCTCCAGTCTGAATTTTCAAACATCGCAAAGCAGTACCACTCTATGCACAGTGCAATTAGAGTGGACGTCCATGTCAGGAAGAGGTCTGTTCTTCTCATTAGCAGGTGAAGAACTCCTGCTTCATGTGCAGAAACACGTTCACTGTTCATCGCTTAGTGGACAAAATGAAACATCACAGGGATGAGGGGTAATGAAGGACAAGGCCTCTCGCGCTATGATCTCGCTCACACAGCAATCACGTCAACTCTTCTTTATTCTAATCTACTGCCAACCTCAAAAATTTCAACTAATACAAGGCTTGGGAAGACTGCTTTCACAATAAGCTTTTTTCCTGAAAAACTGCTAGCCAGAGCGCCTTTTGTGCTGAAATAAGCACAAGCTGTAGTAACTTTATAGCGAGTTTAAAGCTAGCTAGTTAAACACAAATTAAATAATGCACTAATCAGTGTGAAAACTGTTTGTAACAATCTTTGCTGCTTCCTTCCAAGCTTTATTTTTCTCCATACGCATTGAATGTGAGGTTGTACATGTTAGGATAAGATGAAAAAGAAGTTTCTTTTCCATTTTTGTGCATCAAAGAGTAAATGGGAATGAACTGCAGGTAGGAACGTGTTGTGAGTGGGGAACTGAAGAAACATCGGACCACAGCAATCATTCAAGCCGATCGTCTGGATTTATCACTTTACCGTATCTCATATAATTTGCATAGAATTGAGAATAGATAGAATTGTCCTCAACATTCAGACAAGCCTCCGATAACATGGAATAACTTTCTAAATTAGTACAGTCGGAGCGTTTGTGTCACAAAACAATATTACCCCCCGGTGATGCCTCCTGAAGATTATACACACTGATGTCTTACCTCATTACTTCCTGTTTAATGATCCAGCTCTCCCTGAAATTACACGACTCGTGAGGAAACGGTCTCAAGAAAATACACGCCTTAATGTTCACACGGGTGTGCGTTACATAATGTAAACAAAGCCTGATGGTTAAAATCTTGATGGCGTATAATGCGATATGACTTTGTGGAAAAACTCCAAACATCAATCAGGCATCTTCGGGTTGAGCTGTGCATAAAAAAAACACATCATCATTTCCCTGACGGTGTTGTGAGTGACGCGCCAGTTCTGCTTGTTGAATGAGGAGGTGAAGAGGATGACAACTGTGAAACGGCTCTCTTAGAGAATTGTGTATGAGAGCCTGGTGCATTTGCACTCCTCTCTCTCTCTCTCTCTCTCTCTCTCTCTCGCTCTCTCTCTCTGAGTTGTTGCCTCTCATTCTCTCTTTCTGTCAGAGATGTTCCTCCCCTGAGCACCGCAGATGTGCACACACAAACACAAACACACACACACACACACCACCAGCTGACAATGAGAAGCTTCAGGAGGTGGATGAAAATAAAAAGAGAAAGCAGGAATTTCTCCATCCACCAAGCCATGCAGTTTCAAGCCATGCAGTTGAACTCAAACATAGCATCAGTATTTTGACTATTTTGCAATTCCTTTTTATTTCTCATTTGTTAAAGGTGTTGATTAATTTTCTATAACAGCAGCTCTGACAGCAGTGTAGCTGCAAATCACAGGTTTATATTAATGCACTCGTTCTGATACATGAATGTTTCTATAGCAACAAATTATGGATTTAAAAAAGTATGTACTTATTGATAAGTTTTCTCTAAGGAGATGTTTATTTAACTCCTTATTTATGGAAGGAGTCTCCAGTGTCAGTGCTTTGTAACAGTCAGAGGTAAAGATGTAACTGTATCCTCAGGACAGAGGAGTTTATATTTTTTTGCGGTTTCTCTCTAACATGGAAAGCTATGTTTTTTTTTGTTTTGTTTTATTAACTTCAATACAGAGAGGAAAAGAATGAGGTGAGAGAAATGTTTATAGCTGCTATAATGTAATTGATAACTGGTTTCCTTGACATTCCTCAACGTTAAATGTAACTATAAAAGAATAAAAAGTAATCTTTAATAAATAAAAAGTCGTAATCATTAAAAAAAAATTGCTGTGGTATGAGGAATAAAACACTTCAGGATGTGCTGTTATAGGAAATGAAGCGACTTTGGAGTGGTAACAGTAACGTCGCTCCACACATCACCTCATTGTTTATTATTTTCCTATAACAGCACACCCCGTGGTGTTTTATTCCTGGTGTGTAATTCTGTGATTTATGATTTGTGATCGGATCACCCACCACGTCTGAACTGGACCCATGTGGAGGATTTCTTTTGTCTGACCCTCACATTCTCCTCCTAAATCATATTAATACAGCGACCATGGCACTGACAAACAAGCCGTGGCATTTTCCATTTGGGAAACAAATATACGGGGATGATCTGGAGCCGGAGCTGCTTAAAAAGAAGACACAACTCTAGCGTCTTTTCGAAATGCGTAACAAAAGGAGAAACTGCATTATTCTCCTCTGTATTATACTACGACTTAACACATATAAAAGATGTTACTTGCTTGGCTTTGATGCCAATAAAACTGGACAAATATGCTCCAAAAATATTTCCCCCGTAACAGTGGTGACTCGTCCATGGGGCAAACGTGTCTCACTGTTTATAATCAGCCATTTAACAAAGGTTAATCTTCATAAAGTCCTCGTTTACAACTCCATTTAAATACTAATTACCTCTTTTGAGTGACCATTGATTTTTTAAAAATGGTGGTACTTGAACAGATATTTATAGATGCTGCTGCCCCATTTTATGGAGTGACATCAAATCAACATGGCCGCTCACACTGTGAGCACTGTAAAGTCCTCCTTCTCTACTTTTAAATGAGTTTATAGCAGTATTGGCTTTAGATCAGTTAATATACAGACACAGTACTCAGATAAATCTGTAACACTGACCATACTAATTGGCTAGTGAATGATATTACCTCGAACACAGTTGAACAAAGGGACGATTAAAAAAGCTCAAAACAAGCTGCTAGTCTGTACGCTGGATGACTGCAACTTCTCGACTCTCAACTGCCTATTCTGGGATTTACTCTGAAAATTCACTAGTAGCCTATAGCAAAAGTCAAATGCAATCGCCTCTGAACATCTGAACTGTTTGAGGGTTTGTCGTTATTAATGTCTTCCTGCAACACCAAAATCTATGGTTCTGAGCCACCAAAGAGTAGCATATGAATATAAATTATTTCCAACTACCCAAGACTTCCCTGTCAGTGAAGACATAATTAGCTTGATGCTGCTAGCACTCGATTTAATTAAATGTAACTTACAGTGTGTTTTAAATCGGATACGAGCAAGCGGTAGAACAAAGGAACATTCCCCATTGGTCACAAACGTACAGGATTAATTATAATGTTAGGATTAACATTTCCTTCGAAGTGAATATCTGGCAAATAACACCAGCATGTAACAGTGTTATAACTAATGATGTGCCAACAAGATTTACATCACAGCTCTTTCGAATACTCAAATCTGATTGGCCGGAAGGAGTTGATTAATTTTCTATAACAGCAGCTCTGACAGTAGTGCAGCTTTAAATTACACGTTAAGATGAAATGATTGAGAGCTGCCTACACAGTTTATTACTTAAGCTGTTGGACTAAAAGGTCGTTTGTTCGTTTTTGCTTAAAATGTCTACGGCGCAAACACAATATCTGACTGACAAGCTAAAAACATATCCAAAACATCCACCCACAGCCTCCATCTGACACGCCCAGCGATGTCTGCTGTCAATTAACCATCACACAACCTCCATATTTCTAGTCAGTACAACATGTGACATGTTTTTTTCTTTAATAATGTAGTTACGAGGCTTGTCTTTTAGTGTTCAGAAATCTGTCATGTGGTTCACGCCTGCAGCCGACACACACACACACACACACACACACACCATCCTGGTTTGTCTGGTTCAAATGGATTTGAAGAGCGAATATGCTGACAACACTGAGACCAGCTGCTCCTCATCCCCTGCAAGCCTGAAAGGGAAAAAAAAGTGTTGTGGTTCTTAGCTCTCAGAGCTCAGGTGCTACATTACTGTATAAAGAACCTCTCTGCATTCGTAAGTATTTCACAGCTTGGCCCCAACGGTGACGTCGTTTTGCAGAAGAAAAAAACACACAATCTTTCCTTTTCGACACCAACAAGCCACTCTTCCCACTCATCCCTAACGAACCCAATTAGTGTGGAAACAAGGCAAGTGGTGTCTCCTTGGCATCTCACTCCAGCGCTACGCAGGGCGATTTGAAAACAGCCAGTGATGGATAGAAAATGGTCAACGTGGGAAGAGATATGGGAATGACATCTGGTCTCGCCTGGGATTCATTAGCTGCTGAGGTTGGAGTGACGGCTGAGTCACGAGCGTTTTTTTGAGCTCATGGGTGGTCGCTAGTGGACATTCCTATCTTTAGTTCACTGGTAGCACCAGATTAGAGCAATATGACCATACAACTGACACAGCTAGCTATAGACCATTTGATTAGTGCTTTTATTAATAGATATTGTCCCCAAGCAGCATTACAGTATTCCAGATGTAGATTTAGAGCCCTAATAAACGAGCCAGAAGTGACAATGGCAAGGAAAACTTCCTGAGACGACATGAGGAAGAAATCTTGAGAGGAACCAGCCTCAAAAAGAGAACGCGTCCTCTTCTGGGATATTGGGATTATGTAGAAGTGTATGATTACATCAGCAGCAGCATGTGAGTACAAATCTACAGCATCTACATGAGTTTATCCATTTGACCCTAAATCAGATGTTTAACTAAAAATAAAAATTCTGAAAAAAAAATGAATGAGCTGGAAGAACCATGACCTCGGACGCCTATTTCACAAGCTTAAAGTGTCTGATGTCCTCACACTGAACAGAGAAAACCCTAAATCAAACACTTCACATTTGTAGGTAACTCTTCATGTCTAGTTAACAAGTACATGAAACCACAAAGCACCAAACACATCATGCACTTTTATTTTGTATACGAAATTTCGCTTGTCATTTGCATACAAACTTTTTTTTCATATCCTTCTCCCCACCCACTTTATGTCGCCATTGGTAACCTCCCCTCCTGTCACTGTAATTCGCCAGATCTCATGTGGTGTGATTGCATGGTTATAGATTTAACACCTCAGGCAACATCCTAGCAGTGCAAACATTACCGTAATCACAGGATGTCATCCTACCTCATGCCATTTTTAACCTTGTTTGGCGTCACGAGCTTCAGTGGTGAAGCTTGGCAAGATACACACTGTTGTATTTTACACTTTAGGACTTTGTGGAACAGCAGTCTTTGATTTCCAATGAGCCCAATTTTACAAATGGAGCTGTTCCGTTCCAATACAAAGTGCAGCGCATCTATATATAATGTAATATATAATGTTTTCCTAATGTAAAAGTCTGGTATAATGTACAGTCTAGATCAACATCAATATCAACATCTTCTTTCATTCATAAATTGCACTACTGCTGTCACATTTTTGCTTCTAATGACAACTTTCATCGAATCCGAAGTGTGAAACTTGTCTAATTCATGAGCAAAGTATCTGCTCACGTCATTAGTACACAGAGTGGTAACTAATTGGAAGGTGACTGGATGAATGATGAAGCACAAAATCCTAAGCCTAAGAACGTGCTGAAGACTAAATCAGCCCTGGCGTGAAGGTTTTTAAGCCCGTGTTGTGAGAGACTGGTGACTTTTTGCCCACACACACTCAGGCACAGTGTGGGCAGCTCTGGGAGGCTACTCGGATCGATTCAGCGCCTATTACGGTGCACTCCATAAGGCAGAGAACGGAGGCCAAGAAATGGAGGATGATGAGGTCGTTTCAAAAAGGAAAATGGAACAATTTGTCCTCCCTTAAGCGGCTGTGAAGGCAGGCTGATTATACGGCTATTCGCTCTTTTAACTTGCTCAATTGTAGGTCACTGCAACACAGAGGCTGGAGATCGACACTACAGCTGAGCATTGCTGGAAACTGGAACATGCATGGCCATGTGACGTCTCACGTCCTTATATGTCTTGATTAAAGTATGTAAGGGTTAGAATTAGGGTTTAAAAAAAATAAACATGTTGTTACATTTCATGTGCAATTACTTTGCGTGTTGCAGGTGATTTACAAAAAAAATGTTAGCAAAGAAAACAACATAATTTTTTGTGTACTGATTGCTGTTGATAGCTGTGACAAGTTCAAATCTCAAAGAGAGTCTCATAATAACTAAACTGAAACTCATCAAGAAACCCAAGTTTAACCTGGAAAAAAATGTTCAAAAGACTACATTAATGCAAAACAACAGCAGAGACGTGAGTGATTCACATAAAGAAAACCTTTCCCACTCACTCGTTAAATGATGCTGGCATCAAAGGTGTGCAAACACTGATGCATATCTAATTTGAAACCAATCTTACCAAAATAATATTCCTCATTTGCAAACTGCATATTCATTAAGACAGACACACAAGACAGACATGATGTACAGCACCTTGCATAAGTATTCACCCCTCTTGAATTTTTCCACATTTTATAGTGCTACAAGCTGGAACTGAAATATAAGAAGCATGGTGGTGGTAGCATCATGTTGCGCATTGGCCTCTTGACTAATCCCCTCTTTACCTGGTTAGTGACTTTTGGTGGAGTCATGGTTGTGCCACATTCTCTTCATTTTTTTAATAATACTTTGCCGTAACTCTGACCTAGACTTGTTTTGATCACTCCTTGTTTAGGTATGTTGTCTAACAGACTCTGGGTTCTTCCAAGAACAGGTTTATATTGAGATCATGTGACTCTTTAATTGCACACAGGTTAACTCCATTCAGCTAATTATGGGATGTCTGATTGCAACTAATGTAGGCGTTTCACAGCAATGGAGGGGTGAAAACTTATGCACTCACAAATTTAAAATTTTTTTATTTGCAAATACTTTTGCAGACTATATAGATTTTCTCCTTACTTCAATATTATGGGATATTTTGTGTAGATTCATGATATTAAATCCTAATTAAGTCCATTTCAGTTCCAGGTTGTAACACTACAAAACACGGAAAAGTTCAAGGAGAGTGAATACTTATGCACAGCACTGTATTTTTATCGTAATCCTCTGTAGACTCAGATAGCTGGTATTTTAAAGTTTCCTTTAGTACACCAGAACCAGAAAAAAAAAACTTATTTCAGTATGAAGGGTGGAGCATTACAAAACCGAGACAGTGTTTTCAACTCCCTACTGAACTGAAACACAGGCATTAATATTCATTGTGGGAATAAATAAATAAATAAATACATTTCTACCAGCAGCATGGGGTCTTCTCCTCGACTCATTTCTGATGCTGTTAGCTAGAAAAAAGAGAAAAGTGAAGGCCACATAAAATATGAATAAAAAAAAATAAATAATATCGACCGTGTTGTCAACAGAGACATGGTTGCATTTTGCATATTGGACCTGTGATCACTCGTTTCCTCTTTATTCTACAAAGTGCGTTGAAGGATTACATATAGTCGTGTGTAAAATTGGTCTTCTTATGCTAATATGTCGTATATTTTATCACAGCTCATTTATTTAACTCAGAATTAATGCTGCTTAAAAAAGACATGGCACATGGTTACATAGTTGTCACTCTGAACAGCCATTTTAATTTTGTGAGCTCATGAAATAAGGTGATATTTTACTCTGTATTTAAATAGATATGGAGAAATTTTCCCACTTGTTTACAGACGTACAAGAGTTAGCTTTTCAGGCTAATTAATAATCAAAACCAGTAAGTCAGAGTAATCCAGAGAATGATGATATGATATTAATACGATATTAATATGTTGGCCATGTTGTTGAGGTAGATCATAACTATCAAAAAGTGGACACACAAAACTTTAACCCACTATGTTAAAGATTTGACATTTGACTTTGTTTGACTTTGATATTTGTTCATTGTTCCATTTCTTGTTTCCAACAAATCATCCAAAATCAAAACTGCATCTCTGAACTCCACATTACAAATGTATTTTAAAATAATTTCATATTATTCAGCAAAACGTGGTACAAAAATGTTTCAGAAACTCAAATAATCAGCTCTGAATTTTCTACGAAACTGGTGATATTACATGGACTAAAGAAAATGTGTCCATTTCAGTGCCCATTTTAGCAGTCTCATAACCAAACTGTTAAAAACAATGGCCACTGCCTGAACCCTTTAGACCATCTCTTAATCATTCAGTTCCAGTAATCTGTGTTTCTGAGTCTTCTCTCAAGTAAATAAAATAAAATAAAATACATGTTTTAAAAATGTTGGTTGTTTTCTTCAGTGAAATCAAAAAAGTAAAATCAATTCTCCAGTATAAATCTGACTGAATTAAGGAATAAAAAACTCAGTGTCATGCTGCTGAAGGAAAATAATCATCAGCAGGGTGGTGTGATGAAGCGGAGTTACAGTTACCACCCCGAAGTTGATTATTTTCCCATAACAGCACGTCCTGAAGTGTTTTATTTCTAATACACCACAGCAATTTGCCAATGATTACAAATTTACGTTCATTAAAGAACAACACATCTTGCTTTTTATCCACTTACAGTTCAATTTAATGTTGTGGAAGTTAGTTCCTGTTCTCACTCACGTTATAGCAGCTATAAACACTCATTCCCTCACCAGCTTCTCTTTTCTCTCTCTCTTGAAGTTAATATGACAAAAAAACACAGCTTATCATGTTACTGAGAAACTGCAAAGCTTAAACTCCTCTATCTTAAAGATACAGCCTTACCTCCGACTGTTACAAAGCGCTGACACTGGAGACTCCTTCCATAAATGTTGAATAAACATCTCCTTACAGAAAACTTCACAAAACGTATTAGAACAAGCACATTAATATAAACCTGTGATTTGTCTGAGCTGCTGTTAGAGAAAATTAATCAACACCTTCTGACTAATCAGATCACGATGTTTTCGATTACACGCAATATGGCCGACGTGTGAATGTGAGAAACAAGCGTTTGTCCTGAAATACTCACACTCGCAGCGTTCATAAATCTATGTAATAAATGTACATTTGAACACTTTTCTATTGAATTCAGTACAGAACACTTCATTCTCCTTTCAGCAGTGGTTCAGCTGTCAAGGCTAACAAGCGCAGAAGTAACAGTCAGTTCACTGAGCAGTAAAGTAAGCTGGATAAGTAACTGCTCTGAAGCTTACTCACAGGACAACATGAGTGGGCTCTCAGTATCATGATTTGTAGCATCACTAACATTAGCTAGTTTCTTAGCTAAACCTTCTGGGGCTAAAAAGTGTCTGGATACTGCCTGATAATTTGCATATTGGCCTATGATAGGTTCAAAGCCATGGACTCTGTTTTGTGACATCATAAACTAAAAAAAAAATCACCAAATTAGTTTTATACAGACAAGAAAATGAAAAAAAACTTCTGACCTTTTAGAGGCAAAGCCTTTTAAGGGTTTTGGACTCAAAATTAAAAGTGTGATAAAAATAAAGATATCGATTTTATAAACAAATAAAAATGTAAACTAAAAGTCCAACCTCATCGCCCTCATTTGGTTTAATTTGTGATATTACTTATTTATTTTTTAACTCAGTAGTTGAATGCACTGAACACAGTACTGTAACACACACACACACACACGTAGTACAACATTTGCGTTAGAGTAAACACATGATCTGGTAAATAATCAGCTGCTTGTGATTGGATGCATGACTAGAACACATACCTATACTTTTTTTTTTTAACTGATTTATTCAGAATTGCATTATGGGAAATGGATACATACACACTAATATATGCACACACACACACACACACACACACACACACACACATATGAGTATGCCCAGATACTGGACAAGAACCTTCTAGAAACTCATTGCTAGTGGAGAAAGAGTACTTCATGTAGGAGAAGAACTGCTCCTCCAGGAGAGGAACAGTGTGTGCACTGGGAAAATATCTGTGTGTGTGTGTGTGTGTGTGTGTGTAGCTGCCAGATCTGCCACTAAATCGCAGCATCCTGCACACACCTAGGTGGCTCTGTCACACACACACACACACACACACACACACACCTGCTTGTTTACATTCCCACCCCTGATTGATACCATAATCCATTAACCTCGGGGATGTGAGGTGTCAGAGGCATGCTGGGAGAGCAGAAGGCAGAAGGCAGGACAGGGGACCAGGCTTCAGATTCGGCTGGCATAAACAACCTTCACGTCCCCCATCGTCCCCCTGTCGTCCCCCCATCGTCCCCTGAGTCTCCTGTCCTTCCTGTTCCTCCTGCTTCCCCTCAGCTCTCCTGTCTCTGCCTCTGGCTCTGTTCCTGCACAGAAATCATTTCATATCGTCCCCGAGGATTCGCCCCTGCATCCTGCTGACTGATTCTTATCTCAGCTGCCCAGGGGGAGTGTGTGTGTGTGTGTGTGTGTATAGGGTTACCTGAGCCTCATTAGAGTCTGAGAGGATACACACAAGAGGCAACTGGGCTGAAAACATCCCTGTGTGCTGCAATTTTTTTAACAACCTCACAACGAAAGCCAAATAATTCAGGACAGCAATGTGAAACACTCATGATTTTTGTTTATGTGGGTATTGAAATTTTAATGGGTTCAAATACCGTAATTATTTTTAGAATATTCGCATACTCAAAGCCAAAACGATGTTTGAATGTTTAAGAGTTCATGTTCTGCTTTGAAGCCTTGGAATTTTTTGTCCTAATGACCCTTGTCTTGCTTTAAATTATGAAAAAAACTTTCTAAATAAATGTTTTATTTGCCTCTATGGTTTATTTGAAATTTTAATCAGAATTTTCTCACTTTCTCACTTTAACGCTAAATCGGCTATCGATACCGTGAGCATATCGCATGACTCGTTCTAAGACTTAATCTGAGTCGGCTCAGTTTAATTTCTTCATCTATAATATACACATCTTTAAATAATGTGTGCATCAAAATGAGTACTGAATAGGGACGCAAAGAGCTAGTAAGCTCAGTATAACTGATCTATACTGTGTATAAAGACTTTTCAAATGATATGCTTAACATGTGTGTATTATGTCCCAGAGATCATTGGGTCAGTTACGCAATATTTACAGTTCTCTTTTCCATAATATGACACTGATACTTGATCATTTCATTCTCTTTTGTGTACAGTTTTTGTAAGGTTAAAGTTCCTGCATGGATTTGTTGAATAAAGAGACACTGCTGTAGTTCTGTGAGATGTATTTCCATCTGTACACTTTCCTCTGGATGAAATAAACCCGGTTCAGACGCTTTAACGCTAAATGCTTTGCTGTAATAAATTTTTACCATCAAACTGGAACCCTATTAAATATCTTCTTCATTTACACACTGCAGTACGAGCGGCTGTAAAACGGGTTTATAGTTGTATTTTATGCTTCCAGAGTTTAGTTAACAATCACACGTTTGTATACATTTTAAATTTACAGAAAACCATAAAGAGAAACACACACACATACCAGTACGTCACAGCTTTTTAGGACCTTCTGCTGTACTGCTCCTTGTGGTTGTATGTACAGTATGCTAGTGTTTTCTGTCTATTTCTTTTGTAGCTTTAGTCTCTTGCAGTATTGTCCAAGTATTAGCTATGTTGGATTTAATAATATCATGATGTATTCTGGATAAGTAATAAATTGTGTGGAATCTGTAAGCGATCACTCTTTCTGTGCTGTTTTTTTTGGATATGGAAGTAAGGCAGAATATTGTACTTCCTGTTTAGTTTAGTTTAGTTAGCAGGTGAAAATCTCAGTTAGTGCTCAGGTATTCATGCTCATCCCTGACATAACGATCCATGGTCCTAACTTCAGGTGAGAAATTAAAATGATCCTGAAATCAAACTTTGTGTTTCAGTGTTTTATCTGTTGTTTATGGATTGTGTAATGGACGTACACTAATACAATCTTTTTTTTAAAAAAAATGCAAAATTAATGTTTTTGGAGCTTTTAATTTTATAGTTTGTCACGTCTGGGAAAACTATAAAAACTTTTTTGAGGATTCATATCTAGTCAAAACATCATGATCGTCCAATTAAATGCGCTCTAAAATATATATGTCCCGCCTCCTGGGGGTGTGTCATGCTGTACAGTAGCAGCTCGTTTGCAATAAACATGGTACATCTGTGTGTTTTGGGCTCTGCGTATTAACGCAGATTATTCCCGATTCCAACCATTGTGTGTGTGTGTGTGGAGAATAAATACTGGAGTTTATTTATTTGAAAGAAGGTGGAGTTTGTACAAGGCTGTGGTTATGTGACAGGTGCCTCTCAGTTTTGTGTTTTTTGCTTTTTTTTTCCAACTTGATGCTCTTCAGTGCTGAGCATGTCACAGAATTTCCCCAATTCCAGGGAAAAAGAAACACATTTCTCATCATAAATCTGGGATTCTCCTCTGATTTTCGAGCTGTTCCACTTTCTTAAGTTTGCCATCTAGTGGCAACTTTCCACTTTGCAAAGACTCATTTTTTATGGTTAATTAGTTAAGGACAGTATACAGTGAATAACATTCAGCAGTGTGACTGTTAACTAAACTCTGGACGCATAAAATCCATCTATAAACCCATTTTACTGCTGTGTGTAAACGCTGCTGTGTGTAAACGCTGCTGTGTGTAAACGCTGCCGTGTGAAATAGCAAGATATTTAATAGAGTTCCAGTTTGGTGGTAAAACATTATTACAGTGTATATTTAGCAAAGAGTTTAGCGTTAAAGCATCTGAACTGGGTTTATTTTATCCAGCGTTTTATTTTTATCTTTATCTCATAAAATTTTGATTCTTTTAATTAAGATATTCACAGAAAACACACATTTTCACTTAAAAAAAAAGAACTCAGATTTTTAGACTATTGACTGATTTGGTATTTGTGTATTTGTGTATATTTGCGTTTGTGTATGCGTGTGTGTGCATGTGTGTGTGTCTGCATTGACGCCAGTCTGCACTGCTTTAGTGCTTGGCTCCACTCTATTGACTTTATTTCTGCACGTTTCTCTCAAGTCAGCCATTACTACACACATACACACACACACACACACACACACGTGGGGGGTCAGTTAGTCCGGGTGGGAGTCTATCTCACGCTCTCTCTTTCTCTGTCTCTCTCTATCTCTATCCCTCTCTCTCTCTGTGTCTCTCTCTCTCGTTCTCACACTCACACATAGGCACAAATACTCACTTCCTCTCTCTTTCTCTTGTGTGTGTGTGTGTGTGTGTGTGTGTAGGAGGTGGTGACACAAGGAGGTCAGATTTAACAATGAATCATCACAACAGCAATCAATGAGGAGCTCGTTAAAAACTGTGCAACCATAAAAAGCTGACTGGATTTAATTTACATGGAACTTTATATTTAAACTCAGCAAAAAATAACAACAGGTGACTTTTATTTCACAGTGCAGTGAGATTCGAGCTCTTTTTGAAATATTAAAATCATGAATAAGGGGAAAATTATATAATCATTACCTATGGCATTAACTTTAACTATGTTATTGAAGTTATTCCAAATATCCACATTTGTTAATTGTATTATTCAGGATAAATAATGATTTGTCTATTATTGTGTCTATTAATAATATACTAAAGAATGTTATTAATGTCACCCATGATGATGTATCTCACACATATTAACGTTTTTTCAAACTTAGCCAAACAATGTATGCAAAAATATGAAATTGAACAGTGGATAATTTACGATACTCTTGTGTAGACTGGTAACAAACTTACTGAAAATCAGATGTTTGTTTTACTATTTACACAAGTAATGTGAGTGTTGTACATATTGCACTATAAATGTAAATATTGTTAACGTAGTAGTGTTCCATAAAAGAAACGCAGGAGCTCATAACTCAATAATCACGAATTGCCGTTTAATAAAAGTGATTTTCAAGCCATCTGATGAAGAACATAAACAAGCGTTTCACTTGTTTTCTTTTGGGAAATCCATACTATCTAAGAAGAGGACTGCTATTTAATCGGAAAGTATATAAATATATATATTATATGACACATTTTACTGATTTTATCCAAAGTGAAGCACTTTTCTCACTTTTAAGCACCACAGCAGGAGATTAAACTTAACCTGGTACCTCCATTAATCACAACGCATATTTTAACAAAAGTGATTTTCAAGTCATTTGATGAAGGAAATAAATAAGCTGATTTGAACTGGGGTGCATTTTATTCCTGGTTTTCTTGTATGAAAAGTAAAACATAGGGCTGTAGTCAAGACCGCCACCATCAAGTCCAAGACCAGGACTAGACGAGATCGAGTTGTAAGAGGGTCGAGGCCAAGTCAAGATCCAAGAGACTAAAAGAAAGAGTGAGTGAAAACCATCAAATCCTTTTCAAGGCCACGACTTCACTGGGTTTCAAAAGTGCACTGTTGCAAAGATTCAGCTGTTTACTAGAAGAAGGAATTTCTTCTTAGCAAATGCTGTGCATGTGAAAAGAAAAGACAACAAAAATCTTACTTATTTTTACAAATTCTTGGTCGAGAGCAAGATCATATTTAGCAAGACGTATGACCAAGACTGAGACAAGTCCAAGTTAATACAGAAACCGTCTTGAGAACGGACTACAAAAGCCGTTTCGAGTCCTACGGAGTCCTAAAGCTTTAGTAAACTAGCCTATTTTTAGTAAATTTTAGTTACCGATGTACTCAAAAGTATCTTAAAAACAAAGGGTACTAACATTATTTAAGCAAGTAGACCTCGATGCCAACTGCATTGATGGTGACGCCTCCTCCACTACAAGTCGAGTCCTTCTTACTAATGCGTACGCCTGAAATGCGCTTAATATATATTTCAAACAGGAAGGAAGCTGTTGAAGAAAAACTATTTCAGATATTTGACCTTGCTGTGACCTTGACCCTGTTGGGATCAATTCCAAAATCTAATCAGATCATCTGCTGGTTACAGTGATCATTCCACATCAATCCTACAAACATTCAACCACTTGCTCTTGAGATATCCTGCTAATGTTGAGATATCACGCTAATGTTGTGATATCATGCTAATGTTGTGATATCATGCTAATGTTGAGATATCACGCTAATGTTGTGATATCATGCTAATGTTGAGATATCACGCTAATGTTGAGATATCACGCTAATGTTGAGATATCACGCTAATGTACACGCTGTCCACCACCTAGTGATAGAGGCATAAAAACCATCATTCTAAAAAAAATCCGAATCACAAGTCTTGATTTGGAGTGATGACTTTAGGGAAATCTACGCTATCTAAGAAGAGCACTGCTGTTTACTGGGAAAGTGTGAGTAAATAAATGATGACACATTTGGCAGATTTTATACAATATGACACACAACCGAGACAAGTTCAGAATATTTTATCCCAGCAGTTGAGGGTCCCATCACTGGTTGTGTGGCAGGCTCGGGATTTAAACCGTCAACGTTCTCGTCACTAGCATGGAGCATGAACCGCTGAGCCGAGAAAACCATTTCTCGTGACGTTGCCTCTGTTGATTCATACGTTTCAGCCAGAAAACACTCGAATTATTCACTGCTCATGCTGATGGCTTTGTGACTCAGATGTTCCCAGGATCTGATTTGTCACCTCGGTGATTTATTTTGCACTGAGCCATATTGGATCCTGTGTGTGAGCTCTGTAATTCAATCTGGATGGTGTGTGAGAGCAATGTGGTCTTCAGAATACATTTAACTATATATAACTACATATAACTATACACCAATGACATTACTTACAGAAGGAAAAGAAATGTACTGCAAGCAAAGAGATTTTCTTATTCATATGTGAATACATAGTGTGAATTTCTGTCACATATTTTTGTCAATTTTTAAGAACCAACACCTATTACTAAATTCTTTAATACATTCCTCTATGCTGTATTCTCATTAATGCTTTCAATGATAAATGGTGCAACGGTCGATAACACAGCACTGCTGAATTCTCCATTCTGATTGGTCAGAAGGTGTTGATTAATTTTCTATAACAGCAGGTTCATAAGTGAATTCATTTACAAACAAAAAATTGATCTTTTTCAAATATAAAAAAAGTATTTTTTTGTAGACATTATAAAAATGTATGTATATATATATATATATATATATATATATATATATATATATATATATATAAGCAGTTTTTTTTTTAATGCAACCCTACTGCATTGTCGGCAGCTTGTGAGCAAACCTAAATATTGTGATACATAAATATTATGTATTGTAGAATAGTGATATGATATTTTTGTCATATCTCCCCACCCCTAACGCCCATCTGTAATTCCTGCTGGTTTGAGTTGTCACTGCAGATGACTTCAAAGATCAAATGCAAGCAGGACAAAGAGGAACCTGCCATCTGCATCCCATCAATATTTATAGCATTTCTGTCTGCATCTTTATTCATATTTTAAAATTCCCTGACCATGTAGCTCAAGCTTGATGCCACTGAGAGTTCACAGATACTCCTGGGAAACATACAACAACCATGAATCACGAATCATGAATAATCCGCATTCAGACAGACACGAAGTGTTTTGTGTCCAGGATCGGCTCTTTGTAGCAGGATCACATGATGAAGATGATGACGATGAAGATGATGATGATGATGGGGACTGTGGTGATGCTGAACGCTCTCATGTGTTACCCAGTAGACATGACATTCCTGACATTCTTGTCATTCCTGTCAGTCTGGACCACGATGACACGGCACACTAGAGACTTAACTGAGGGTCAGACAGAGGTCACATCAGCAGTGTGTGTCTCAGACCTCATCAACATTCATCCTAACTGTCGAGACATGTCTCATATCGTAAACCGTTAACGTCCCAAACACATCAGATCACAGCCTAGACTACGCCTTCCTCTTTAATTTAATTTGTGTAATAAAGCATGTGGAGCCAAAACTCTTGGCTCAGCGGTTAAAGCTCTGGGTTACTGATCAGAAGGTTGGGGGTTCAAGCTCCAGCATCACCAAGCTGCCACTGTTGGGCCCTTGAGCAAGGCCCTTAACCCTCTCTGCTAAGGGGCGCTGTATCATGGCTGATCCTGTGCTCAGAACCCTGCTTCCTAACAAGCTGGGATAAAGAATAAAGAATTCCACTGTGCTGTAATGTATATGTGACAAATAAATGCTTCTTCTTCTTCTTAAACTAATCAAACGTGCATGTCTTTAGAAAAATCGTACACCAAATCTAAAATGTTCTGTGACACTGCATCGG